>JBCFXI010000059.1:330522-397385 GCA_038496175.1 Ampulex compressa | reverse complement strand
ATATATTGTCCGTCGCGGTAACGAGCCGTCGCGGCACTCGCGTCGAGTGGCTCGAAGAGGTAACGGCTTTAAATCTAGCGCCGCTCTCTTCGCTCGGCGACCGAGCCGGATCATCGTCGGGCTGCGTGCGCCTCGAACGTCGAGCCGGTACCTTCGACGGTATGCAAATTTAAAATTTAATCCGGCGCTCCGAATCGCGCTCCCGAGACGAAACGTCGTAATCCAAGTTTCTCCGCATTTTCATCGCGCTGTGGCATAAAGAGACGCATAATCACGCACCGATTTGCATTTCTCACCTTTAACCGACTGTAACGCGCACCGGCGACGAGTTGATTCCAGTAACGGAGGATAATTTCGAGAGGTTGCGTCGTACTCGACGTATCAAAGGAGTTTCCAGCCTTGCGCAAAGTTGGGACGTGAGCGAAGCGTACGACGAAACGCAGGACGCGTTGTTGGAAAACCATCGGCGAACTCGAATCTTGGGGAACGAGGGGAGCGCGATCGCGCGACCGACGTGCCCGCGTACGTCGAAGGGAAGGATGGATGAGCCAAGGGTGCGCAATGGCGGTTGATGAGACTCGAGATTTCTCCGCGTACGTAGTCGGGTTGCGCGGTCGGGCGAGCTTTGGTGCGGCAGAGGAGAAGGACGCTCCTCCGTCCATCGTACTTTCGTGGGACGCGGTCGATTTGTCGGGAAAGTAGCATTAGCCTAGTGTCGGCCGCGAGCGTGTCGCGTAAAACCTGTCCTCGCTGTGCTCCATTTCGCTCATGGGCCGGCTTTTCATAAGATGGCGCGCTTCGCGGACGCTCCATTGCCTCCGTGTATTATCCTGGGCGAAAGTAAAAATTGGTGCGGTCGAGGGGAAAAAAAAATGACGGCCGAGGCGGTAAATGAATTTCGCGTCGGCTCGTCGGCGCAGCCATATCGGTAACCGATCCCTTTGATCCTTCGCCGCTTCTCCGAGCAACGCTCGATATCGATGGGATATTGTCCGACGATTTTCACAATTTCGCATGTACCTCGTAACAATTTCAATTCCTACCCCGTCGAAATCCCATTTTCCTGGAATACAATGGAAAATTTTATCGGTCGCTGCCGCATCGTCCTTCTCCTGTATCCGCATCGGCCGATCGCTGGCCCCGCCGCTCCCGCCCCCGACCCCGGCCCCGACCCCTTCGCCCGTCCGCTTTCCGCAGTTCCCACCCACTCTCCTGGGATTATGTTAATGGGGATTCTCATCTCTCGCATCGCCGGAATCCTGGTTAATGGTAAATCGAGTGATTCCTATAAATCCGATACCGGGTAACTCGATCGGAATCGTCGAGGATTATGGTACAGCGAGTGTGCTTCCTTATCGGGAGATCATCGATAAAAATCGTAAATACCGGAGCTTTAGTCGCATTTACGTGTTCTCCCGGTGTATCGTTGGACGGCAAAACTCGTTCGGCGAATATCGTTCGGTAGCCGGTAGCGGAGGGGTTGCCTCGAGGCATTCGAGGAATCGACCAAAATATTGCACAAGTACGAATTACGATTTACGAGCTGTTCCAAATTCCTCTAGACCTCCGTATCCGCCCTGTTCAATTTCGACGCTTTCGTTCCGCGCGCTGTATACCCGTTATACGAAAAATGTCCGATACGGATCGATAACATCGAATATTTAATCCGGTATCAAAAATTGATTCGCGTGGAAATTACGATTCGTGCATAATCGAGAGGAGCGTGAAATAAATTCTGTAGAGAAAAATAGTATATGCTAATGGGAGAAACGTGTAACCGAGCCGATACCAACCGATACCGGCGAATTCGTTGGCATCTCGCCGTAAAAATGCGAAAAGCCGGATATTTCGTTCGGAACAAAATTGACATTAACGTAATGTAAATGAAGCGTTTGCTCCAGAATATATAAAGCGCGATTTATCACCGGTACCGTCGCATACGTTTTCCCTTTAGCGTAATTTACATAATGTGCCGCGTAAATTATAATTTCAGGATGACCGATTGAACCGCGACGGCTCCCTTAATTTCGCTCGCGAGTCTCTCCCTTTTTTCGCCGAAAAATCAGTTTTCACTTCCCGATGCGACGAGGCAAGATCGAGAAAAGAACGCTTAAAACTGCCCCGATGAAGCTGAATCGTCGACGTGGCAAAAAGAAAAACGAACGTTCCCGAAATTGCCAAAGTATTTACATCGACAGGGGATCAAAGAAGAAGCTCGATCAAACTATCCGGCTGTCCCATAGACCTTAACCGTCATTATGCACGACCGATCCGTGTGGAGCAGCGCGACGCGTCGCGATTACCGGAAGTTCAGCCTTAATCGAGTACTTACCAGAATTACTCGTGTCTACCGCCTTTACGGGCGGCAGGATCCGGTTCACTCTGACCGGAAGTTCTCGTGCTCCAAAGCAGCAGCGGCACAACCTAACTTCGTTTGAGCTTACAAGACTCGAAGAGTTTCCATATTCATCCAGCTTCGCCTTTGACTTTGAAGAGCCACGTAGCGCCGTTGCCGAACACCCCCTTAAATAAGAATAGATTTTAGATCCCCCACGAGTGCTCGTCCTACCACGTAAATCACATTTCCGCGACTCGGTAATCGATTTAATCGACCTCACACTCGACTTGGCCCTCGACGACTCGACAAGATCCGCGTGCGAGCGCATTGAAATACGCGCGGACGATTTAACGAATGAACCGCAGCGATTATTCTTGAAATAATCCTCGCATCTACGTACGCGCACGCGTAGCGTAGAACGATGCGTCGCAGGAATATGATCGATGGAAACTGTCCGACGGTACTTTCCGGCCGCTATGAGAGCGTTCCGAGCTTACAATCCGTCGTTTTTGCAGGCGGATCGAGCTTAGCGAGCGTGGTCGCGGGAAGCAAGCCAACGAGATCTTGGGACAAACCTCACTTCGACGACATCGCTCCGCGGAATGTCACCGCCACCGTTGGACAAACAGCGGAGCTGAATTGTTACGTGAAGCATCCCGGAGACAGAGTGGTGAGTCGTATTTTTCTTCCATCCTTACCGCCCAATTCTGGGTCGGTATCTTTCCCCCACCGACCACCGCAATCCGATCGGATACTTCGGACTCGGACGCAGGAATTTTCCTGCCTCGAAATTTCTACCGAGCGACGCTTCGTTCGGCGAGAAAATCAATCGGAATACATGGGCGAGAAAGAAGTTGGTCGCGGTGCCCCCTTCGTAGCCGCTTCGCGAAGAGCTGCTTCACAAGCTTGTGAAGCCGAATGTGCCGTGGCACGCAAGGCGGTCCCCTCGCGCCTTTTAATCGCGTTGATTAATGTCGCGAAATGACCGGTTCGAAAAACGATAGAGGGCTATCTCCCTGGCGCAGCCTTCCACTAACGACGACTCGACGCGTTACCCCCGAAACATCGAAAGCGGAGATCGTAGATGGGGCAGTACTCCGCTCGTAAAACGAACATTGCAGGACCGCACGCGATACGGGAAGAAATCGTGCGCGACTTACGAGGAAACTAATGCCGTTGAATAGCAGAAGCGTCGAGGAATAGGTACGGTGCCGATGAAGCCTCGGCAAAGTATAAAAAGCTCCGTCGTCGATCTCAGCGCTAATACGACCCAACGAGATACGTCAAATTATATCGCTTCGTGCACGAAATCGCGGATACGTGGCAAAAAATCAAAAGCACCGCGCTATCGAGGCGCGGACGCGTAGGGATCGGCCTTAATCCGGCTCGGCTCGTAGTCGGTGTCCCCGAGGTAAATATGTCTCTTTCGATAAAAACCTCCGCTCGAATCCATTAAAAAGTACAGGTATACCGATCGTAATCCCGAGTGCCCTTGGATAACTCCTTACGCCCCCGACGAGGACTCGGGAACAAAGGTATTTCTTTTCCGGAATTATCGGGCAGGATCGTCCGATTAGCGAGGAGACAATCGAAGCTTCGATAATCGAATGGCAACGTTAAAGGACAGCGAGGGTCCCCCGACGCGCGCCCTAATAACTTCGAGCGCGACTAAGATTTGCATTTAATCAGGCCTCGAACTCCGTGCTCCTGCTCGCCAGCCATTGTAAACGCAACGTTGCAAAAACTTGGCCGGTGCTTTTATCGCTCCGTCCTTCTCCCTTCCGCCGTTTTTCCCCCTTAGGGGCCACGACTGCCTCGAATGCTCCCGTTGCTATTGCCGTTGACGGAACTAGGTAACTTTCTTCCCTCCTAATTGTTTCCAGTTACGCGCGGCCGTCTTGGATTTCGTTATTGTTTACTTCCCGAGACATTGAGAGCTGCGCTATGATTTTCACACTCGCCGTCCGCTCGCGCTGTTTCCTCGCTTCGGCGGATGAGGGTAGAAAGAGATTGGATGCGGGCGCATTGTCGACCCCTTTATGCCTCTCGACTATCGCAGTCGCGCTACGATAGCAGCGCCGACTCGACGATATTTTGGACTCAAACTAAGGGAAACACCCTTGAAGGATTCGTTTCTTTTAACGCTGTACGTCAATCGTGCCGCGATATTCGATCGCCCGGATTGAACACTGCCGGCATATAAGTCGCGCTCGTTGGCTCGATCCAACGCGCACGATTATTCCCAGGATATTAATTTTCTTCGCTTCGGAACCACCGAGCGTTTCGCGAAAATCGATTTACCGAGCCGCAGGGGAAAAGGCCGGCGTGCATGCAACTTTTAGCAACGTCCGCCACGGGCCCTGCGTTTTCTATCCGCAACGGTAATCGAGATAAGGGCATTAATTATGCGAAGCCAACGGATTACGATGTACGATTTCGGGCAAAATGCCACTAACTGCGGATAGTTTGCGGCACGTATCGCGAACGGCATCGATAACGCGCGAGGTGAAAATATTCCCATAATCGTCCGCATTGTCTGGGCCGAGATAGGCGTGAAGCGCGTCGATGCGCAAAGCACGTAGCAAACTTTTGCTCGTATTCGTACACGCCGAACTTATAACCTTTACGCTACGGTCACGATTTTCCACAGCACCGAAGGAGCTGCCTCGCTGACACGGCCAAAGCCTCGCCGTATCTCTAATTAGCCCAACTTGTTTCAACGCCTACCCTTCTACGCGCATCGTCAAAATCATCCATCCGTTCGCACGAATAACTACGACGCGAGAAAATATTATATATAAAAGGGGCCCTCAGGGGCGGCCGTCTTTCGTTCGTATTGCCTTCGGACGGAGAGCGTGGGTCGCTCCACTTTAACGCGTCATCGAGCACCCTTCGGCGCTGCAGGCTCGAGAAGGAGGATGATCGTTAAGGTTCCTCGTGTCCTGAAATTCGCAAGGCGCGCGGCCCTCTGGCTCACGGCAACGTGTCCCCGAAGGGTCGTGGGTGTGGGTTCGTAGGTGTCTCGGCGTGTGTCTAACGGAGGTCTTGGCGGCACAAGGGCTCCATTTAATTGCCAGATAGGAGACTCCCGAGTGGCGGAAACGGCAAGTGCAGGTTAGACCGGGTTTCTCGGGGGTGACCAGGGGTGGCGAGGGGCGGCCAAGGGTGGCCGCAGCGACGGGTGCCGGCAAATGAACCGATCAAGCATACTGGGGCAAGTGGTCGCAAGGGGTATCGGGCCTCCAGCACACAAGACGTAGAGGATACGTGCGAGTGCTGCAAACGTGCCCGAATATGTACGCGTATCAACGAGAATACATCGGCGACGCTGGACAGCCGGCGAAGATCAAAGGACGAGCGCGGGATGCCGGACGGTAAATCGAACAAACCGACGGACGGCTTGCCAAGGGAAATTTTTCTTTCCGCGACATCCAAACCTTCCACCTATCTTTCCACCGCGCCTTCCGCATTTCTCTTCCCTCGCCAGGCTTCGATCGAGATTTTTCGGGAGGAAAAGAAGGGCGGTTCGTCGAACGGTAGCTTTGAACGTTTAAGTATCATCAACCCTCTATGGTATGCAGCCCCGAAAGGGAGCCGTTCCATCGAGCCCTTTCTCTCGCGCGTACCGCCTCAAATAGTTGGGATGGCTTGGACCAAATGGTGCATCCACGCACACGGCCGGCCTGGATGGGGGAGTGCAGAAGGAATTTCGAATACGCATTACGAGGGCTGCCGTTTGATCCTTCCGCTTGATCGCTTTCCTCTTTCCTTACCGGACATCCATTTCGGGTAATCCACTTTCATCGGGATTAGGAATGCCCACCTCGGCCGAATCGGGGGATTTCGTTGTCGGAAAGGAGGCCTACGAATCCTGAAATTCACCGACCCTCGCGCCAGTTCCGGCGAAACCCAGTTTTGGCCCCGCCGAAGCGAACGAGCGACGAGCGACGAGCGACGAGTCATCGAAAGCATCGGGTGAGGTATACCTTGGCGGGCGTATATCGCAAAGTCGCCATTCCAAGTCGATCGTCCGCGTATCCACGTGGAAGGAGCGTCGTAAATAAAATAGGGATGGCGGAGGTCGAAAGTGGTCGGAGGTACGTAGCGGGGGCCATTCGCACCGCGCTCGTAACTTCGATAATTGATTTAGCCTCGGATCAGGAACGTAATGCATATAACTGCTTTGTACGGGAGGGTTCCGTTTAAACTTAGTTTAATTAAACCGTGGATTTATTGGGCAGCGGTTGATAGGCGCACGGGGCAGAGAGCTTGGATGGGCTAGGTAGCGACAGCCGGGTAACGTCGGTCTACTCACGGAGGGGGTAGTTACGACCTCGAACAGAATACTACGCGTGTACCTCGGCGCGCGCGATGCACGCCCAGGCATGCCTAGGCCGTTCTGTGCGCCTGGCGGACGGGGGAGAATCTTCCAAATGGCCCCGAGAGGGAGTCATCGGCCGCCATCGATCGAGATAACGCCCTGGCCATCTCGAGGGCACGTCTCGAGAATTCCAGAACAATGTCCTTGGCCTGCTTCGCAAAAAAAAAAAGAAAAAAAAACGAAGGTGAGGATCGTCGTAGCGTCGCAGGAGAATATCGCGTTTACCTCCTCCCTTTGCCGAGCCCTATGGCTACGAAGGGCGCGCTCGCGGCTGGCAAAGAACGCCTTCGAAGTATCGGCGGTCGTGGTTTCGCGTAAGAATATCTCAAGCGCGCCCTACGTCCGCGAACCCTTCGCGAATACCCTTCGGTGTCCTTGCAATTTATTTGGCAGCGATCGCGTGCTACGTTCGATAACTCCCGGCGGCACTGCTGACGCCGGTAAGTTTAAATATTTGTACAATTAAGTGGAGTTTCGCCGAAACGTATCTAATTACCGACGTCTAATTACGCGGAGCAATAAGTATAGGTGGCTCGATCGCGGAAATTGCGATCGCCTCGCGAACGGAAAGCGCTCCATTCCGGAAGCGTATTTCGTTCGTTCGGAACGCCTCGCCATTCACCGCCGTACCTTCGTCAAAGCTCGGTCAAGAATCAATCTTGGAAAGCGCATTTACGCGATTACCGCAACGTTCATCGTTTCTGCGACATCGCCACGACTCGACTCGTCCGAATTTGCCGATCGTTCTGTCCCTCCTCGCTCGCACATCGTGCCAACGCCACGAGCCCGACTTTGGCGCTTTTAACGTCGTGAATTCTGGTCGCTCCGAGCCCTGGAGTATTTTGACTTTGCACGTGGCGTACCGAAGATACCCCGTTAAAAGGGAAAACGTGTTCACCGGAAGACTCCTTTGCACGGCAGATGCGAGACCATCGATGGAGGGAGGGCGCGCGAGAGAGGAGGAGAGAGGAGGATAGAGAGAGAGAGAGAGAGAGAGAGAGAGAGAGAGAGAGAGCCCTTTATTAACTCGTGACGAACCACAGGCCGCGCGGTAACAATTAGCGGTAATGTACAAAGAAAGCGCAAGTCAGCCCGCCGAAGGGTGAAGAAGGGGTCAAAGAAGAGGTCGGCCTCGAAGCGGGACTGGACGTTATCGCCGTACGATCCGCTTTGTCGTCGTCGCGTCGTCGAGCTTTGAAAGGCCGCGCGACCTTTTGCCCTCGCGATCGACGCCGGCAGTGTACGTTCCCAAGTGGATGCAAACTCGATACGCGGTCCGTCGTAATCGCCGTGTTATCACGGCCCGATACCTCGCTCAACCTCCTCTCTTTACCTTTACCTTAGCCGTGCATCGGCACCATTTTCGCGAGCGCTCGACCGGACTCTCGAGATCCGCAAAGCCCGAGAAGCCGGCCTGCCTGGTCTTCGCGAACCCGCCGACGCACCTCGGCTTCTCCGAAGCTCCGCGCGCGACATACGAGAAGGTTCGTAACGCGAAGTCCGCGCGTCGCGTGCACCCGGAGACCAAAGCCGCGCTCCGGGCGTCAAAGGCTTGGGAGGGGCCGCGGGTGGAGGGGGAGGGGCGAGGAGGAAGGAAATTCGACGCTGTGCTCGATCGATGGGCCCGCCGAGCGGAAAGTCGGGTCGAAACAATTTCTGGAGGAAAGGCGGAAAAGTGCGAGCGTCGGCAACTCGAGGCGGAGCTGGAGCCGACGGCGACGACGACGGCGTTGGCGGAGGCGTGGGCGTGGGCGGGGGCGGGGGCGAAGAACTCGCTCGCCCTAATCCCTGGCAAGGAGAAGTGTTTGCGGAGGAGAGTGTCCTCGAGGATTTCTCGAGGAACGGGAGCGTCTTTCGATTACGGACCTCTGTCCCGGGGTTTGCACAGCGAACGAAGGGTCCTGTCCATTACCTGGCCGTACCACGGCCACTCGCGCGCTGCTGATTTCCAATACCTTATATTTGCGGATTTCAGCCGGATAAGTCGCGCTCCTCCTTCGCCGCGCAGGTTTATCGCTCCTCGCGGATAAACTCCCTCCCCTTCCTACAGCGGAACGCCCACCTCCGAGGGGAAGCCGGGGCGAACGAAAGCGGACGACGGAGTGCCACGGAAATGCCCTGTATCTTTCATCCGGGAGATTTGCGGACGTCCCGTATCTCTCAACCCGGACAATGAACCACCGATCGCTCTCGATTAGCGTTATCCGTATTTACGACGCTAGAAGCCAAGACCGGGTGGAAAGTTTATTCGCCCTTTACGAGATCGTTTTCGTCGCCGTAGCTCCGCTCTCCTGGTCCATCGAAGCCCTCCCCTTTCCCGCCCACTCTTCCGGATCTCGCTGTACGAGCAGCGCAAGAAAGATCGCGCGCGTCCAGCGGTATCGATTATTCGAGACCGAGAGCGATCTCGTCGCCGGTCATAGGGCCGACCTCTTTCTCCCTCGCGTTATTCCAGAGACGCTCAAAGGTGAAAAGGGAGACGCGGAGCGAGAAGTTCTTGCGTCCTCGAGGAGAATTCGCCGCGAGCAGCCGGGGGCAACGTACTCGGAAACGAGAGGGCGGCCGGCGACCCTCGAGGCGAGGCTTCTCCGAGAACGGATGGCCTCGTCTTCCGGGTTGTATTTCATTAAGAGAGCCGCGCAGCTAACCGCCGAATTATTCTCCACGATTAGCCTTATTTACGCGGAGGTTGACCGAGGAGGACGAGGGGGATACGATAATCCGGAGAAGTCCTCCGGCAAGGGAGGAGATGGGGCGAGGCGAGGCGAGGCGAGGCGACGAAGACGAGTCGTCGGGAGGGAATGCCGAGAGCACCGAGGGCGGAATTGGGTTTATCGTCGGTCGTACCGAGGGCGCTTTGGCCGGCCTGAATTCGACGTGGCCGCCGGGGCAAGGAGCTCTCGGAGCGGGAGACGCGACGCGAAGTAGCCGGAAGGTAGAACTCGAAGGGAGGAGCGCGGTCCGCGGCGGAGGACCGAGATTGGACTAGAAAGATAAGGCGGCTCGTTACTTCATTGAAATCTGACGTGTAACAAATTGCGGCACCGATAGGTAAGTCCAGCGCGCCGCTTCCCCACACGTCGAGGCCATCGCTTTGGCCGCTATTGGCCGACCGCGCGATTCCCAGGGCGAAAATTACGACGGAAAAGTCCTCGTGGAGCGAGCACGCGACGGGAGAGTCGAAACTCTCGGCTGGAGCCGCGACGGTACGTTTCGAAAAGCTCGAACGCCTTATATCCGGTGAAACCTCGGGGTCGAGAGCGGAATATTTTCCGTCGCGCGCACCGCACTGCCTCCTCCCCCCCCCCCGGACCGCGGCCGTCCACGAGCGCCGTCCCGGAAGCTTCCGGCCGCTTCATATTTACGGCGAATCTACGGAACTTTTGGACCGCGATACGCTTTATGAAAATTCGTCCTGGGCGTCCGAATACAAATGGGCAACTTTCTTGGACGAAGTTGGCGGGGGCGATGCTCGCTCACGATCCCTCGGCTTGCTTAGGGAAAATGGTGTATCGCGCGAACGCCCCATCGCTTTTCCCTCCTTTGCCGGGCCTCGACGCGCTCCGCCCGGGCGGCTTACCGCATCGAAACGACGATCGTTTCGATTCTTTCCAAAGACCCTTGGAAATTCATCCCTCCTCTCTCCTTATTTTGTCCTCGCGTCCTCCTCCTCGACTCCTCGCTAGGTAATCCATCGAATCGGGCGCGGTCCTGTTATAAGAGGGTCGAGGATGGAGGGGGAAGCGAGAAGAAACTCGGGCAAAGTGGAGGGCGAGGAGGCGCGCTGGGGAATGACGCTCGATGCTAAAAATGCATCCCAGCTTTTATCGTCCTCCGGGGAGTGCGCGATCGAAGCAAAAATTAGCGAGGAGCTATCGGAGGAAATCGCTGGACTTTGGAAATCGTTCCAACGATATCGGTACCGTCTACGGCCGACTTTAACGGGCAGGCGGCTCGCGGTGTTTCCTCTCGCGTAAAGACTCTTCGAACCATCTTGTTTCCCCTTTTCATTCGCGGTCAAAAAACTCCCGCTCGATAAACGTTCTCCTCCCCCGATGCTTCTTTCGTATACAGCGGCACGCGTGCGTCGAACTACAAAAATATTTGGCGAAGCCATTAAAAGCCGTCCATATTCATCGATTTCTATATCGCCGACTCACCCCACCTCGCACAGCGCCACGCTCGTTCCTTCATCGTTCCACGTTCACGGGGAATAGCAACGAGGTTACTCCCGCGCTACGACCGCATGCCTAATAATCTCTAGGCGTATTCGTTTATGCGCAAAGTGTAAGAGAAGCGGCCGTCGGATCGTATCGCCGGATCGTTGGGCGGAAGCTCGAGGGAAGGGAGCGTGGCCGTTATGGACCTTTCGGTCGACTCGGATGGGAGCGGCTTTCGGAATGCCGACGTCAGGACGAATTTCGAATATTTCCGGACGACGCGCAAGGTTCGCGCAGCCGAGGACGAGCGTGTGCAATAAACGAAGTAATACCGGCCGCGATTCGCCGACGTACGTCGCGGATCGTAAAAGGGACCGAAAAGAGCCGCGCGTCGCGGCCGACGCGAAACTTGGAAATTGTCATAAAGCGAGGGGCAAGGAGGCTGGAGGGTGGGGCGGCGCAGAGGCAGGGGCGAAGAAAAATGAAATTTACGGCCGATCTCGGGCCGAGTTTCCTCGTTACCTCTCTCGCTCCTCCGCGAGCTGCCCGCTCCCCGACGCGGTGCCCGGCTCGTGGCCTGTCGGAAGGCAGAGACGGTCCGAGGAGCACCGGGAAGCAGAAAATACCGAGCATTGTCGCGAAGCGCTCTCGTGCAAAACGTTATACGATACCGGCTGACGACGTAAGAAAAGCCAGTATCAACGCCGGCCGAGTGCGGACTAATAGTATCCGCTATCCGTATCCTTTGTCGCGCATCCCGGCCTAATGACGGGCTATTGTACGGAATACGCCGAGTGGCGATAACGGAATCCTTTCTTAATGGAAACTCGATATGTACGTATATACGTATACGTATATACGCCGGCATGTACGTACATGTACGTATACGTATAGACGTGTATATAAATGCGTATAGGAGCGCGGATGGAAAGTCTCGAATCGTAGAGGCAATAACGAGCCGTCCCTTCTCGAGGGTTGGACGAGAGCCGAGAGTTTCGTTCCGCTCAAGGGCTTTTGGATATCTCGCGCAAGTTCTTCCGGGAGCGCGATGTACGATCCGTGTATCGGCGGAATAACTCGCGAAATTAGTTCCCGGAGCTTTCTTCCCCGGGAGCCCGAGGCGGCGTCCATCCCTCTTCCCTGTGTCCTCGGTATATTTTTCATGGGAAATCATATTTTCCGTCAGGGTTATTTACCAGCAAGACGGTGCTATACAGATTTGCCGCATCAAGGACGAGTCTCCGAGCGATAAATTAAAACCTTAAGCCCGGCTCTTACGGCTCCCTCTTCCTCGCGAGACCGCGCCCAGTGGCATCTTATCCGTCGCGAAGGCTCCTCCAAAAGAACTTTCCATCCCGCATAATACGGCCTTACCGGCCTTCGAATTTTTAATTAAGCTGGCTCCATATCTCCGAGGCGCTTACCATCCACTTTGATCGATCGTTCGACCACACTCGACGAAATTAGATCCGCGGTATTTCCTTCGAGACGCCGATGTATTTTTCGTTCGACGGGAGGAAGCAACGCGGTACCGTTTCGGCACTCGGAGCGGCAGAGGCGTGGTGAGACGGCACAGGTGAATCTCATCCCAGCCTCGGAGTCGAGTCACACTTGCCGGGCCGTTTTGTACAGGCGTAAGAGGTGCCATTAAAATGTAAATTGGCCAGGAGCTCTCCGAGAACGTTAAGACTCCGGAGTTCCGCGCGAGATTCGGTTACTCTCCGAAGGATCGCGTCGAGAGCAGATATTAGAGGACCTCGAAGCGACCTCGAGGCGACCTCGAGGCGACGGGTTTCGGGGCTCGCAGGGCCGCGGCGGAGCGTTGGTTTAAAACCTCGGGGCGTTGGTTCCGCGACAGTTGCCCTGGGTATTACCCAGGCGCACGGCTCATTAGCTCCCGGTAAATTAATAAGTAGTTAGCGTGTTCTACAGCTTCGTTCAACTTTGAGGGCCCAGCGGTTGTCTCGAGAAGCCGAAGAGCGAGGGCGGCAGACGCACACGGCACCGCTCGGGTACGTGTGCACGCGCCTTTAAGGCGCACACCATCGGTCCAGACTTATACGCGCGACTGCCTCGAAAGCCAATCAACGTTCAAAAGCCACGGACCGGCACGTTCTACTCGTTAATTGGGCCAATCCGGGTGCTCGCTCCTCGGACGTTTTCGTCGAAAACGCGGCTTGTACAGAGGTCGACTGGTAGAGCGTCCCAAGGACCGGCCAAATCCTCGGAAAGTTCAATTCCGTGGAGGCTGGTTCAAAAATTTCCAACCCGTGGAAACGTCCAGCTCGAGTGCTCGAGGGGCCCGTAGAAACGGCCGATCGGTCGCTTTACTCCGCTATCGATTTCCAGCTGAGTTTCGTATCGCGGCTTTCTTGCATTTTGCGCTACGGCTCTTTCGCGCCCCTCGAGATCCGTAGGGTGCTTCGTCAAAGTGCGACCCAGTAGCGATATTTGCGTGGGTACAAGCGGCGAATCTCTCCTCGTGCCGCGCTAAGCGTTCAGCCTTGGAAAGCAACGAGCACTCGGGGAGCGAAGTCGCGTCGTGCGTCGAATTCGATTAAGCGCACTCCGACGAACGTCGATGGCACGCTCGATGGAGCTGGGTGAAAGAAGAAGGGATGTCGGGAATGCAGGCGCGCGGTAAAAGTCGGCGAGCGGAAGCACGAAAGACTCGGTTGGCGAATGCGATCAAAAATATCCCCGAGTAGGCAGTATCGAGTCGGCCGACCGGTGATTTCTTGGTTTTCGGAGGGTAATACGCGTCAGCAGCGGCCTCCCAAAACGTTCGAATAGCTTCGGAAACCACGATCGCGTATATCGGCGCGAACGAATATCAGCGACGCGCGCTATTGCAAAACTTCTTCGCGCACTTGCGGTCGGCAAGTTTATAGTCGAACGCGTTCGGCCACGTTCTATCGGCACGCGTGAACGCTGTTAAACTTTAGGCGCGTTTCCACGATAAATATTTGCCCCCGGTAAAGGAGATTTTGCCGATCGGAGAATTCGAGGAACTCTGGAAAGATTCCGTAGCAGAATCGTCCGGTGACGCTCCGATCGATCGTTAGCCAGAGGGGCCCTCTCCGCCCCTTTGGCCATTACCCAGTAGCCAGTATTACGTTAAGACTCGTTTCCAGCGAACCGGCGATTCGGATAAAAGGCTCATCCTTCTTTCGCTACACCGCCAAAGTTCCTTTCGATCGCGGACCCTTCCCCGGCCGCGTAGAGGCACCTCGAGATCGGTTCCGCGAGCGAGACGTCGGAAGCTGAGCGGCCGGGGGGTTCGGGCCGGAAGGCCTCGAGAGGAGAGTAAGGAGGATACGCTCCGCGCGACCTCGCGCACCGTGGAAACGATACTCGCGTCGGGTTCCTGAAAATCTCCTCCGGGAATCCTCGTCGCGGGACACCTGCGTCGCGGGGTCTAGGAGAGAGATACGAGCCTCTCGATTCGTCACCGCGCGCACGGGAGAGATCCTGGGATCGAGGCTCGTATCGGGCTCGGTCTATCGGCATTCCCGATGATATCGTCGCTCCTCCTCGCTTCCCGATCGATACCCATTCCCGACGCATCGCGCCGCGACGGAGCAAGAAGAAGAGGGTGGCGACGTTGAATCAGCGGCCGTGAATGAGAACGTGGAGTGCGAGGCACGATTATCGCGAGCAAGTAGTTCTTCGAGAAAGGATTGGCCTAGAATCCGTGGCCCGATTGGAGCAAGGAACGAGTGGTGTTTACGAAAAGCGTGGCCGTAAATTGGATCGACATCCCGGCAGGCACGTAACCAGCGTCGTCGTCGCCGTTAAAATAAGAGGGAAAGTAATTTGAAAGTTTAATAGGGAAGGAGTTTAGCTCCGCGAACTCTCGATATTTCGGAGGTAACGATTTTGTTGAGACGTAGCATGCCGAGCCGTTCAAAGTTAAGGGTTAAGGAGGCGTGAACTTACGACAATTGGGTGCCAGGGCCAAACGTATGGCGCTATCGGAAAACTTCCGGGTATCCACTATTCTTTCGGCGCGGCAAAAAAACAAGGCGATTTATGGCGGCCTTAGCTTCTCCCATTTTCGTCGTACGTAAGAGAAAGGTGCGAGGGATAATTTGAAATTCCAGCAAGGTTCCGCGGTTGCTCGATCGTCGTGGCACTGGCCCGACGAGCGGGTAAATAATGTACCGGTTCGATCGATCGAGCGAGGAAGACGGGGCGCGACAGGGTAAGGGAGGTCGCCACGGGGACATCGCGATTGGGCATCGATGCGGAACCTCGAGGCGAGGCGCCCTAATATTCCGCTCGAAATCGTGAAACGGGACTCGTCAAAGTTCGACCTCGTCTCGGCCGGCCGATCTGGCCCGGTGCTTTCATAGCTGCGCGCGTCGATGTTCCCGCTGGCGAATTTGGCACACACCCGGCAGAGATTGTTTATACAATTATAAACGGCGACGGGAGCTCGAACGGGTAGGAGGAAAGTGACGATCGAATCGATCGAACGAACGGGTAAACTCGGACTCATCGATGCGCGTAACCGGTCGTTGTTCGGGGAACGCCGCTCGACGAGTGGATTCGGCGGGGGAAACGGACGAAAAAGGCTGCACGGGCCGGGGAGGCGGAGGGCTGGTTCGAGGGCTTTGGAACGAACCCAACGGCCGGACAACGTGAAACAACGTTTTCAATATTCGCCAGAATCCTGGATGGACGAACCGCCCCCCCCCCCTCGCGGCCGCGAGATACGGATACGACGGTGCCACGGAGAAATCCTCCTCGGAGCCGGAGGGGAGTATCGAGCGTTCGACACACCGGTCACGAAAGGCCTTTTAAACCACTTTTGTTGTTCGACGCGTACGAGCTTAAACTTTGGGAAAAAGGATAGAGCGCGCAGAGACCGCTGGGGTGGGGGGGGGGGCGGGAGGGGAATTCTCGGGATTCGAATCCACGCACCAAAGTTGGGGCCTCGCTCGTGATCCAGTTTAAAGCGTCCGGACCGAGCGGACCGGCGCGGCCGATTCCCCAAGGGGAGGAGGGAGAGGAGACGGCAAACTATCGAGATTTCTCCATCTTCAAATCCGGGATTTAAATTTGACTCCGAAGCCGCGGAAGAGAGACTGCCAGCGCGATACGGCACGGCATACTCGATAAACGTCCCGAGGTCGGTGAAGTTGGTCTCGCGAATATCCTCCCTCCGCTCCTTTCTCCAGCTCGGCCGAGTCTCGGTACTCTCTTCTACCATCCGCCGGTCACGCACGTCGAAGATCGGACGATCGAGGTCCAACCCGGGGGATAGAGAAGAGAAAGATAAGTCGTCGTCGTCGTCGTCGTCGTCGGGGGATAAATTCATTGAAGTGGATAACTGCATTGTGCCAGGAACACTGCGGGAACACATCCGATTATTGGGAAGACGGGATTTCGGCATTTCTTTACCGCTTGGCCGGATGCCAGAGGATGTTGTTTCCTGTCGGCGGGGACCGCTGGCTCGGAAGAATCGGTTCGGTTATTGAAATAATGCACTTTTATTGCTCCTCCAGGCTTCCCCATTCCCCGGCGGTCCTTCCTCCCCGTCGAGCTGCCCGCCTCCCCCTCGTCCCTCGACCCTCGCCTCGCTCGACCTCGGGGAGGAACGATCGTGGCCTCGAACCGACGCTCTCTGCTCCCCACGAGCTCCGCCGAGGATTATGTACGCTCAACTTTATCTCCTGGCTACCCCTTCCGGCGCCCCCGGCATCCTTCGTCTTCCCCCTCCTCCTCTTTGTCTTTTCCTCCACCTTTGTCCTCCTCCCCCGCGTCGCGTCGACTGCTTGGAGCTTCGCAAGAATCTCGCTGCCACGAAGCGGTTGCCGGCGGCGTACGTCCCCCCATCCTCGGGCGTTCGAGGCCGCGGCGTGTGCTCGAGAAGGAGCTGGGTGGCGGGGGGAGGGGGATGAAAGGGGAGAAAAAGGGGCATGGAGGATCGTTACGGACGATCGGCCACGAGGAATCGGCACGGAAGGGTGAACGCGAAAGAGATGGACCGACGAGGAACAACGCGGAGGAGTTCTTTCTCGTCCCCCCACCCCCCCCCCTCTCTCTCTCTCTCTCTCTCGAGAGAGAGAGAGAGAGAGAGAGAGAGAAAGAAAAAGGAGCCCAGGATCGATTCTTCGCGGTTAATCATCGCGAAAGCGGCCGCTTCTGTCCGCGACGCACGTCGGGCCTGTCCTTCTCGCTGGGAACGCTTTTAATTGCATTTCGTACAACCGTGGCGACGATGCGCCGCCTCCCTGCGTGTTCGTCCTTCTGGACATAATGCGAGAAGAAAATGAAGGGACGCCCGGTGCTCGGCGCCCGCGTAATACCTCGCGTCTCTGCACCCTGCGAACAACGTGGATTTTGCGTCCGGCAGACCTGCCGGATTAAAGGGAAATTAACGAGACGCCAAGGCGAAAAGAGGAAGACCGGCAACGCGAGCTGGAAAAACCGGTGCGAGTTGCGTTGCGGGAAAAGCGGCCCGACGTGGATCGCATCGCGAGCTCGCCTTAATGGCTCATCGACCGTCGGCAGGATTTGGCCCTTCATCCGACCGATCCTCGGCGTCATCTTTGTGCCCCCCGGAATCCCTTAGGCTCTCCGCCGGTCCTTCGCCCTTCGCCCTTCGCCCTTCGCCCTTCACCTTCGCGCGACGCTCGAAAGAGTCGTACGTTTTGTCGGAAGCACGTCGTACCGTCTACTTCTCCTTTCTCTTTTCGCGGAGCAAAGGGATAGTAATCTGCTTTCTCTCCGGAAATGCTTCCAGCGGAATAACGAGCCCGACGGACTTAGAGGCGCTCGTTTCTTGCCACGGTAACGGCTTTCTCCGTTGTCCGCTTCTTTTCCCAAAGATAGAAAGGATGGAAGGAAGGAAGGAAGGAAGGAAGGAAGGAAGGAAGGAAGGAAGGAAGGGATAAGGGAAGAAGGAAGGAAAGAGAAGGAAATCGAATTTCGCGCGATCTCTTTTTCCGGTTTTGGCGCCATCGGCTCCTCGAACGACGCACCGCGTTCGATATCGTTCGCGAAAAAAGGGCGCGGCTACCAAATGGGTGGCGGCAGGTTTTCACGGCAGGCCCACTTACGCATCCCTGCCTTCGGAATTTTTCGCTCTCGGGAGTTTCGGCGAAGCCGCGGACGATCGGGCTTCTCCTCGTTTCCAGAAGCCGGCGTTCCGACCATCGGCCAAAAGTCTAATCGGCCGGAGCTTCGGAGCCGAAAGGCTTTCCACGGAGCGCGACTGCGAGCGCGCGGTGCGCGAGAGCGTACACGGTGCAAAAGTCGAGGAACGTAAAAGTGCGACTCGGCCGAGTTGCGTCGCAGCCCGGCCGGAAAGGATTTTCTGCGAGCGTATCGCGATCTTTTCTACACGGCGTTTAGCGAAGGACGAAGAGAAATAGGAAGGATACTCGTCGGCGCGTAAATCTCTCACGGCAGCCGCGATATTTCAGCGAGGCCCGTCAAGGCCGCCGCTCTTCTCCCGGCGTTGCCTCATCGGCGCGAAACGTCAGGAGCGAATTCTCCGTGTAGCGGTCTGGCCGGTATCGGCTGCCGACTGCCCGACGAAAGAGGAAGGCGCGCATCGCGCCGGCAATAAATAATAACGAATCCTCCCATCCCGGTCGATGCGTCTCCCGCGCGATGCTCCTATTTTTTCCCTTCCCCAGGGACACCCACCCACCCGACGACCCCCGGCTCTCCACGGCCGCGATACGAGCTCCGCGCCAACCGGATAATGCCAGCCAAGCATTTCGCCCCTGGAAACGTATTATACGAGAAGAACCGCCGCCTCGCACCCGATACCCGCGCTTTTATTACGCGAGTCTTCTCAAAGCCCGCGTCTCGACGCTCACCGGCGAGGAGTATCGCGTTGACAAACGCTCATCGTTTCCACGCATCGAGATGCCAAGCTCCGCTCCTTCCCTCCCGGATCCTGTCTCGCGGCGCGCTCTCCTTCCTCCCCGGTTCCTCGCGGAGTCCAGTCGACACGGCGGTCGCGCCGATTTTTCACGAGAATAGTCGCGGCTCCTCCCTTCCCGGCGCATACCGGCCACCGAAGAGGCGACGCTAAGCAGGCCGGAGCGACTCGCGATACCGATAAATACCAACGGATCTCCGAGCGATGTGCCGCGCGAACGATATTCTCTCCGGCCTTCCCACTTTTTTTCGCTCCTCCTGCTGCCGCGAGATCGCGAAGCATAGCGTCAGCGGAACGTAATAATGGGCCCTGAACTTTACGCTCTCGTATCTCACGCCTTTCCACCCTCCCCCGGGCCGACCCCCGCCGAGCGCTCCGTACTTCCTTCCTCCCGCAGGCCCTAGGTCCGGCCTCTACCCTCGCCCATCCTCCGGCTCCGGATTCGCGAGCTCGCCTCTCTCGCCTTCCCGCGCCCCCACCCTACTCCGCTCTAACGGATGACTCTTTATTACCAATGGGAATTCCAAGTTTCGCCTCGGTGCCACTTCCTGCCGATATTACGTATGCTAATGCCGAAACCTGGAAATCCGGGCCACTTTCCCGCCTATCCTCCAAACGCTTCCACCGGCCTCGCTCTCCGCTCGCTGCACCGACCTCCAATGCGGTTCTGCGCCAGCCAGAAGCCTGATTTTCGACGCGAAAGGAAGAGCCGTGGCGTTGCTTTGTCAAAGTGGATTTCCACGCGAAGGCCGAAAGGTAGGATGAGCGCTACGCCGATCGGCCTTTGGGCGATCAAATATGGGGTAAAGCTCCGATCGCGGCTGCGCGAAATAGTTGAAGCTCGGCCATACGGAAATGTACCGAGGTATTTACGAATGAAAAGGATTATCGCTCGGGGCCGTTGCCGTGCGGCGGGTTTACGTTGATAAAACAGTGAGAATATGATTCGTTCTCCACAAAGACATCCGAATCCCGTGGCTCGCAGTCGATCCGAATTGAATTGGACAAGCGCACCCTTGATGAAGGTAACTAGACGCCCCTCGCTCACCCTCGCATTTCGAATCTCTCGGATTTCCGTCCGAAGTGCAGGCCGGATTTAAATTCGCATCGATTATGCGAGGGTGGGGTTGGGGGGGGAGAGGGGGTTGGACTTATGTAGGAGATTAGGGGGACGACTTTGGTTCGTTGGGCCCGAGAACCGAATGGTTCCGGTGACGTTCCAAAGACTAGCAAATTTCGATCCTAATATCCAGGCTCGAAGGAGAAGCGTTTCTAGAAGCTGGGCCAAATAATGATAATCCTCGGAGGCGCGAACCATTTAGCAAGTTCAAAATGTCAAATATGTCGCGTCGTCGTAGTTGACGGTATTAATTTTGCAGGCGGGCGAAATTCCAGCAACCCCCGGCTTTGGTCGTATTTCCCAACGGTGATTAAGCCATAAGTATAATTCTCGTTACTGTATTTTCGCGAGCCGCGGGCCAAAACTGCGGCGACTATTTTCCTGGGACAAACTGCACGATCAGCTGTCATCCAGTTAGCCAAAAACGAGTGTAGCTTTTGCTCGTTGCGCACAATTGGGAATGGGAATGAATTCAATGCATTCATTGTGCCCCGAAATCGTAATGGGACGCGCCCGCTTTATTTTCCTTTCCCCCTTTTTTTGGCCCGCATTGCGTGTACCGCCGCGCGTTAACGGATGTTGTAAAAACGCGGTGCCCGGCTCGAGCCGGTCGGTTATTATTTTTAATATCCACGCTCGATTCTTTCCGATCAAAACGCCCGGCCATGCCACGCCAGTCGAGTGGCTTTACGGGAGGGATAGAGGTAAATTGCCATTTCCCGATGAACCTTCCGAGGCTAAGCTCGACAAAGGTACTTCGAGAAAAAGCGGATGACAGCTTCCGTTTTTCGAGGAAATTTAAATCAAATTCTACTTCTAACGGCGAGAAACGAGTCGCAACTTTTCCCGGGTCCTTTAAGCGTGAAAATCCTCCGAAAGTTTCGATCTATGGCGACAATTTCGTTAAGGATAAAACAGTATTTAATTCCAAAGTAGATCGCGACCTTTCCTCGCAGAAGTTCGGCCGGACTTGTACGCCGTTTTAACATTTCCCCGGCGGGGGGGGGGGGGGGGGCGGCCGGAAAAGGAGCGGGTCGCTTCAATCGGGTATTCATTTTCTGCAACAGGGCCGCGCCGCTTAATTAATGGTCGGTTCTGTAGTGCCTCGTATTCAACGCCCCCCCCCCCCACCCCCTCTCGCGTATCGCCACGCGCCCGCCTATATCTGCCTTTGCCGTATCGTCCCCGGCGGCCCGCTCCGGTAATCGGGTAAGAATTTAGCAAAGTAACTGATTGGCGGTAATTAAATTTCATTCGAATCGATCCCGCTCGTTACGCTCTTCTCCGAGTTGCCGTTCGAGCCTCGTCGATATCGCGCCACCCTGGAAATCCTCGCGAAGAGATGGCATCGATTACGCGCGCGCGCGCGCTCGACCGATCAACCTCATCGCCCTTGATTTCCTCCCGGATATGGATGAGCATAGCCGCGCCATTACGCCGCCGGAATATTGCCGGGCGATGCTTTAAAACTCCACGCCACCTCCGGAGCGCTTTAACCTCCATCCTCGCAACCTCCTGCATTCTCGCCAGTTTTATAGAAAGCTCGCATCGTGCGTGTGAATTATTATCATTGCCAGAACGGAGGAGCGTTCTTAAATCAATTCCTTCGATTGCCCCGCCGCCGGTAGTACACCGCCGAGCGCCGATTTATACTTTCGTTGTAACTAGTATTTTACGCGACTCGCGAATGGCTTCCCCGGTACTTCATCACGCTCGGCCGGTTATGAGCTTTTCGAATGGCGAGAGAAATGCCTGTACTCCGCGCCCGATAAATAACTCTGGTTAAATTTTCCCCGAAAGCCTTGCTTCTTGCCGCTGGGCCCGCGCACCCACCCCTCCGCTCTTCCTCCCTCCCATCGACGATCCGAGGCTCGACGTTCGCGAATAATAGGGAGGCTCCACGGCCCGACGCGTCGGTCGGAGCGTTAGAAAAACCGCGCGACGTTCGTCGGTCGGCGCGCGAGCTCGTGGGAGAGGAAGGCGTAGGTATTGGAGAAAAGAGCCCAAGTAAGTAAAGCCGGGCCTGGAGGGGGCAACTGGAGAGATCCGAGTGTTTATCGCGAGGGGGGCCCGGCGTATCTCCGGCAAGAACCGGAAGCGCGGCGGATCGGCGGGGGGGGCGAGGGGGCGAGGGGGCGGAGAGAAACAGGGGCATAAGCGGGCGGAAAGCTCGCAAAACACTTTTCACGGCGGTCGCGCCGTATAAAATCGTATTATCCCGAAGGTGCTATTCCGGCTCCCCGGGGTTATTCCTCGTTTCACGAATTTTTCCGCGTCCGTGCCTCCTCTCGGCGGCTTTCGAAGCGTTTCCCGGATCGCAAAATATTCAGGGAGTTGTGTGTGTCTTTCGGTTCGGTGGGCAGAATGCCCATGAAATCCCACCAGTAGGAATTCCCTTAACGCGCGACGCTCCGAGGCTGAAAAGGAGAGGGCGCGACGGGGGTGCGGTCGCCGCACGCTCTAACCTGGGCTACGCCTTCGGGCAATAAACGCGCCACCGCCGTCCAACGTGTCCGGCAATGTTGTATGAAGGCTCGTAAATAAAGTGGCCACACGCTGCCGAGCGGGAGGGAGAGGAGGGAGAGGTGGAACCGCCTTTCCTTAATTGTCCAGAGACCTCCATCGAAGGTCTCGGTACGCGAAAAAGGCTCCCAGCCGCATCGCGCGTGCTTTCGCGCTACCGGATCTCTTAAAACTGAGAGAAAGCTCGCTTTGGTTTTCGGGGGAGGCTGGAACGATACCGCCCGAGATCGAGTTTCTCCTACGAGCGTCTCTACGCGCCCCTTACGTCGCCGCCGCGTATAATGCCTCGCCCGCCGAGAGAAACGGCCGGTACTTCGATAACAACCTCCGCATCGCCGCTTCGGCCCTTCGGCCAACGCTCCAGGTGCCTTCGTTCGATTTTTATGCCCCGCCTTTTCGAGAGCGCATTCGTCGTACGTGCGCTAAAGCGATCCGCCGCGAATCGTCTTCGATCCTTTTTTCTCCTTCCTCGCCGGCCGCCGTACGGATGTCGTTGTCGTTGTCGCCGTCCAAATATCGCTGCGAAATGTACGACCTTACTCGGAGAAGAATCGCTCGTCGAGAAGCGCTCCCGGATGTTTATCTCGACCTTCGAAGGAGGATAGCGCTCTTCGCTTTGCGCCGATTCGATGAAACGCGAGGGAAGCCGTGTGCGCGTTGCTTTTTCGGGAGGATCCCCTTTTTTTCGCGAGTATCGTTCGCCTTTCGTCGTCCCATCGCGCGGTACTTACACGGATTTTGACCTACAAACGGTCGTTCTTTATTCGCTCCCATTTGTCCCCCTTCCGCTCCCTTTCTTTTTCGTTCTGCCTCTCCGTCTTTCTCGTCGGAGGGAAAAAGAGAGACTCGTAAGTAAGCGTGCTCGGGAGGGAGCGTCGCGGGCCACTCGCTAAACGGCGCCTAAAGCTCTGTCCGCGAGCTAAGTAACGAGCTTTCGGCCAAACTTTTTTCCTGAACGGCTGCCAAGTGGCCAGGAGGGTTCCAGGGCGGACAGGAACGACGGGAGGGAGGCTGGGGATCTGCCTCTCTTTCGCGGACGAACGTTTTCCTTCCACGGCCAGCTTCTCCCTTCGCAAGTTTCTTTTACGCGCGACAACCTCTCGTTAAGCTCCTTTTTCGCTCAATATTAAGCGTCGCCCTAAATATTAAAGAGGGTCCGAGTTCGGCCGCCGTTCTTCTTAAGAAACTCGAATTCTTTTCTTTGCCCCGGTAACGGTGCCCCGCCACTTTCCCCAAAATCTCCTTAACGCTCCATCCCGCTGCTTCGCACGATCGCTCTCCGTCTTCTGCCCGAGTCCCCACCCGGCGGAGGAAGGCTCCTTGGGCCGGGGCGATTCCTCGCGCTGCTCGTTGCGGCGCGTTTCGGCCGGAAGTCCAATGTTGGAGAGACAGCGCGCGATATCGAGACGACGTTATCGCTTACGCGGCCGCATTCTAGCCGGCGTGCCAATTGGATTTTCTCTCATTTCCATAGGGGGCGAAATTCTCCGGGCGATTCCTTTGTCCGAGGGTGGCCGACCCCGCGAATTCGGTTCGCACAGCCGACGCAGGGCCTCGGCGGACTCGAAAACGAACCAATGACGCGCGTCGGACGCGCCAACGGGCCACCAGCCTGCGGCGCAATGCGGTCCGACACGCCGATACAATCGCGATCGCGATCGTCACCGAAGTTTGTCGAGTTGGCCGAAGTGCGCAATTTACCGTGAGCTGCACGCGCGCGCCTTCCAGCCGTCGAATCCAAAATGCTCCTTCCTCGCGGCCTCGCTCCCTTTCCGCCCAACGCCCATCACCGAGCTCCTTTGCCATACTCCGGACCACGCCGATCGGAGCTGCTCGCGCATCGCGATCCGCGATCGACGCGCGAGGAGCGAGCCTCGCTACGAGGACGCCGAAAGATAATCGGGTCGGAAGGCCGCGCAAGGGGAGGGAAAGCGGAGGCTCCCTTTTTTCCTCGACCCAGGAAAGCGCGCGAAGAGTCGATCATCGGCGCGCACCTTTTGCGGAAGAAGGGGAGAAAATTATTCGGCAATTTGTCGCGTAACGAGATCCGAGCATCTGGCGGAGAGAAGCGAAAGGAATATAAAACGTTAGGACGTCTGGATGCCTTCCGCGTAAGGGGGAGACGCAATTGCACGCGACGACGGGGATGGCGCAACGAGGATGGCGCAACGAGGTAATAGCCGAATTTTGGCGATATTACGAAGCCAAGTGACGGCTAACGAGACACATTCATCAGTCGGGAAGATACAAGGAACGAATTTCGTCCCCCGTCAAGCTACTCCAATTCACCCCGAATAACGCACTTCAGCCTCGCTGAATATGCCCCTATACGTCGGTGCGCGCCTGAGTGTGCGCGCGTGTACCTACGGACGTCTAGCCGTACGATTTAAACGATACAGGGAAAGCAAGGTACGTGTGCAGAGACGTGCAGGCGCGCGACCATCCACGGGGTGGAGCGTACTTTTGTAAATTGTATCCGCGCTGCCATTTTTCCCTCATTGTTGCCGGTCAATCTTCGCGACTGGATTTTTCGCCCGTTCTTCCCGCCGAAGGTAAATTTCTACCTCGCCGATACGACGGCGCCGACACGCAGAATTTTTCGACTGCAGGGAAATAGCGAGACGTAACGCATTTTACGATGCAGCTCTTTCTACGCTTTGCGAAGCCAGAGAAGGTTGCTCGTTCGAAAAATCGAGAGGACCTCGCGCGGAACTTTGACGCTCCTTCGCGCATTAAAATACGATACCGAGCTTGCCGGCGGAAGGGCTCCGGAACGATGTCTCCGATTCGCTTCGCTATCGTGCTCCCCGGCGCATAAAGCGAGGGCGCAAAGGGTAGGCGAACTTGCCGATAGCCCCGAACCAAATCGCACAGCTCCATTCCGGATCGTTCTGCCGCGACGAATGGAATATTTAAAGTTCCATCCGGGATGGTTCGAGCTTAATCACCGTCCCCGCGACTCGACTCACACTCGCGATGCGTACCTACGTCCCGATGCTTCGAAAGTCGTCCTCGACGATTGGATTCCAACCAAAGGAGGTTGACGCTCGGTGCGGATACGAACAGCTACAACTTCCGCATCGACGGCATCGATTACTCGTTCAAACAACCCGACGAAACCTCGTCATTGTTCGATCCTTCGAGCACTTTGGCCAGAAATCACCGGTGGTATCGCGAGGCGAAACAGTGGGGCGATTATCGAGTAAGCTCGAGGATGTTCTTCGAGCGTGTATTTGCCAAAGACACACGCTCCTGCGCCGCGATCGTCGACCGGCAACGAGAAGAGGTAGCGCCGAGTCGCTCGATAAGCTACTCCCTGGTAATCATAGCGCGAGGGAAATCGTTGAAACGGCAATTACGACGAGTTACGTTAATCGCGCGAGAGGAACGTCAAGAATCCGGGGATTTATGAATGCACCTTTCTCGCAACATCCTACGGTAGCTACCGAACGTCCCCACCCCTCCTTGCCACCCCCTCCTCCTTCTCCGTCCTCTTCCGTCTCATTAAATGCATTCACGTTCTCGGCTAAAAATCAGGTACGCTCTTCTCCGTTCGTGCAATTACATTATGCAGGTCCCGTCCCCTACTACCGGCGTAAAAAAAGAATCGCGCAACCACCTGCTACGCGGCCGCTCCGCGCGGCTGCCTTTCCCCGGTCTTTCGTAACTCGTAAACCACCCTCGGCCCCAAACCCTCCCACTCCTCTCCGCTAGTAGCGTACCATCGATTTAGAGCTCCCTCTCTCTCCCTCTCTCTCTCTCTCTCTCTCTCTCTCTCTATTCCAACCGGGAGGCAGCTGTGTTCCGTACTCGCAAATTACGCGTCTACGGCTGCTCAGAAATCTGTGACAATTGCGGGGCAGCACGGCGAGGGCGCGAACGATTCGTCGGCGGCGAGGCTGGCGTGGGGGATGGTGCTCAACTCGAAAATCAATGCAACGTTCGAGGTGCCGTTGCACCCGCCTGTTTGGCCCTATAGGCAAAGTTTGATCGGCGGCGGAAGATGAATACGGAACGCGAAGCGTTTCTCCTTCGCTCGGTCGTCTAGCCGAGCGGGGCATTTTTTTCGCCCCTCGAGATAGGAAACGCCGCTCGCGTGGGGAGCTCTGGAGGAGATGCGAGAGTACGGGGAGCGAGAAAGGACGCGAGCTCTGCTCACCGGACATTTTTCCGATAATCCATCCAGTACCCGGCGCCGTGAGCTACGCCACTGCTGAATTAAATCGACGGGTGAAAAACAGGATGTCCGGGAAGAAACGCGAAGAGTTTTCTCGGGTTTCTTGCCGGAGGAAGGTACGTAAATTACGAGGTATTCTCCGGCCACTTGCGGCCATGGTTTCGGCCGAGCTCCGCGAGACACGAGCTCCTGGGTGAAACGAGGCAAGCCGCCCGCGCTTTTTACCCAAATCGGAATTCTTCGACATTCGGAAATGATCCGACGGGAATTTATGCCCCGTTCCTATATCGGGCCGCCCTCGACGATTTACCGAGATACTCTGAAAGAGGGCGATGCGCGAACGTGGATGCAACTTCGTGCCCGAGTTATGCGAGCCTCGCCCTCGGAATCCTGCGTCGAGATTTAGAGCGGAAAATGCTCGAAGGAAACGCACCGAAAGAGTCGCCGCCTATTGCTTCGATTAAATCATCGAAACGCCGAACGCGGTTTACGCGAGCGCGTGCACTGCCTACGTGTTTTGCGTACAAATGGAAAAATGACGGCTCCCGGCTTTAAGGCTTTCTCCGAGCGTCCTCGCACCCCCTTTTGCTCGGTTCCACGAAAAATTTCGAACCATCGCGCGAAACGCAACAAGTATCCATCGCCGATGGGCCTTTCAACGTGGAGACTACGCCCTTCGTCCGTTGGCGTAAAAGTAAAATAGGTATACGGATAAAAAAAAAACAAAAAAAACAAGAGAGAACGAAAAGAGGACGAAGGGACGATTTTGCAATTCGACGAGTCTATCGAGAGGGCATTGCCGTTCGATGTCTGGGACATTCGATCGCCGAAATCGTGCGCTCGAAGATCCGGCGAGCGCTCGATCTCCCGTTCAGGATAGATTTCCTTTACTCCGCCACTGCATCCTCCCATCCCCTTCGAATCTCTGGCCGGAAGGATATGGAGAATGACCGGACAAAATGAATGACAAAATGAAGGGCCTTGCAAAACAGCCGCGCCTCGGCTCGCGTCGATTTAATAGGGGACAATCCGATGGAGCGAATAGGCGCGAGAGAAACGAGTGCTCCGAATCGAGTTTCGATCGAAATAATACCGAGCCGGGGTGCTCTCGATTTTCCTCGATCCCATCTCGTCGTATCCATTACCGGAAGGAGGAGCGCGGATCGAATTAATCCGAGAATGCGGAGTAGAAGCGATCTTCCCCGGAGATCCATTAGATGTCAATTAGACGTAATATCGGGCCGGCGCACGACAATTCTCCGTCGGACTCGGGGCCCCTACGTTTTCGATAATCCGCTTAATATCGCCCGCCCGCCAACGGGAAGGCCGGCCATTAAAGCGATGAAAATTGAATTATTCAGTTTCGCGACGTCCTGCGCTGCGACGAAACTCGCGGAAAGCTCGCGCCGTACCGATCCTCGCATAAATTACCCGAGTCCTCTTCGCAAGGTACACGCGTGTCTATCGGCCGACCATTTCACGGATTACATCGATTCGTCTCTGTCGTGCCGCCTAGCTGGAATTTACGCGCGTGCACTGTCACCGCGCTAGGAAGATGGATTTCTCGGCGAAAAGATGACCGAGGATTTGATCGGAGCCGAGGCGGATTACTTTACGAGCGCCTGGCTAATGCGCGTATCGACTCGAGGATCTTAACGAAGAGGACGAAGCATCTCTCGCGACGTACCGCCAATAATTCGAGCTCGGACTCCAAATGACTCGACCGTTTGCTGCTCGACGAGATAATACTCTTTACGAGGAGATTTAAAATCCTAAGACAACCTCTCGGGCCGGCACGTCTCCCCCTTTGAAAACATTTTTGGGTGACTTTGAACAGTGAGAAACCGGCAGGTTGCCGGGGATAATCCTTGGACAAGGAGGGAGGACAATGTGGACGTACGTGACAAAATGAGGGTAGGAAATACCAGGTGGTTGTAAGCCGGACATGGAAGCGACGGGGAATCGTCGCTTGGCCCGAAAATCGACGTGGCGCAGAATTATTTCGGACGTCGAGTTCGTGCCTTCAAAGTACGTACGTACACCGAGAGAGAATCCTCCATCGTTTCGGGCATAATGTCGCACCGTTAATGTTTTCCATCTGAAATTTTGCTCGTTCCATTTTCTCGCGCAGTGGAAACAGCTCGGCGTGAAAAGAAGGTCTCGACTCGATAGAAATAAGAGGATAGGATGGTCGTAGAATCGTAGGAAGATCGCCATTGTTTTTGAACGGATAAGTAGGAGGCTAACGTTTGGGCCGCTTCGAAACACCGCGTTTGCAGGTGCTCGGCGCGTGTACGTGCCGCGAGAAAATATTCAGAGCTGACTGGCGCCACTCGGTCACGGCTTACCCACACGGCACCACCTCCGAGCTTCGCGTTCGGCGCACCATCGTAGGCCCTAAGACCCGATATGCTCTTCGCGCGACAAACTCAAAGTGAGACGCGCGAATGTTCGTTTAACGTCGCACCGCCTAAAGGTTCCGAGCGGTAATCGAGCGTGATGTACCTCTTACTCGCATCCTCCAGCCGCGCAAGGTACGATGCCGTTGACGTAAGCGCGCTCGTAGGACGCCTATCCCATTATACGTGCAATCTGCTTACCATCGCATACCTCGGCCCCCGTCTTCCCCAATCTCAACCTGACTCCCCGTTCGAATTACGCAACTTACAACTTTGCCCATCCTAGGATCAATTTTATGCCGGAAGAATACCTTTGGCTCGCCTTTCCAAGACATCCGCCGAGGCCCTCCTCAAATCGATTCGCGTTTGCCAGTCGAGCTTTACAAATTTGATCACCGTTAAAGAGATCTGGCTCGAGCCATTTACCGTATAAAAATGAAATGGACGATTCGCCACCTCGATCACCGGAGGAAGGAAAAGCTCTAAAGTCACGCGTATGTTCCCGGGATAAAAGGGCGTACGAGTGCGGGAGGGAGTGCGACAGTTTCGACGATACTCTCTCTCTCTCTCTCTCTCTCTTTCGCTTTGAGCTCTACGGAGGCACTAGGGAAAATACGTAGGGGCTCATAATATCGGAGAAGCTCGTTCGACCGGCACGTTTTCAATGTACTCAGGAGCGCCCCGGTGATGCGCCGTATTTCCCGATAAATTCATCATCCACCGACGCAAGTCAACGCGAGGCAAATCCAATACGTGGGCGAGCGGTCGCTAGGTAGACGGCTATATAAATCGAAGATGCCCGATAAAGCTCTCGTCATAAAGATGAAACGGTCGCAATACGGAAACGTTGGAACGGCGCGAGCGGAAGGAGAGGAAGCGGCAGGTGGAATCGGGAGAGCCGTGGGACGGAGCTGGAGCCGGCCACTAACTAGAATCGTGTCTCCAGTGTCCCGACGTGCCTTAGCCCGGCCTGCCTGTGCGGCTATATGCACGCGCGCGTATGTACGTATAAGCACGCGCGCGCGCACACGCGTCCGCACGGACGCCCGAATGTTCCTCGGTGTTGGCTTTGCCCGAGACAACTTGACACGTTAACCCGCACCGAGGGGTCGTACCCACCGGTCTAGGACCTGGCCAGAACCGCTTCTTGCCCCCCATCTTTCCTCCTTCCGCGCTCTACGCCGCACGACCTACGCCCTACGCCTTGCGCGCCATCCTCGCCGTCCTTGGCGTCTTCGAGCTCCTACTTTCACCCTGGCCGATCGACATTCGATCCGCGCACCCTTTCCCTCGTCGTAGGATCGCGTCCTTCGGTTCGTTAATCCTTCCCTCGAAACGTCCGCAAAACCTGCCCAACGTATCGACGATGCCAGTGCGGAATGAGAGCTCAAAGGTAATGCGAAGAAATTCGCGATTCGCACTTTAGCTCGTCAGCGATCACGAATATCCGCATTTATTGGACCGAGCGCATTACTTTTGACACGGGGATGCCTGTATCGCGCGCCGGGCGAACACGAGTGCGCTCGTAAACCACGTGCCGTGTAACTCGCCGCGAAACGCACCGATATGTTTCGACTCTGTAAGGATAGGAGCTCGTTGGTCGCGTCAATATTTGTGTACCGGGATTTATGTTACGCGAATATAGCGAGGTAGGTACGCCCGCCGGCCCTAGAACGCTCCATTATGCTTCGCGTCCAACTATCCTTTGGTCTTACAAGGGCGCCTCCGCGATATACTTCGCATCCATCGATGTACGCGCATCGTTCCCGCTGTCAACGTTTTCCATGCTCCATCATCTCGGCACGGTTTCTCTTTAAAACGACGATATACGCGCGATTTCTACCGGATTCTTCCTCGATAGCATCGAACTTTGTACCGAGATGTTGGTAAGGAAACGTTCTTCGTATCGAATTCTAGAGCGTCGTTCCGAGTAGGCTTATTTAGGTAGCGTTAAACGTTCCGTTGAAACGGTTGTCGTGTAACTTGGGGAATATATTCGTGCTTTGCTAAGGAGGCGGCTTCCTTCGCCACGTGGGCACTCGTGCGATCGATGTTACATTACGCGCATGTACCGCGCCGTATACGCGTATACGTATCGCCGTGCACCCTTCTCCACGTCATTTTCGTACGCGTCAACGTGCAGGCCAAATTGCATCTCTCACTTTTACATTCCTCTTTTACCCCTGATGGAATAACAAAGGCCCGAGGTACGCTAAAGGTATTGCGAAAGCCTGGAAACGTATTTCCCTCGTCGCGATAACGTCGCATCCTTGTTAATGTCATCGGCGTGGTTATTCTTATCGCGGCCATCGGGCATCGCGATACCGTATGTGGAAGAGAACTCGCCGCGTAATGTTTGCAGGTTTGCACGCAGCCGTGTTTAAATCTCTTCTAAAACCTCGTTAACTTTCTACGCTTTGAAATCCCATCAAACCAGGGACGCGCAACGCTTTAAATTTGAAAACTATTTCACCCGCGAATAAAGTTGCCGCGTATACGTATTTCAAAGTAACGTAATAGACTTGGCTGGTGGTATTTTAGAGGGGGGACAGATGTGTGGGGGGGATGGCGCGAGGGGTGATAGATTCTCGCGACCGCATCGTAAGAAAAATCAGCGCTCGCCCTCTCTCTCTCTCTCTCTCTCTCTCTCTCTCTCCGATGGGGAGAGAAAAAATGATTCGAAAAATCTCCAGGAACCGGATGATAATCGGCGTGCACGCGTTTGCATCGAAGGCACGGATCGAAGCCGTCTCGCGAGTGCCGCTCGAGGGCCTAAAGCCGGCGCCCGACTTTGGCGGCCCTCCGTGTCGCGTTGCGAGACTCCCGATAAAGGACGAAAGAGCGCTCTTGGTGGCGATACTCGCGTAATTGGAGATTTATCGCGCGTCTACGCGCACACATAAATCAGAGAGCCGGCATAGTCGGAGCGCGGTGGAGAGCGGCTTTCCGTAACATCACCGCGCTCGGGGATTACGTTCGGTAAGCCAGTAATGCGAAAGGAGCTCTATTAGGATTTACCACGGTCTTCTCCCGATAAAGACGTCGCTAATCGGCCGGATGGAAGCGGAGATAAGGTCCACGGCCCTCTCTAGCCGTCTCTACGACGCGGCGATTCGCCTTAATTTATGGAAGAACATACGAGTATCGCGTTACTCACGGTGAAATCCGTTCGCGCTCATTTTCTCCCGATAAATCCGACGCGTCGTTTCGCGCCGACGAGCGGCTTATTTTCTCGTTCATATGGCCGTCGAGCTTATTTTCCTCCTTGCTCGTCGGCCAAGATCGATACGACGTGGAAACTGGGCGAACGGAGTTTAACCGTAGAGATAGAGGTAGGCGGTGGGTGGAGGGAGGAGCGAGAGGGGCCGGAGCCGGTGCTGGAGCGAACGATACGTCTAATTTCGTAAAATTAACTCGGCCATTCCAAAGGATTTTGATCGTGCGCGAAAGTAAGGACGGGCAGAGTAATCGAGATCGCATCGCGCCCGTAGGGTAAGCCGAACGAAGGAGAGATCCGTAGCGGCGCGAACCGAGAGGAAAGAAGGAGCGGCGAGGGCGATTATTTAGGTAGACCAGGGCAACGGCTCGAGCTCTGGCAAGGGAGATTGACGGGAAGAGGAGCAAGGACGAAGCGAGGAAAATCGTGGGCGTTGATCGAATCTGTCGAGTCGTGAAAAAATATCGGTGCCCAGATAGCGAAAGATGAATGCATAGGAACAATGAGTATCGGACGGCGGTTTTTTCGTGGCAGGGCTGACACCTAATTTTCCGCACTTCAGCCCCGATGCCGCCGATTCTACCACTGCCCGTCTGGAATATACGTGCCAAACGGTCGATCTGCTTCTTTCCCCTTCTCGGCCGAGTTGAAATTCACCGACGAGCCGCCGCGAGGAGCGCACGAGTGGCGCGAGAGCGAAGGACGCGTATCGTCGAGCGAGGCGAATGTCCGCGGTGGAAGGGGCCGACGAGGGACGCGCGAGACTCGAGGAACGCGCACGGAGATCTTCGATCGATCTCCGCAAAACCGCGAGCGAGAGGGCTTCGTAAATAATTCCGTGAACCACCCTCCGGCGAACATTTTTCTCCCGGAGCAGCGCAGAGGTCGTGGATAGGATATCGGCGAGCTCGAGATTCAGGGCTCGATCCCCGAATTGCCGGATCGCCGTGGAGCCAGAGGCCGCCGATGGATTCGGTCCGAGCGTGCCTTCGTGGCCAGGAAATTTCCAAGAACCGATCCGTCGGCGATGAGGGCTCGGCGAGTCGCGAGTCGCGGGTAGGAGAAGGCTCCTCGGAGGACGAGAGCCCTCGATATAAATCGCCGCGGGCCACTAATTCTCGGCGCGGTTTATACGCTATCGCGTTTATCGGACGTACGTGCCAGAAATTCGAGTCGATCGCGTAGAAGCGCTCAGACGGCCGAGCGGCGCACATCCGAGGCCCGGCCGACCGCTTTATGCGGTACGTGGGAACGGACATACGTTAGGCGGTGTTGCGCGCACCCGGCCGGCGCGACCACCGAAACCGACGGAACCGGCAAAACCGACAAAACCGACAAAACCGACAAAACCGACAAAACCGACAAAACCGATAAAACCGCCGGCGAAATACCCGCCTCCCTTCTGGGCGTTCAATTTTCTTCGAATATCCCTCGACTCGCCAAAGGGCGGGCGCCTTTCGCTCGAAAGGCCCACTCGTTTCTTTCCCCTCGGCCCCGGCCGCCAATTAGCGATCTTGGCCCGACCTCGCGGACGTAAGCGCATTAGCCTACGAAAGAAGCCGCCGGCTCGGTACGCTTGTCACGACCTTTTCGAGGATAATACGCGGCAAAAACTAATTTCTCCGTTTACGCCCCTAAGAGGTTTGCCCCTCCTATCTCTACCCGATCGACGCGCTCTCCTTCGAGGGAGCGAGTTGGCGGGAATGTCGGCCGAAAACGTGCCTTTGATCCGACAAAAGTTCCAAAGCGAACGATAAACGATTTATCTTTCTCCGGCTGCAACTAGCCGTGGAAAGGAGCCGGGCGAAAGCCCCGGAAGTTCCGCCGCTTATTATTCGCTGTAGCGCGGCATAATCATCGGGGACATCGGGAGGACGGAATCAAAGGCGAAAGGACGCCGAGAATTTCGCAGAATACCTCCGTGATTTTCCCTTCGGCCCTCCCGCGACCTGGATCGATGTGTAATTACGGCGGGCCGCGCGGCCAAACGAAAATTAAGATTCGAAATGAATGCAAGAAATAAATTGCGCTCCTGCGAACTCGAGAGATATTACTCCGAAACGCCGGAGGGGGAGGAGGGGGGGGGCCTTATTTCAATTAGGGGGATGGCATTGGCATTAGTCCACTCCCTCGTTGCACGCTCCAACTAACTTCCCCGAAGTTACGCTCGTTACTTATTCCCGCGTTTAGAATGGCGTATCGCGCCGAAGACCGAGAGGAGGGCCGCTTCGAAATCGTAATAAATTATTGAAATCCGATGAGCTCCACCGCTCCCCGGAGATGACCGAATGAATATGTAACGTCCGATACTAACCGATCCGAGCTATTTACGTTCGATATCAATTTCCCTCCGTCAATATTTTCGATGCAACATCGGGTTATTTTAATCCTCTCCCCTCCGATTCCACTTTTATCCCGCGCTGGCCTCCGCCCGCTTCATTATGTTACGCCACCCGACGTATCGATCTCTCGCGTTATCAACGCTCGGGGTAGATTTTTCTAAGCGTCGCGTTGACCCTGGCGAACGTCGACCGGTCTGGAATTCCCTCCGAACCGCGATATCGAGTGGCTCGCTAGAGACCGTATTATGGAAATGCACCGAGAAACGCCGCTGCGGTAATGCGTGTTAATAATTCCCACGATTCCGGACATCTCGCGGGTAGATAAACGAGAGATTTATATTCCCGGAGTACGTCCGTTACCCTGTATATTAAGGCACTCTTTCATCCCTATCTCCCGGTTTCAAGGCTCCCAATTTTGCCGGCGTTTTACCTCGTCACGAAGGCTCGAGTCGATATTAAATTTCTCGGCGAGCCTTGGTTCCTCCGAGCCGACCGAAAAACGTTGTTCCTCGGCGTCCTCCTTTGCTTCAAATCGTAGGGCTTCGCCGAGCGCGATAGCCCCGCGATCCTTTCCTCCTCGCGACGACATCCGCGAGGTGGCCAGGAACGCGTCCCGCCCCTCGGAAGGAGGTGGGTCCGCGGGCCGAGGCCCGAGGAGCATTTGCACGCGCCTACGCGAAGGGAGCGAGGCGCCGATTCCGATCGCCCATCGCGCTCGGCGAGCTCGCGGCGCTCGACGTGAAAACCTCGAGAAGTGAAAAAGTAACTCTCCTTATCTTTCCTCGGAAATCCCTTCCGTCCAACCAGTCGATGCTCTCCAGCGACCATTTCCCATTCGTGGAAGAAAACTTCTCGCGACGTCTTCTTTCTCCCACGAGACCGAGTCGGCCTCGTTAATTCTGGGGGAAAATCCGGTCTGGCCGGCCGTCACCGGCTGGATCGGCCGAGAGAAGGGTTCCCGGAATTGAAAAATCACGCGACCTGACGCGCCAAATTGCATCGCCGCCGGTGGAATAACTCGGCATAATTATCGCCTCCTGAATAATTGCAAACGTCTCGTTATCGGGCTCCCGCGTTCGCCGGGATGCGAGCCGAGGGCCAGGCCGGGCCCCTTAAATGGAAATAATTCTCTCGAGACAGCTTTCCGTGACCCCTTTAATTCTTTCCTCTTACTTTCGCGCTCGCCTACCATTCCGATGTCCCGCGGTCACTCCGCTCCACCCGCTGTGACCGGTATTTCGCTTGGCTCCATCCCCCGGCCGCCGCCCTTTCTCGCCGTTCCGCGTGCGTACGCGCCGAGCTCTTATATAGCTCTTAGATAGTCCAAATTCCATACCTACGCCGCTGCCAAAGAGCACATCGCCCCGTGGAAGCGTGCGGCAAACTCGCGATAAGAGGATAGGATTAGAAAAGGCATACGTCGACGAGGAATGGATTCGTGTTTGTCGGTATAGAACAAACACCGTGCAAATAGCAAAGGATTTTCGATGAACGGCAAACGTGGCACTCGACGCGCGGCGCGCGAACAAACGAGCGCGATCGTTTCCTACGTACGACCTAAATTGGATTTTCAGAATCTTCCAGATCGGATCTCTTTGATGATCGCGCGGAATTCTTGCCGCGAATTCTTCCCGGTCTTGCTTGCCGCGAGCCATTCGAGATGCACTTTGATCCGCGAACCCTACTACCAACCCTTGCTAGTAGCGCGTTGCCTCGCGAAGGAAAAATCTCGCGATCTTCATCATCGTGTCTCGCGCGCAACGACGCTCCTTCGCAACGCTCTATTTTCGTCGACCTCTCTCGACACTGGGCTCGGGATAAGCGGATATTATCGTCGCTGATTTTTCCCAGCGTACCGGTCCAAGAATATAGAGAATAGGGGCAAGAGGAAGAAATCGGTATTCGAGCCAATTTTTGAGCGGCCTTACCAAGAGCACTTCGAGCAAGAAGCCCGCGAGTATTCGTCGCTTTAATGTCCATTTGCCAAAGCGTATGCATACGCCCTTCTGCGAGTAACCTCGCCAGGATTTTTCCGCATTTTTCGCGAGTTAGAGGTAAAAGCCACCAATTCCTCCGGCGCTCTCTCTTCCATTCCCGCTTCTCTTCCCCCAGCCCCCTCGCCCGATCTTTCCGCCCGCCCATTCTCCGTGGACCTTGATGGAGCGACCGTAACTCAACGTGTCGAACCAGCAGCTGCGGCGAAACTTCGAGTCCGGCGAGGAGGGAATCGCGGGACGTGGCTGGGGTAAAGAAAAGAAGAAAAGGACCGAAGCGCTGCCTGTGTTTTCCGCTCCATTTGGTATTTCTCTCATAATGCGTAGATCGGCGACGTTGTCGTCCGGTCGTGGCTCCTCCTTGCCAGCCCCGGGGAGTGCTCGATTGCTCTGGACGCTCGACCCCCTCCTAACCCCCCTCCCCCTGTCCCTCCCCCATCCCCCACCACCACCGCCATCAGAAGTGATTTGACTCTGCTCTCTTCAACCACTCGAGTGCTCTCGTCCGCGAAACCCTACGTTCCAGGTATCCTCCCACGATCGAGCTCGATCCGCGTTCTTCGATTTGCACGCGCCCATCTTTGCGTATTTCGCTCAAGGCAATGGAGAGAACCGTTCGAGCGCGGATCTCCGAGGGCACGTTGAAGCCAAGTAGTGGGAAGAAGAAAACTTTGGGGAAACAAAACCGAAGGCGCGGAACGTTCGAGGATCTTGCTCGACCATTTTTCGTAGCTCGAGAATCGACGCGTTTCTGTAAAATTCCGAAATTGGCGGAGCATGCCTAGCGGCTTCCCAAAGTATCGTCGGCCGCGAATATCAACAGCGAGAGAGTTCCACGCCGACCAATTTCAGAGACAGCTTGACCTCGTCGCCGGGGGAATGCCGCCGGAGAAGACCCGCGCGTAATTTGGTCTCCAAGTTCTTAATTATTATAGGGGAAGCCCCGTAAATATGGCGTTGCAGCGAGACAAAGTCCGCGATGAGGAAAAAGGAAGAGAGAGAGGACTGAATAAAGAAGGGAGAGGAAGAAAAACCAGGACGTTAATTAATCTGTTCCGGAAGGTAGCTCTGCGGTGGTGAGAGCGCCTTTACTCCTCCCCGCCCCCTCCCCGCGAGGATCACCGTGACTGCACGTTTCGGCGATGCGGTTAAACAAACAAGGGAGGAGGAGCAGACGGTTTGTGGCGAGTCATGTAATACCGGCAGAAAGCCGCGGGAAACCTCACCGAAGTAGGAAGTCGTGTGTCGCGTCGCGCAACGATTACAATGCGGGAGCTTACAAATTTTGCGTAAAACTCTCTGGAAGTATATATTTCGCGTTATGCGCCTCCAACGAGCCGTATCGCTAGTCGCCGTGGTCGGGCAGAATGCGCACGGCATTTATGAAAATACCCATGGCCCGTGGTCGAGCACTTTTGACGCGCCACCGTGAAATTACGACGAGGAGCCTGGAAAGGGTCGCCGGCCCTTTACGCTCACCGCGCGATCATCGCGTCGCTCTTCTAATTCCAAACTTGGATTATTCGCGCTCAGAAGGAGAATATCAAGGGCCGCAACGGGACACGCGCGTGGCTCGTGCTAAAGCTTCGAGAACTTTGCACTTTCTCATAGCTACGCCACTCCGTCCGCGCGCCTTCGAACCATCCCGCCAGCCGCGAGTAGCGATACGATTCTAGGCACGACGAGGCGATCCTTAAAACGCCCACGCGTTTTCCAGGAGCAAAGCGAAAAACGGTTTTACGCTTCTGGTGTTAATTAAACCGAAAGAAATTGAATCGCCCCCATTCGAGATATTCGCGCTAACGCGCTAAAAGCGAGGGATTCTCAATGATATTCGCCGGCCTCGTTGGAGGGAGGAATTGCCGATGGTGGTAGTGGATAGTGGTGGCCGCTTACGGCGTCAGCCGGGGAAAGTAGTTTAAGTCGGTGTATACGATGGCGTGACACGCAGTGGTACGATGCCGCCGCTCCCGAATTACTTCCAATGTCCGACTTTAACGCTGGCAACGCCACTGGCCGTGTTTCTTCTCCCCTTCCGCCCTCCGAGCCGGGCCTGCCATAGGCGCAGGCCCGCGGGCCCGCTGCCCAAGCTCAGTTTCGCATCGCCATGGAAAAGGGGCCACCATCGCGGAAGTATCGTCGGCGGCCCATCCTTCCCCATGCATCTTTCATTATTTCGAAGAACCGCTCGGCCGAGGCTCACCTTCCGTGTCCCGCGTGGTAAGCGTTACGTACTCTTTGCGGCTGGTATATCGCGCTAATTCATTCCGCGGCACGCTATATCTTTCTGCCAGGTACGCGGCCGTCTCTGCAATGTGTACCACTTAAAGCGGCCGGATGGATATATTTCAATGAGGCATTCTACGCGCCGTGCCGCGCGGTGACTCTTTCTCGATAAGAAAACGGACTAGCGCCGAGTGTCCCTGCAATTACGCATTCGCGGCACGAGTCGGTACGTTCCTCCGATAAGGAGGAGAATTCTTCTCGAACTCGATGCTGTAATCTATTATACTACGGACTATCGGTGCCATTCTTCCTCGAATCGATCCCAAAAGCTGGCTCTGCTTTTTAATTTCCGCCCTTTCTTCTTCATATCTCCTGGTCGGTCGCTCGGTACAACCGCCCTCTCCTCGTTTGCCGAAGTATTTAAGGCTAAAAGGTGCGACCCACCGAGTCCAATATTATTTCAGCTTCGGTTACCGTGTAAGCTCGCGATCGGGTATTGCTAGCCCAACCGCTTTGCTCTCCATCGCACACATAAGCCGCGCGCTCGAGTGTTTGCCCGCGGCTTGTTTACAAACACTGTTTCACATTTACGTACCTCTCTAATGCACGCTCCGGAATTATCGATATCTCTGCCTGCCATTCCCGTCGCCAGGAATACCGTCAAGGTACTGCCTTTTGCGCATACGCGTAAGCGGGAGAGGCTGGGAACTTCGCGAACGTCGATCCAATACCATTGGACCTCTTTGGGAAGCGATAATTCGTTCAAACGTCCGGTTTCGTCGCGATCGAATTACGAAATCCATAACGCACATTTCGTTGAAATGATCGAGCATCGACTCGCGATCCTCGAGTCGCGGCGGAATCGTTCGATGGAGACCGCTGAAAATAGAGCGAAGAAAAGGAAAAAGAAAAGAAAAAGGGCAGGAGCGTGCGTAGGTACCCGTGGTCAATTTTCAAGAAGACAAGGTCTCGAGTGCATTACGTACGAATGCCTATATAGACGCGTTTATCACGCAAGCGCGTTCTCGGGCGCAACGGATGCACTTCTTTGGACGGTTTACAAAGCAAACGACTAACGAGACGATATTCCCGAATGGTGTAACGTCAGACGCCGAGAAGACGATTATTATTAGCGAGGGTAAATCGAGGAGAGCGGGAATGGGAGGCATCGCGCAGGAATACCGGGCCAGAGCGATTCGAGTGATATTGCACCGATCGCGAATTCCAAGTGGCGGTAAGCGAGTAGATCGAACTTGCATAAACTCGGGCACGAACTTTGGAGCCTTTAAGTTGGCCCCGAGGAAGTAGACAACGATCGCGGATTCGCGATGGAAACCGTGTACATTAGCGAGTTTCTCTTCGGTAGGATACGCGTGTGCCTGGATATATAATGTACAGAGTTGTACGCGGACGAGATACCCTTGCGAGGATACTCTGTTCGAAATTTGTCTTCTTCGGCCTTTTTATACGCGTAAACGCGCCACGTTTTCTTCCCCCCTCCCCCCCTTTTTGCCTCGAGCATCCGTCTTGAGCGCGTCGAAGATCGCGCGTTAATCAATACTCTTTAGGCGTACGATTCGGTCCACTCGCGCTTTAAACTAACGCTCGGCTATCGATCCACCGTTGCGCTCAGGAGGAAGGAATCGAGCGACGCAAAGCGGTTCTCCAACGGCGATAGCTGTCTCTGGAGCAGCCAAGGCCGATAGGAAAATTCGTTTCACAACGGCGACGTTTAACGGGAGAGAGAAAAAACGAGAACGATAACGCGTCGATCGGATTCAAAGGTACATACAATAACAAGATTAGCATTGATGGGACGTCATCGGTCAAACCATTAATCACCCAGCTTCTGCGTATTACCATACAAGATTGGCGTGAAACGGAAAGCTTTTATCGCTGGCAATGTCAAAAATCACCGTCCGCTTTCGAATCAATCATTTTAATGGATTCTCCCCGGAAATCGACTCCGAGGCGAAACTGAATTTAGCGGTTTTTGATTTGCCCTAGTACGAGGGGCAAATTATTACAACGTTTATTCTGCCGTGAAACGGATATTCCGCGCGTTGCAGTGATTCCAACCGATACATTCGTCCGAGCTGCAAATGCGTGTCTTCTCGTTTTATTTTTATGAAACTGACCGTAAACGCATAGCGGACTTTATTATTCGGCACGCGGGTAACGCGACTGCCCCGACAGAGCGAAGGATCGATTTACCGAGCGAATTAAAAGCGCTTTCAGCCCTCGGCCAAACGGCACATATTTTTATTCCACGCGAGAGCTCCGTTATCCCCTTTAACCGGCGCATCGCGCCCTCGCCACGTGGCTCAGGCGCCGATCCTGTTATTCCTCGTTACGCCTCGTTACTCGCTCGACGGCGAGGCCCAAGCAAGTTACCTGCCGCAGCTTACGTCGATCCGCCGCTTCGACGACTTTGCACTTTTTCATTTCGCCCTTCCCCCCGCCCCCCTCCGCCCTCTCGCAACCTTCTCTCCTTTCCAACTCCTCCTCCTGCATCTCCCTTTCTCCTCGAACTCTCCGTAGCCCTCCGCACGATCGTGCGGCCGACTTTCGTCGAGCCGGACGAGTGAAGGGCGTTCCTTCCGCTCGGAGCCCTGGGCCCGCCGCGTTCCGCCGCCGCGCCGAAATTTTAATTTAGCTTTTCCGCCACCGCCGCGACTCTCGTGGCCCGCGGCCATTATAGTAAATCGTCGTAAATTTATAGACACGACTAGTCCGGCCCCAAACCGTATACCACGTTTCATTATTAGTTGTCCGGATTTGCTCCGGTAACGCGATCTGGCGCGGGGCCAATCTTTTTTACTCTTCATTTCCGGAGGACCAAAGCGCGACCCTCCGCGGCCGACCCCTTACCTCCCGCCCACCCTTCTCCCCCCCTTCCTCCTTCCTCCCTTCGGATCGCCACCCCTTTTTCCTCGCCACCCTGCTAACGGCACCGCGCGCTAAAACGCGATATACCTCCGGTCCCTGTTTTTCATTTTCCACGGGGGCAAGGAGACGCGCAGCCGGCCGGCACTTGTTCCCTGGCTCCCTTTGAAACCTCGGAGGGTGCACCGGGGCTCGGCACTGCCACGGGGATGGAACCCTCGGCTCTCGCTCGCGGTATCGAATGCCACTCAAAGGCACACGAGAGGTCGGCCGATATATTGGAAATATTTTCGCGGGACTCCAGAGTCCAGGAAGATTAACGCGAACCTCCTGACCCATTTCTCTATTATTCCCGCCGCACGGACTTTTTCTACGAAGCCCCGACGCTACGGGCAAAGTCCCGACCGTAAATTTCGCCGCTCCACGAGGAAGGCAGGAGAGAGGTGCGACACCGGTACTTATTTCCCCGCATCCGCTCGTTTTTCCGACTTCGATAAAATGGCATATTAATTATAAAGAGTAATTATCGGCGGATACGCGGTGTCGGCGCGCCCGACGCACGCCCACGCCGGATCATTTTCCGACTTTTGCGACGCTCATTGAATTCGTACAACACTCGGACCGGCTACGGATTACGAACAATTCCGCATTGCCGGTAATTGTTAATTATGGAGACGGATGATACCGAAATAAAATCATACGCGTTACAGGATATCGGCGAAGCGATGAACTTTCATGGAACGCGCGTCGCGTACGCGGAAGCGCGCGTTAATTGATAACGAAGTAATTAAATATCCACGAAGCGGTACGAGACGGGCCGAAACGAAATGACGTATCGATTCGACTCTGGCACGGCCGAACCGCGTCCGCTGATTTATTCGGCCGGCGCCAGCTCGGGCGTCTTTGACGCGGAGCGATGGAAGCGCGGCCGGGCCGGGCTTGGCGCGTAATAAGCACCTCGCGCTGTTCTCGCGCGCCTCGTCCATCTCGCAGGGTATCTATCTCCTCCTCCTCCGGGGAGAAAAGTGCGAGCGGCCAGGTGGGCAGCCGCGGGGACGAACAAATGGTGGCTGAGTGCGGAAACGCGTAAGAACAAAGCTGCGAAGCGGGGGACAATTGGTCGCGATTCTCGCCCAAGCCTCTCAACTCCCACCAGCCCCGCCTCGGCATTTTACCGGCCTTCCCTCCGCGACGGCCAAAGACGGGGACACATTTCTCTCCCATTGTCGCGCCAGCCTTGCGCGCCCGTGTTTTTCGCGTCTTATCTTGCAGGCTCGTCTTAGCGGGCACGCATTGCCGACGGTTTTGTTGAACGCCTTCCGTGATTTACGCGGCTTGTCTCGCGAGAAATCGGGTCTTTGTCCCGGGCTCCCGCAATCTCGGGAGATACGAGGCCGGTGTAATTGTGCCGCCTCCACTCCCCTCGCAGCCGCGAGAGACGTTAGGGGCGCACGCTCGAGTCCTCCCGATGTCGCGCAAAAGTCCCTCGAGGCTTATCCGCGCGCGTTGACGAGCATCGCGTGGTTCGCGCCGCGCGATGCATCGGCTCGTGCGAGCGGCACCGACCTTCTCGGCGGGCGGTGCGAGTTCGAGGGATCGCGCTCGAGGGAGGTCGAGAGGGGCCGAAAAGGCGGGCAGGGCTCGAGGAAGAATTCGAGTGCGAGTAAGTGGGAAGCGCGAAAGATATTCCCCGGGGCGTTCTAACGCGCGCGAGGTTGATACGAAAACTAGGCGCATAATGCCGAGTAACGTAATAGGGTACACGGATATACGTGGCAAAGAGCGGCATAACGCTTTATTTGCGCATAACTGCAGCGTAGCCAGTTACGACGAAACGGATAACGCTATGGCTTACCGGAGTTTCCTATACTCGGTAATAACTTGGAGCAATCTCGTAAGGTACATTAGGGAAGCTCTTACGAGGCGCGCCGCTTTAATATTCTCCTCGTAATGCCTCACAACGATCCTGTCCGTGTTCCTCCAAGTTTCGCGGTGCAAATTATTGCGGCCAATGTGTCGCGCGTACCTTACCGTAATTCCGCCCTGGGAAGAAGCCGAAGAAGGAGGATAGAAGCCGGGCCGCGATTCGCGGTTCATCGAAGCGCGAAGTACATCGAGGATTCGAAGGCCGTCGTCGGTCGAGCTACGTTTACCGCGAGCACCATGAATCCTCCGAGTCGATAACGTTCGGCCAGGACCTCGCTGGGGCGAGATCGGGGGGGGGAGGAAGGAAAGAGAGGCAAGAGCGGTGGACCGAGAGAGGGAGGGCGAGGGCACGCGCGGCCGAGCTCTTTCGTCCCTCGAGACGGTAGAACCGCGTCGTCGATTTGATCGAAAAACTCTTTCGAAACGGACTATTTCCGCGGTGTCCCCGCCGAGTGGTGAACGAAGAGACTCGGCCACTGGCGATCGACGTCGAAAGGAGAATGGGAGAAAGGGGAACGGAACTCTCCTCGGAAGGAAGTCCGCCGCAGCGAGCGGGCCAAGCCTGGAAACTCGGGTCCACGAATGCCGAGACGTATTAAGAGGAACCATATATTATATACGTGCGTACATACGTACATACAGGGGTATGTACGCAATAATTCCTCCGATATGAAGCTCGGGAAGGATTCGAAGGTGGTTCATGGTATTTCAATTACACGTGCAATCACAGCCGTGTTACGGGCGTTATACGCCGGCTCGGTCGCCACCGTCTAAACGTAAACTCTTGAGGAGGTTGGAGCGAGGGGAGTGGGGGGAGTAAGGGGGCCGGTGAATGTCGACGCCGGCCGAAGGGGTCTCGCAGGGGAACGGAGGGCGGCGGTGGGCGGCGGGGGGCGAAGTACGGAGCTGTCGCAAACCACACGGCTCGGCCACTATTGGTACCAATTCGGGCGCTGTTCTCCCGAACGTGGTTCCGCCACTGGATTCGGCGCTATTGCCGATGGCATTGTAATTGGCTGCCAAATGAGAGCCCGGGCTCCCCTAAATCTTCCCGAGTTACTACCCAGCGTGAAATCGGAATGGCCTCGGTTTCTTGGAGTCCCGGGTAGGGAGAAGGTGGGTAGAGTCGGCGACTCGACGAGGAAGGATACGAGCTCGCCCTGGGGATCCGCGCGAGCGAGGGAGCTTTCGTCGGGCCTGCGAGAAATCGATAGGATCGCATCGTCGGCCCGATCGCCGAAAGGATATCCTTGAACGGAGGATACGCACAAGCCACTCGAGTTTCTTTCGAAGCCTGCCCAGCGATGGCCGAAGCTCGAAATTCCGCTCGCAACGTTTGCGTACCAGGTGTACGCCGGCGGAGAGGACGGAGATTCCTCTCGAGGTAGCCTTCCATGGAATGTGCGCGTAGGAGGACCACGCGAATTTAGGAGGATGAAGCGACCCTCGCTCGGCATCGTCCTGCTTCTCCAAGAACTAGCGAAATAAATATCCCGCGGTTTACCAGCGGTTTCTACACACACACTCTCTCTCTCTCTCTCTCTCTCTCTCTCTCTCTCTATCTCTATCTCTATCTCTCTATCTCTCCGAGAGAGAACCGAGAGTCCGCCGGGGAGCGAGTATAAATTTTCGATTCGATTCCTTGGACAATTTCTCGGACAAATGTCTTTGGCGGGAATGGGGTCGGAATGTTGGGAAGAACCCCGAACGAGGCAAGACCGAACTCGAATTCCTTCGAGGCGCTTCTCCACACACGATCCGAACGATCTACGCCGGAAAGAGAAAAAAATGTAGACCTCCGAGGAGGAAATCTCCGCGACGGTATCCGTCGAACTTGGTTAAAACTTTTCCCGTAAAGATCCGCAGCGCCTCGTTCGAAAATCCCCCCGCCACCAGCCCTCGCCCCACGACGACGAGGAGAGCCGAGCTTAAAAAAAGGAGAAGCCGGCGAGAATCGCGACCGTTAGGGGCGCAACAAAACTGAGCCGAGAAAAGGGGTATAACGAAGGACCCTCTAAGCGGGCGCCCCTCGCTTCGCCGCACCTCTATGGAGCATTTTGGATCCGCTCCGGCCCGAACCCTCCGCCGGATCTCGGTCTTCCCTTTAATCCGCGACAATGGATAGGGCTCCGAAAAAAGGCGGTCTCGCGCGAGGAACGCCGCGGGAGATGGCGAAGAGGAGAGCGAGGGGGCGGAGGGGGGGGGGGTGCAAGAAAAGCATAGGAAAGCACGCGGCCCCTGTGGGCCGCGCAAAAAAAGGCACGGTGGCGATTGAAGGGGGATTTCCTCCCTCCTGGGCAGACCGGTCCGCGTGTGCGCGACAGTCATTAACGGAGATGATGGTCGGGCGTGCATTCTGCGGCTTGGAAATGATCTCTATCGGAGATACGCGCTGCCGTAATAACGATCGCGGAATATTACTGCGGGGGCGTCCTCCTGGCCCTCCGCCCGCCGTAGGGCTGCCGCCAGGCCGCATCCGCCCGTTGACGGTCGGCGGTCGACGGTCGGTGGGAAGCCCCTAGGTCGAGAGCCGCGACGGGAGCCCGAGAGCGCGTCCCGGCCCCGTCCAATCTGCGTCATTGCCGTCGAGCCAGTCGCTGAAAACGACTCCGCTAATCGATCACGTCGCGACTGCCGCTCCTTTCAGGCTCCTCGTTTCCGCGGGGAGGCCGTAAAGGCAGCTTCGGCTTTTTTCCCCGGAAAATGGAAGGTCGTCGGTCCAGGACACGGCTCGATCCCGCGATACCTGCCGAGCGAGGTCTATCCTCGATCCGCCCCCGTTCTTCGTCGAGAACACGCTCCTGGGAGGCTGGCCAACCGAGGGGCGGCTTTGCAGCGCTTCGCGCCGGATGGGAATCTCGCGATCGAGCGGAGATCCTTCGCCCCTGCCCGTCGCTCTGTTTTGCGTCGAGTCGCGCGCGGAAATGCGGATCGAATCGGCCGCGTTATCCTCCTTCTTTCTCCGGAGGATGCTCCTTTGATCTATCTAAACCACGCCCGATCGAATCTCGTCGTTGCGTCCCGAGGAAAATACCACCGCCCGGAAGGTCGTCAAAGTTCTCTCGACGCGTTTTCCTGCGCTACGCCGCGAGGATTTATCGACTTTTGAGCGAAGCACAACGGCGCAAAGCTCTCGTCGGAAAGCGTGTCGTTAAATCCTTATAGGGCTCTATCTGCGTACGAGCGTCAAAGGATTTCCGTTAACGGTCCAACGGGAGAGCGAGGACGAAGCCACGGACGTTATTAGGTTTGCACCGAGGACACCTTCCCTCGATCACCCCCCCCCCCTCCCCCTGGAACCATTTCCGATCACGGAGGCGCGTCGCGTCCTTTCGTCGATTATCCAAGTATCTCTATCCGAAAACTCGACCATCGTTGCGCGACAAAGAGAGGCGACGAATAGAGCGTAGACTGCCGGGAGGTAGGACGAGACTCGAGGCAGGGGCTACTCGATGGGAGAAAGCCGGTACGAGATTAAAGGAGGCTACCTTACGTTTCCGATCGATCGACGCTGGACGGGCGTCGACGTCGACACCGCTAGTCCTCCCTCCTAGCGTCCACGGTGATAAAAGCTGCTGGAATACCGAAGAAATTGCCAAACCGGAAAGAAGCTGCACGGCAATCGCGCGGTTACCGTTGCTCCTCGACCAGGAGCTCGGCGAACGCCCTCCGCGCGCACTTCGACACGAGAAATCCTCGTGCGCGACAATCCTAGAGGGTTGTTTTGAATAGGAGCGTCGTAATTGCGGCCGGACAAAAGAAGGGGGACCTCCGGCCCCGGCGCGGAATGCGGTGCGCGGGCTGCGGAGGGGGATGAAAGGGCTGAAAAGCCGGGAAGGGCTGGTCGTTACATAATGAGGGGCGTTCACGCAATAATGCGCATTGTGCGGCGCCGATCTGGCGCAGTCAGGTGCGGAAATGAAGGAGAGTCGGAAAACGCGAGGATGGCGGGAGGAGCGAAGGGCGGTCGGCTCGCTTCCCGAATAATAGCGAAGCTCGCGCGCGTAGGCAAGGCGGACGGAGATCGAAGCGTGGATCGATGAGCGGGCCGGATTCGAGACGACGTCGGGCCGCGGAGGACGGCAGCGCCGAGAGGATACGCGCCTTTGGCTCGAGGATCCTTTCGATCCGGGCCGCCAGCCTCGTCGGGAAGAGTCGACGTCGCGATGCCGATTCCTCGCGGAGGAGCCAATGACCCGGGGAGAGGAAGGAAGAAGGGGAAGAGCTCTCGTTCTCTCCCGGTTTGCCGGAGGTTCGGCGGTTCTTATCTCCTCGATAACCTTTGCCAATCGCACCGGCATTTACGCGGTGGCTTTCGCGAGAGCTCGTGGAACGGTTATCGGATCTGCATAGATCATTCGGAGGGGTACAAAGCCGCGAAAGCGCGAGAGGAGGGAGAGTCGGTGAAGAAGCGCACTCCCGGGAGGGGAGTCGGGGACTAATTGGCCCTTGACGGAACGCACGCCGATCCGAACTAATAATTGCGATCGTCCTGGAAGATTTTAATGATTCCCGATGGGGCTATCGGCGGAGAGCGAGGCTCACCGACGAGGTGGCCGGACGATGAATCCCTCTTCCCCGCTCTGTACCGTCGCGCAAAACCTGCTCTTGGAATTTCTACCGATACGGCTCGGAGACACAAAGGTCTTCCGCTTCCCGCTTCTCGGGGAAATGCCTCCTCGGACCAAAACCTCCTACCGAGCCTGCACTTTTGCGCCGAGGGAAAATTTGCAAAGTGACCGATGCTCTTGTCCACCGAGTTTCCGGCCCACTCGTGATTCTCCGATAACTTACTCGGTCCTACCTTGCCGAACGGTCGGCGCGAGCTGACATCGCGTCGCCTCCTCTTCCCCATCGAGATCGTCCCGCGGCTCGGGAAGACGTACGTCGGAGCTCTCCGTGGAAGGGAGCCGTGATAGGGGGAAGGACGGAGGGAGGAGGAGGAAGGAAAGGACGAAAGGGGGCCTCGCCGATAGAGCCTGCCGGAATCGCGTTCCTGGTCTTGAAGGCCTATTAACGGATCCCTGCCGTCTGACCGGCTGGCAGGGCTTGCAGGGCTGGCAGGACCGACAGGGCTCGCGGTAGCACAAAGCTCTTTCGGGGATGCCAAGGTAAATCTACCGGCTGGGAACCACGATCCGTCCACGTAATTATACGCAGACCGTATTACTTCCAGGTAGTCCTCTCCCAACTACCCTCCTTTGTGCTACTCGCATATCCGCCGTAGCTTTGCGCGGTACACACAACGAGGTTATTGGGGGGATGCAACTTTGGAGCAACGTTCGAAAGGGTCCTCCTTCGTCTCGGGCGTAGCCAGGGCGCGGAACGAGTCTTCGGGTGAAAATCGAAGCGGAGGAACGGACGCGCTTCGGCCAAAGGCGAGCCCTTGCGGACGCGCGATCGCAGCCTCGAGCCCTATCCGAGCAGGAGCGCGCGCTCTCGCGCCTTTCGCAACTTTACTCGGCCGCTTTCCTCTCGAAATCCCGTGGCGGAGAAAGAAAGAAACATCCGGCCCGGAGACGATTCGTTTTAACCAGCGAAGCGGCCCTCCAATTTCCAGTCTCCGTCGAAAAGCTGAAAATCATATCCGAGGCTGGCGGCGAACGGCGGGATTCTCCGGGCTGAAAGAGCGGGTAATCGAAAGGGCCGGGTGCTCCTCGGCGCGGTCCACGGTGCCGCGAGCACGGCATCAGCGATCGCTCTTCCAATTCTCATTGCGGGGTATTGTGCCGATAACATAATGGCCTTGAGTGGAGAGCCGGAGGAAGTAATAAAAGAAAAACTTGGAGGAGATACGAACGAACGACGGTAATGACGAACCGAATATAGACTCTCTCGCTCTCTCCCTCCCTCTCGCCGCGGCCTTTCCGCCGAAAACCCGTAAGGCTTCCCTCATTATATCCCCCCCCCTCCCTTCCTTCCCTCCTCCCTCTCTCCCCTCCTCCCTCGGTCCTTATCCTCACTTTTATCCTCCCTCTCTGCCCCGAGCCTCCGAAGCAGCGACGGTCGCGCCTCCCCCTGCGAGAGGCGATTCCTTTGAATGCGCCCCAAAGATTGCCCAAGGTAATAATTATTGCGGCGGCTTTCTTTCGAAAATCACCGAGCCGTGAATAACAAATGAAAAAGACGGGAGCACGAACCTGTCGTGGATTCGTCCGCAAAAACCGGGTCAACGGAGGCCCGCTCCCTCTCCGCTTCCGCCGCGGATCGATTCGCGAGTTTGCCAAGGCGAAAATCTTTTGACGCGCCGCTCGCGGAGCAAATTGACCGCGAGCCGCGCTCCCTTTTGCCGTTTCATTACCCTTTCCTCCTGCTTTCAGCCCCTCTCGCCCCTACCCTCTCTCCCGAGCACCGCAACTTTTGCCCGTTCCTTCCGTCAAGGTGCGATTGCGTCGCACCGATCTCGACGTGCCGGCAACGCTCGCGGCACCTCCACGGGTTTATTGCGCCGGGAAAGTATGGGCGTCCGATTGTCCCTGCATTAGCGGCAACGGGAACGACGGTAATTCTAGGACGCTCGGCGAAAATACGAAATGGTACTCCATCGAAAAAGTCCAACCGTCGTTTGCGATCGGCCATCACCGAGAAACGAATTGACGTTTTAATGGGAGGCAACTCGATGTCCGGATACTTTGCAACGATTCCCACGATACGATTGGCAAAGTGGTTTTGCGCGTAAAACGGCATTGGCCGCACGCGTGATAATGTTTGCGGCGTACACTCGGAATCGTTAATTTGTTCCGCGACCCCTGGAGGGGAGCAAGGAGAAGCTGGAATACCGCTGTGGCGATACCAAGCGGTAGGAACCGGCCGGGCCTGATTCATCGACTCTCCGAATAACGAGTAAATCAAGTCTGGCCGATTACGAGTTTCGGCGTGGTGCAAATCATTTGCGGGGAAACGCCGCGTAGGAAAAAATGGATGGGAGGATCGAAAGGATGGAACGATCGGCCGACGGCAGCTCGGAATGCGTGGGAAATTCGCATCGTTATCGAGAATCCTCCTCGGTGCGGATCATCCTCGGCGCCACGAGCCGCCGCAACCCGGGCCTCGATCCCGTCTCGCCGACGCATCGCTCCTCGGGAGTATCGTCCGACAGGCCGGCGAGTTTGGAGCGGCGGGGAGGAAGGCCGCGGAGAGAATCGACAGGGTGACCGGGGGCCAAGTTTGCCGAGGGATGTTTATTTTTAGGGGAGGCTGCAAGGAGTGCCGCCGTACTCGCTCCCGAGTACTCGCTCGGTCGTGGGAGCCGTTTGTCGAGTATCATATCGTACGACACTCGACCTCTCTCGCAAAACCTAGGCCAACCTTACTCGACCCAGCTCAACATCACCGAAGCCCCGGCCCCACTCCCGGGGCTGCCTCCGCGGACAAGGGGACACTTTGTTTGCCGTGCGCTCGACCATTACTAACTCCTCCACGTCCGAGAACTCGTGTAACCTACGACGCGCCGCGCGGATAAGTTACGTCGCAGTTTTCACGAGCCCGACTTACGAGCGCCCCATCCTCCCCAAGCCCTCCGATACTCCTTTATTCCATTTCGAAGCTGGCTTACGGCCCCAAGCTCGGTCCAGCGAGAACGCGAGGCGAGCAAAGCGGACTGCCGGGCAATCGCCGCTTCGCCATGATTATCGACACCGCGCTCCTTTCGGCATTGCGCCGCAGAATTTCCGCGAGCGTAGCGACTCGGGAATATTCCCCGAAATTAAAACGAATACCGGGATGCCGGTCCATCGTAATTCAACGCGTGTTTCGCGTCGGCGCTATTTACGTCCGGCCGGCTCGATTTTCAAATAATATCCAAAGAGGGCCAGGAAAATAAAGCCGCGGTCTGGGAGCCGTGGGAAATATTTTGGTCGTGCTCGTAAATCGATGCCCCTCGCGGGTATTCCACCTGGGAAACAAATATTTCGATTTGCCGCCATTCGACGCGTGGCGTCCGATCTACGGACGCGGACACCGTCGCCCCGCCCGGTGCCTCGCGCTTTCCAGCGCTTTCCAGCGCTTTCCAGCGCTTTCGAGAGCTTTCGAGCGCTTTCGAACGCTCCTCGCCACCGCCTTCTTCTCCCGCCAAACCTCTGCCGCGTCCGGAGAGCTCGTGCGCGCCCCGCAGAACAAGACTCGTTCGCGCTGGAATCGCGCACTTGGGCCCGCGCGATCCACGGGGAAGACTCCCCACTCGCCAACTCGGCAGCGAGGTCGCCTGGCCACCGAGCTCCGCGCTCGGCGGAGCTCAGACTCGGCCGGGCGGGGCTGGAGGGAACCGAAGAGAAGCCCGGAGGATCCGTGCTAACGTTTTCTCCCTCCGCGCCCGTCTCCGAGATCCGCTCCTTCCTTCTTCCTCCGGCCGGCCTTGCCCGCCCCGAGGGCTCGGCCCTCCCTCTCGACTTTACGACCTGCGCCAGATTAGGATTTATTTTAATCCTAAAGGACCGCGTCACTGCCCTCGCGCTACCTCCGCCGCCATCTCTCCATTCTCACCGGCAGCCCTCGCGCGTTTCTTATCGGCCTCGCCTCTTCGCGATGTCCTAACCCCATCTTCCTATTCGCACGCCGACCATCGACCCTCCGAACTACCTCGACGTTCGCTCCATCCTCGTAAATCGATCGCTGGGACACCCCTCCCCCCCCCCCTCCTACCCGCGATACTCGACGACTGCGTAATTGAAGGAGCTCGGCTCGAGGAAGATCTTCGGGCTCCGTACCGTCGCACGCTCCGAATGTCCACCCAAAATCGTAAATCGAATTAAGGCGCCCAAGGCTCGGGACAAAAAGCCCGGTACTTTTCCTGGCCTTTCCTCCTTCGCACCGCGACGACCGTCCGAGAGCAATTCCCCCGATTGCTCCGACCAGATAGCCCTTCCATTTTTACCCAGCCCTTGGGCTTTACCCCAAAGCTAACGGCCAGATCCCCTCCAGACGCTCGATTGCTCGTTTCTTGGACCGATCTCGTTTTATCCATAATTTTCCTGCGCGCGTTAAGCTCGAATCGGCGCGATGCGCCTCGCGAAGGGACTGTCCGTGGGACGAGAGAGTGGGACGGAGGGCGTTTTCCAAAGGCACGCGTACGTACCGTCTCGGCGAAAGAGAATTTCTTCGCGCGCCTCGCGCCGACTTTTCTCGGTGGAAGGTACGCGTTACGTTCTCGAGAGCTAGCGTCTAAGACGATTTGGCGTATCGAAAATTGCCGGATGGCATTACGGCGAGTCGAATACGGGATTCGCCAAATAACTCGATCTGTCGCGTCCACGCTTTGTATATAGTTTAATCTATAGTTTAATCCGTGAAAACGAGAGACTCGTTAATTACGCTTAACAAATGCGCGTAAACGTTCCCGAAACGTATGTCGAAAGTTTCGCTTTACGCAGAACCGCCAACGTTGTGTTTCGTATCGAATATTCGCGACGGAGCTTTTATTCGGGCTCTTTGGATACCGGCCACAAACTGGGAAATTAATTTTGAAGTCTATTAATTTCCTGTAATTCCCGCCATCAGTGCCGTTTAATGCACGAATCCTCGTCGAATATTTATCGGTCGTTACGAGCCCGACCAGCGCGCAGAACTCCGGACATTTTTTGAACGTTCCGAACTAAGCTTTTGGCGCTAACCGAGATCGCGCGATGCGCGACGAAGAGGCCGATCTTTCCCGCACGTCTCGTTACTCTGACCGACGTTCCCTGGAAAGCCTCCCAAAGGGGGCAAATTTTCTACGAAACGGAGGGAAAGGAGAGGGAAAAAGATCGAACCGGCGGGCCACTTTGTTCGCCGGTTTGCAGATATTTGATTCGTCATTCTTTACGACAAAATCACGGAGATCCCAGCGCCGTCGATCTTCCAAACGGCAGTCGTAGCGTTTGCTCGAAAGCGTATCGAGCGATCGCCCTCGAATTTCCAATTTCAGGGCTCGCTGGCGGTGTTTGCACATACTTATTTTATCGGCGGCCGTAACTCGGCCGCCGGTCGCAGGCCGCCAGACCCTTCCACTCCGGATAATCGAAATTTCGCATTAATTAATAGGAGCCGTGAGCCACGCGAACGTACGTAACGCGATAACGAATCGGGGCCGTTGTGTCCGCGATGGCGAGCATACGGGCCGAGCGGGTCGAGCTTTAAACCAAATTCGTGCTCTCGCGGCGTACACTTCTCGAGGGAATTCGAAACACGGCTGGAATATTCCGACCTCCCAGAAGATCGTTCCCCGGGCGGTCGACCGTACTCGGAGGACTCGAGAGGCGCGGAACCAAGGGTCGGGCGGACGTATCCATCCGTCTGCATCCACCTAGCGCGAGATTCGGCCGGGGGAAAAAAGATCGGGCGAGATACCTCCCTCCGACGAGGCTGAATTTTGATTTCCGCCCGCGCCTGGCCCCGGTAGACGTTGCTATCGCGCCTGCATGCCGGACGAATGCGAGTTGGAGGGCGACGCAGGCCGGGGAGGGTGGAGGTCCTTGAGGAGAGTGAGGAACGGGCCGCTGTCGGAAAGTGGCCAAAGGAGAGGAGTGGGGGGTGGGGGGTGCCCTGGGCGACGAGTTCGAGAAGAAAACATCGTGGCCGTCCTTCCCGGGCGTTGCTGCGAATGCAAATTTAACTTTTCCTTTCGAGAACGGAGCAACTTCGATGAAAAGCAACGGGGGAGAATGTCGGCGCCGGTGGAGAAGCGGCCCGGAGGGAGGAGAGAGGGCTAAAGGAAAGAAGAAAGGACGGCCGGGAGCGGTAAAGCCACCCCTTCGATCCGACGACCGAAGCTTACGTAAGCGTCATCCCTCCTGTCTTTCAAATTACTCCCGTGTCTCCCACGCCGTGCGCGAGTTTCACCGCGACTTTTCCCCAACCAAATTTACGACCGTTCGGGACGAGCGCCCTTCTTATACTGGACCGAGCACTGCTTCGGGCTTACGGCAATTCCTATCTTTCGGCGTTCCTCTCTCTCTCTCTCTCTCTCCCTCCCTCCCTCCCTCCCGCCATCTGTCCCTCGCCGACGCCACGGCAGCCAAAAGCTCGCGGCTCGATACCACGGTATCGAGGATGAGGCATCGGTCCATTTCGGGTGCGATAGCGCAAAATTTGCTCTCGTATCCGGATTGTAAGTAGGGAAAAGGAGAGCCCCGAAATTGGCATATTCCCGCGGTGCCTCTCTCGGCTCCGCCGCGTAAATCTAACCCGGTGAGATAAACGCCTTCGTACTTTTAAACAAAAGGAATTTATCCCCGGAATTGAAGCCGTCTTAAATGCACGGCTTTTCCCAAGGACATTTCCACGCGAAAGGGAGCGGTTACCGGGAGGTTTTACGCGATTGCACTTGCTCCCTGCTGCATCCTGCGCACCGCAAGACGAAACGGGACGATTTCTCACGCCGGATGAAGACTAACGTCCGCCCTCGGTTGCCCCCGTTTCTCCTGCCCGCGGGAAAGGCTGGACGCTTTCCAGAACAATCCTGCGCGCCAGATACACGTCCCCGGGATGGAAATTAATAAACTACCCCGGAGATACGCATCCGTCGTAATTGGCTTGCGCGCGTCGAACGGTCACTGCCCCGCGTTATGGAATAAACCTTTGTAACGTGGGAAGAACTCGAGTTTACCCGCACACCCTTCCCTCGATCGCGTCGTCAACGACGGACGAAAAAGTGGGAAGGAGGGCCGAGTAATGGCAGGGTACGAGAGATGCGCGCAACGCCTTCTGGAAATAGCGCGAATGCGGAAAGCTAAAAGGAAACGTGCGTTACGGGAGCGTGAAAGGATAAGCGATCGGTCGTCCCTGAGCGCTTTCGCGCGAGCTACGCCTTTCGTTCCCACGATACTTTCAGTTTTTCGAGGACTGCCAATTTAGAGGACTATCGCGATATCGATAGCGTAACCAGTATCCGTGATATCGGCAAAGGTACGACCGCAAAATTGAGCTTTTGCGGAATAATAACATTGGCTCCCGCGTGCCACGTCCCATCTTTCTATAAATCGGAGCGCGCGCGTAATAAATCAAAGAAAATGTTTCTCCGTGATCCGGATATTCCATTATAAACAAAAAACCGTTTAAAATCCACACCGTCGGCGGCGAACCTTTTGCCCGTTCCTCTTGCCCTTCGTTTCAACGGTTTAAACGTCGAGGAAGCCGCCGAGAAAAATCGATAAAACTAAACTAAAATTACGATAAGAGTATCGTTCTTTCCCTCGTAACGAAAAACGCCGGGATGAATAATAGATCCTCTAGATTCCTTAACTCGCTCGGAGAGAAAGGAGGACGCGTAAAGGGAAAATGTCAAGATTCGGCAGAGGCACGACTCTTTGCCGTAATCTATCATTTTCCTGGATCGCGCATCGACCAACGTGCCGCTTGTCGCCGCGTAAAGGGCGATAATAGAGAGCGCGGAAGTTTGACAGTGTAAACGCACGATCGATGTCGTTTGATTTATGCGTCGAACGAGCAACCGCTGTCACGGCACCGTCACCGAGCCATTTTGGCGAATGCATTCGCGAGCAATGCTCGAGTTTGCGCGTACGCCGATGAACGCGAGTTTGTGCTTAATCGCAGAAGCGGGCAATGGGGTGGTAGGGAGCGCCACGCGGAGAGCCGTCTCGCTACCCGCTTCGAATTTCTAATTCTCGTCCGTCGGGATATACGAAATAATCCCGAGCGACGCGCGTAGAGCCTTCCACGATCTCGCCATTCGGATATTTCGCGCATGGCTCAAAGATCCCAGAATCCGTGTGTTTTGAGCGAAAGAAAAACAGAGTCTTCTCGAAGTACCGTTAATCTCGCGATACGTTTTGGAGCTTCCTGCACGGTAAGAGGCGCGAGCATTCGATCTCGGGAAAGGTGTCCCCCGTGGGTGCACCCGGGGGATGATCCGGTGCAACGGAGGGTGGGCCGGGTGCAAAGGGATGAGAGAGCGCGTCGCTCGGTCCGTTAGGGGCCGCGCCTCTTGGCAGGATATATGGCGGAGGAGGAAAAAGGCGTCGTTACGCCGGAGGCTCATTAACGGCAAGTGCCCCCAAGACGGCCCTGGCAACACCTTCGGTCCGAGCCACTCACCGAGCCGAGCCAAACCGGACGGAGCCGAGCCGAGCCGAGCCGAGCCGAGCCGAGCCGAGCCGAGCCGGGCGAGAGGGGCGCGTCGCTCTGGCCCGCGAGAAACTCAAAGAGATGCGATACTAATTGGCCCTCTGTCCAATCGGCTCGGACCCTCTCTTTCCTTTCTTCCTCCGCGCTTTCATCCCGGACCTTCTCGACGTCACTTCTACGTTCTTGGCGACCGCGCGCCGAGTTTTGCGCCGTCGCCGCTTCGGCTTTGGCGCTTGGTAAACGTTCTCAAGAGTTGGTGAGCCGAAAGAGGAAGCGTAAGAGAGAGAGAGAGGGAGAGAGAGAGAGAGAGGGTGAGGGAAGGCGAGCAGCCACGAGTCGAAAGGCGATAGGATATTCGGGTAACGACGAGGATAACGACAGGGACGATAATGAACGAGCAACGGCCGTGTCGAGCGTTACTCGCCACGGTAACGACGATGACGAACGATCCCGGCCGGCCATTAAATCGATACCTCTCGCTAATTGGTACCTCCGATCTTCAGCCGGCACCGTACGGAATACCGCGCGAGAAAATAATCATTCTCGCAGCGCGCTTTCGTCCGCGCGGATTGGCCACGTGCGCGTCGGCCAACGATACGGCCGCTTGCCCTCGAAGCGCTTCGTTTAACGCGTCGGAACGAATACTCGATCGATCGGACCTTTCGTCCTTTTTCGCTGCCATCTCCTCGTCGTCAAAGTCGGACGAGGGCAGCGTACGCGCGTACAAAGCAAAATTGTTTGGCTCTTTCCCGAACGCACGGATCGGTACGTGTCAGGCTCTTCCGGCGGCCGCTCGCCTCTTCCTCCTTCTCCTTCCTTCGCGCGCCAGTCAATATGTTTCCCGCATCCGCTCCTGGCGTTTCGAATAAAATCAAACTTATCCGCCTTGTCGAAATTGATCGACGTACCCGCCGGGCCGCCCTTGCGCGGAGGGGGGCAGGGGCGAGGGAAAAGAGAGAAGAGAGAAGAGAGGCGAGAGAAGTGAGAAGAGAGAAAAGAGGAGAGAAATAGAGAACTCCGCGCGAAACCGTATTCGTTCGCCGTCACGAGGATAAGTAGGAGCGCTTGTACATCTAGTCAGCGGTAAATCGAGTTTAGCTCGATCGAGATGCCGCCTCTTCCCGCCTTTCCAGCCTCCCGCGGCGTCCCGCGAAGAGCCTTTTATCCGACAAAATTACCGCGAATCGCCACGAAAATCGTACCTCGCGCTCGAGTTTCCATTTTCTCCCGGCAAGTCCCCGCGGAAAAACGCATCGCCATCTCCGCGCTGGCGGCCGTCAAAGCGGAGAAAGGGCCGACAGGAGGGTTCCGCACGACACGGCCGCGAAATGCTCGAGCGAACTTTCAGCCTGGCGGCGAAGGTGGGCCAGCTCGAGCGGGGAGCGGGTGCGGGAGCGGGAGCGGGAGAGGAGTTTGGGAGAGAGAGGGTCGAATATTCACGGCGAGAAGGCTTCTTCGTGGCCGGCTACACGGTTTCCTTTTGGTTAAATCGAGGCTCGCGCGTCTCTCGCGCCGTTTTGCGGCCCCTCCTTCTTTCCTCCTCCTCTTCCCCAACGAATCCCTCTTCCCGGCCGCGTTGCCATCGCGCTCGACGCTAAGCCGAATTCTCCGCCGGCGGATTAATAGGAAATGGAGATCGGCGGAAGGTGTGGGTAGCCGTGTAGAAGCGTACAAAGGGCCTCGCCTTTGCACGGTGCTTTCGGGGTGACCTGAGCGGAAAATGGCAAATCTTGGAGGATGCGCCGAGACGCCCGAGGCTACGAGAGCTCCCTTACGCTGCTTACCGCCCGGCAAATTGCGCTCGGAGATGTTTTATGTACGGCCCCGATCTACCTTCTTTCCGATTCCTTTTCGTCGGCCGTGGAGGGCCCGGGAGGAAGAAGAGTTCTCCTCGCCAACCACCGAGATCCGGCCGAGAGATTTCTCGATTTCGGCCGCGTTGCCCCTGCGCATTCGGGAGGCTCCGGCTCTCGCGAGGTGGCGCCAACGAGCTCTTATCCCAAAGTCGATTCCTTTTTAGCTCTGGCCGGATGCCTCGATATCGAGAAGACCGGTGCCGCTTCGAGAGGAGCTCGTTGCGAAGTGCATCGCAATTTAGCGTATAACTTAGCCGAATGGCGTTGCGCGGGAAGGTTCCAGAAGGTGCAAGTACCCCGGCCGGACGATCGCGAATCGCGAGGCTTTGCTCGCGAGTCGCGTCCAATCGATAGACGGCCGATGAACGTACCTACGCACTCGTATATCGTAACCGAGTAAGTTTTATTTAGAGCAGGCATCGGAAGGTTCGTCGTCTCGACGCGATATTGCAGCGCGAATCCGATCGACTTCCGCGCTAGCTGCCGTGGAAAGCGGCACTATCGATCTACGGGAAACGTAGCTCCGGTATTTACGGCGGCGACGGCCGAGGCTCGGTTGTTTTTTAAATAAAGGGATATAAAATAAATCACGGGTTATTTATCGTCCACCTCATTTTCCCCCGCCAACCGCTGTGGTGGCCGGTGCTCTTTATCGGGGACGGTGCGGGCAAATAAGCAAAGTGCCAAATTATCGCCGCGTTTGGCGTCCAGGTAATTAACCGGCCGAATAATTAGCCACGGCCGCGTCGAAAAGTTTGACGATTACCGCCCGCTGTCCACGGATTCGCCGTAGTTCGGTGTTCTCCGTTGTTAAATTTCGATAACGAGCACGAAATTACTCGCTGGCCGGCCTCGCGTTCGTCGCTGCTGTACGGCCCCTTCCGCGCCTAAACCCATTCTCGGGAAGTCGCGGCGCGAAAAGCTCGGACGCTCCTTTCCGAGGCAGCCCAGATTCAAGGGTCTCCATCGGCGGGGCCAAAGGTGCCGCCCGGCTCGAAGGAATGGAGTGGCCGGCATAGATGCCGATAATCCGTTGGCCAAGTAGGAGAAAACGGGCACGGTAAAGGGGCCTCGCTTCGGGATTGAGCGCTCGATGACGGCGCATCGCGCCTCTCGCCGGTTCTTCTTTCGCAATCTTACCGCAACGTTACCGGACGTCCCTATTACGCGCGTGCTTTCCGGCAAATCGCGATAGTCCTATTACCGGGCTTATCGCTAACTCGGCGAATCGACCGTTTCATCTCCAATTTGACGTGGATTAGGGCGCGCGTAACGCGACGCGGCTAATTCCCAAACACGTCGAACGTTCGATGCGCGATTCGATCGTTAGCCGATCGTTATGCGTACGCGGATGTATCGATCGAAAGGATGTTATTCTGTCGGCGAGAGATTTAACGGCGCGTGTACCGCATCGAGCGGCAGGCGCGAGCGACGGCTCGGCAATGCCCCCGCGAAATGGACGCGACGCGGCTGAGGGGCGAGCGCGAATCTTGAAACGATCCGCGCCCGCGCTTCGCTCGGAACGCTTCCTCTCCTTTCCACTCCGCGGCCTTGGAGGGAAAGAAGAAGATGGAATCGCGGCCGCATAGTCGATGGGAAGATGCGAGGAATGCGATTCCAGTCCCGAGGCCACTCGGCCGGCGAAATTGCAAATGGCGAGCGCTCGGTGCACTTACCAAATTGCGTGGCTCTGCGCGATCCAAGGACGAACGACATAATTACTCGAATAAACGGATGGTTGGGTGGCCGATTATCCGAGAGTCGATTAATCGCGCTATCCACAAATTGCCGTCGTTCGAAAGATCCAGGTCGGCCGAGCTCGATCGGCCGGCAAACCGCGCACTTTTCCACGCTCCGTCGTTGCGCGAAGAGCGGCCCCCGGTGGTGGAGAGCGCAGGAATCTCAAGCCCTTTCCCCTCTGATTCCAGGTTTCTTGGATACGGAAGAGAGATCTGCATATCCTCACCTCGTCCATCCAGGCTTATACGGGGGATGCGAGATTCTCCGTGAAGCACCCGGAGGCGTCCGACGAATGGACCTTGAAGATCGACTACGTCCAGCCGCGTGACGCCGGGGTTTACGAATGCCAAGTTAACACCGAGCCCAAAATGAATTTAGCCTTCATGTTGAGAGTCGAAGGTAACTCGAGAGCCGCGAAATCGTCCCGAACGACGGTCGACCCTTTCGCGATCGAAGCCTCCTTCGCGAAGATCGTCTCTCGACAGTTTCACGCCCCGCGCCCCGTGCGAGGCGAGGGAGGAGATGAACGACGCGAGAAAATCGCGAGAGGGTCGATGGGAATTTCGTAAAGAACCTCTGTACCGCTGTAAATATCTTGCGTAACTAAATTGAATGAAGGAACGTACGAGGCTTGATACGTGTCTACCGCCTGATCGATCAGGAAGGACACCTCCAAAACCCTAAATTGCGCACCAGCATGAGACAAGGGACTGACGCTTCCGCTTGCATGCCTGTCACCGTGATAAACGTCCTACGAGATCGGCCGACCCGTTAGATCCGCGATCTTTCTCGGATTCCGCGTCAAACGGAGCTCGACCGCGCCTCCGTCCAAACCGGCTCGCCTATCTTCGTCCTTCGACGCCGCCCCGCTAGCCTTGCTGGTTAGCTTCGGACAAGTTGGGAAGGCGCAAAGTCACCGCTCTCCGGACTTTTCGAAGCCGCGAAAGCAAACTCGGAGGGCGGCTTCGACAAGCCGCGTCGCTCCGATTCTCGACGCGTTCTACCAATCGGAAGGCCGCGCACGCCTCACGACGGACGACGGACGACGGACGACGGACGAGGGACGGCAGCAGTCGGAATTATCGGCGTTATCGAAAATTATTCGGTTTGTGCTCAGTTTGGATAGCCGACCAATTAATGTCGATGATTGGCATCCGATATTACGCAGGTGTAATACAATACGCTATTGCTATGCGATACTGCGGAAGTGATTTCGAGTTGCCGTGGAAAAGGCCATACCTCTGCGGATTGGCGGGATTTGCGCGAGCGCGCAGCGGGGGCAGAATAATCGGGGCAAACTTTGGGATAGAAGCGCCGAGTCGCTTCACCGTCCGCTGCGCGTCCTGCTATTAATCGACGTCTCCGGACATCGGCTCCTTTGGCCACCGGCCGCAACGACCCTCCCGCCCCCCCCCCTCTCTCTCTCTATCTCTCACTCTCACTCCCCCCCGCCCCTCTCGCTCTTTCGATCTATCTCTCTCCAACCGTCTCTCCGTCTCTCTTTCTCGCTCGACTCACGGAGATCGCGAGTCTCTGATTTCTGGAACGTCGGCGCGCACATATTCCGCATTTATATACGTGTACAAGTACGTACATAGGTATGTACGGGTATGTACGCCGTCGGGCGGAAACACGTAACCTATATACCGGGCGGTGCTTTCGGCGGTAGTTCAATCCCCAAACCCGGCAAGCCCCGAGCCCCACAGTCCCCCAGCCCCACAGCCGCCCAAAACAGTAGATCTCGGCGAAATCGATTAACTCGATATCTTTTCTGTCCTCCCATTCCAGAAAGTGCCCCTGTCCCTGCCACCACCACACCGAACGCCATTCACCGGACGTTCAACTCAGGTTAGAATCACGCAAGAACAGAGTCCTTTTCCAAGCTGTTGAACTTGCAGCTAGACGTTTTACTGCGATGTGTCGTTGCTTCCTGCTGTATTGGTGCATGCCCCCCCCCCCCTTCTCTCTCTCTCTCTCTCACTCTCTCTCTCTCTATCTCTCCCTCCCTCTCTCCCTTTCTCTCTCTGTCGCTGTCGCTCTCGCTCTGCCCGTTTCTCGTCGCTGCTCTCCTCCCCTTTTAGCGCAAATTAATGCAAACCTCGCCGCTTCTGTTTTACGGAGCTAGGTCGGGTCGATTTCCCAGGCAGGTGACCCGTTTTGCTGATCGTTATGCACCGTAAACCGCGGTTATAAATGCGATAAAACGGTACGCGCTTGACGATGGTTGGGACCGTAAAGTCATCGGGGAGTCCCGCCGGCGCGCCGATTTGCGACTGGCCGCGCAACGATTTCGTACGGACCAGCGCAATTTTATTTCATTCGTCGTTCTCGCCGACCTCGACCTACGCGCCGACGAGCAATTCTTTTACGATCGCACTTTGTTAGATCTTCCAACAGTTTTTGGCCAATAACGCACGTCGATTGGTCTGCATGATCTGCGCCTCTTTCGACCGGTTTCAAATGTGCTTCGTTAAAGATGGAGGAGCGTGGTGAGTAACGACTACGAATAGAACGAAACGTGCGATCGACCGTCGATTCGAAGCCCTTTACTCTTCTCGTACTCGTTACGGCACACGAACGGACTTTACGGCGCTGCGAAAAGATTTTGGCATAACGTCGAGCGGATTTAGTGCGTTTTGCTATAGAGACTATTCGGGACAACGGCTTTTCTCGTAGCTGGCTGCTCGCCGCGGCCGGCTACGTTCCGAAGCTTATCAAAATGTATGTACTTTTCCATAAATTATCCCCCGCGGAAATGACGGCTATCCTCGCTAAAATTATTCACCGCACGGACAATGTTTGCCGTATGATTCCCTTAATCGGCCATGCCGAATGGCCGATAATCTCCTCCACGAGGCGTCGTTGGCACGATCGTACCGCGATCTTGTTAATCGGTTAGCGGAGAATTCAACGTCGAGGATGTTTAAGCGGTCGGTTTCTAACGTGTGTTGCAGCCGCTCAGGCGAAAATCCTGGGCGAGGAAGACGTCTACGTAAAGAAGGGTAGCACGATAAGCCTCACGTGCACCGTTAATGTGCACAGTGCACCGCCCAGTAGCGTTTCGTGGCACCACGGAGGAGCCGTAGTGGATTTCGACAGCCCCAGGTATGAGCCGCGAGACTCGAGAGCCGAGTTGCCGAGTTCCCGAGTTCTATCTTAAGGATCACCCCCGCCCCTCCTCGCCCGCCCCTCTTAGCAAGTTGTCGCGCATACGTGCTTCGCCATCGTACCCTCCACCCCCTGCCCTCCCGATCGCGAACCTTACGATTATCGCGGCGGTCCGGCGGTTCAAAGCCGCGGACCGTGGATCCGTGCAGCCGATGCAGAAACTCCCCGCAAGGTTCGCGATAGCGGTGGATCGATAAGGAGAGCGACGAAGATCGTGGCTTTCCCCCGGAGACTCCTCCGCGGATATTCGAACGTTAACGTTCTATCCTCGATTTGCTCAGCGCCATTAGCGGCATTAGCGGCTCCATCGAGGGAGGACGTCGTTTTCCCAGAAACGTCGCGTCGTCGCTCCGGCTTATAAACGGCGCGACGCGTAGCGTTATCCTTGTCAAACTTTAGCTCCCGTGGCACGCCGCACATTCCCAGCAGACCCTACGGACTAATAACAAAGTCATAACGTGTGTCGTGAACAGTATCAAAGTATCTTTGATAATTCAGCGTTCACCGTAGGGGCGGGGTTTCCTTGGAGACCGAGAAAACGGAAAGCGGAACGACGAGCAGATTACTGGTGACGCAGGTCAGGTTGACCGACAGCGGAAATTACACCTGCATTCCCAGCAACGCGAATCCAGCCAGCGTAATGGTCCACGTGCTGAATGGTAAGAGCCTTTTTATTCTCCGAACTCTGCTCCCGCCCGCCCGCCCCCCCCCTCCTCCCTCCCTGCTCCCTGCTCTTCGTTCCTCCGGCCGACGTAACTTCATTTCTTCGGGGCTCTACCGGCGATCCGTCTTGCGCCCGGACGTAGCTGCGCCCTACCACTCGACTTTCTTAATATCGATCCGTACTCTAACCAACACCGCTCATTCTACGCGTTAAAACTACCAAACGACTCTCGATCTCCGAACGGACGGGGGAACCCGCGGCTCCTCGACTCTAGGATCGTGCACCGAATCGCGCCTCGCCCGCTTTTGCCCATGGATATCGGCAAAGGTCTGGGACCGAACTCGGTTTTCTTCGCTCGCGCCATCTTGGCCCACGCCGACGGAGAGAGCCGCGGAGATAAGTTTGGGGGAGACGGTCAAAGGCGATTTTATCGTGAAAAATTTACCTCTCACGCTCGTCAACGGTTGTACGCGATATTTCGAATCTGCGCTCGAGCCGCCCTGACGTGGCACCGTTGTACGGACTTTTTAGATGCGCCCCTTTTTTTTCGCCCGATACGCGACGTGTACGGGAACCGTTCGAACGCTTCGACGTTGCGTCACGTACAGCCTCTTCGATACGCGTCGCGCAGAAATGCACTCCAGAGTTGTGGTATTGCACGGTTGAAAATCCGCGGATATTGGCAGGTATAAACATTTTAATGCCAGGAATCCCGTAATTCCACGCTCAAGGTAAGCTCACGCGCGTTCGGATGCACACTTTCCTCGACCATTTTTACCCATTTTAGTTCGCTTTACCTTTGCGCGCGTTACGTGGCGCGAGATTGGCGGCGCCTTTTCGCCCAGCGTACGTTCCTCGCGATCGAGGCGACCCCTCTACGGAGATTAATCTCCCTTTAATCGTCTCGGATTTATTTACGTTATTGGATTAATCTTGCACGACGACCGGTACCACGGTGAAATTCGCAGTCGTTTTAATGGCATCGGCTGCCACGACTCAACCTCGAACTTCTCCTCCGGAATCGAAAATTATGCAGCCCTCTACTTTCGAACGATCCTACTCGGAACACGCCGTTGTCGGTGTTGGCCGTGATTCTACGGTAAAGTCAAAGTTCCACAAAGGCACGTTCACGCATCCTATTTATGCCGCAATTATTCGACAAATTCCACGACAATAGACCTTCCCAGCACGAGAAGCAAGTTTGACGGCGGTGGTTGGGTCTTGCGGAAGGAATGGCGCGTTACTTCGTGGCGCGTCGAAAGCGCGAGCTCCAAACCCTGCTCGTGTTCCAAGAAACGAACGAACGCGGCGCGGTGTGGCGTGTGGAAACGAGACGCGTTTACCAGTGCCCCGTCGCAATGGTTCAATGGCGCGAATGATGATCGGAGTCCGCGAGAAAAAAACAGGCGAGACGGCAAGGAGGAAAAGAAGCTCGATAGCGGCGCCTATACGCCCACCTTCCGCATCTCGTTTCGAAAGGTTTACGCGCGACTCAGTGGCGTTAAGTAATCCGACATCGAAACGGAGGTTTGACACGGGTGTACGCCGCTTGTACCGGGATTGTCCAACAAATTTCGGGGACAATGGTCCGTTCCGCGGCGAAGTGGAACTCCGATATTAGGAAACCGAACTTCCGAGGTGTGACAATCGAGGCGGACTACCGCGCGTTCATTCCGCAAGCCCCTCTGAAATTACCGATAGCCCGCTCGGGTCGTTACGCACGGATCGGCGTAAACCTTGCGATTTTCCCTGGGCCGCGTTCATCGCGCCGAATATTTCGGGCCGTACATTATTTCCCATCGACGATTCGATGCCGGAAACTCGTTGCCCCGTCATTTCGATACAAACGTCACGTCCCTTTCTTGGATACATCAGCGGACATAATCGCGAACATCGTTCGCAACACATCGTCGTTTCACGGATATCCTTGCGCCGTTCAACGGGCATATCCGCGACTTGCATCGCTTATAAATTCCAGGTCGGCTATCGCGCGATAGCGTATTCTTCGCCAGTGTACAATAGCCCTTTTACACGACGAGATTGCCGCCGGTTTTGTCGCAGCACCAATATTCCGGTGGGTATAAAAAATATCGGTCGACGGCGTTGTCGGCGGCCCGGTGATTCCGCCATACCCCTCGGCTCTGGCGAGCGCAGCGCGTTTACATCGCGATTACTCGACAAATTCCGCGACAATGGTTCCTCGTGTCGTTAGATGCAAGTTCGAGGGTAGGAAGCCGGGCTCCTGAAGTGCGACAACCTAGGGGAGGGCGCGCGTTCATTCATCAAGTATCGAAATCCCTCGTCATAAAGTTTGACAGGCTCGTATATTGGGGCCGCGCCAAGTACTCGGGGCCGAGCCGCCTCGCGCGCACGAGCCGATTTTGATCTATTGTCAGCCGGCAACGGGCGCGATAACACACGCGATATCTTTCTCGGCGAGTTCACCAATCCAGTCCGTCGATCATGCCCGACACCCTCGCCGAGTCCTCTCCTCGCCTTATATCCTAATCCTCCTTGCGCCAGGCTCCGAGCGCCGGAATCGGGAGCGGCGCGCGAGGAGGACGAAGGGAGGAGGACGAGCGGTGACCGGGATATTATGCCGCGACACGAAGCGCCGACCCTTTCGTTCCTTCCGACCTTTTCCTTGGGCAAGGGCTCTCTCCGAGGCTCGAAGTAAGGTCCCGTATAAAACGTGACAACTTTTTACAACGTATAAATCGTGACAACTTTTTATTCGTATAAAAGTCGTCCTACATGATTCAAGAAATGTAACGTCCAAAAATGATC
>JBCFXI010000059.1:230000-330513 GCA_038496175.1 Ampulex compressa | reverse complement strand
CCCCCCCCCCCCGCCCCCGCCCGCGCCCCCCCCCCCCCCCCCCCGCGAGGGACGATCGGCCGGGTGGTTTGGCGTAACTAGGATCCGGCTCGCGCCACGGCCGACCGTCGGGGACGATTTTCCAATAGGCGGCCGGGACTCGACCGCTTCCGGCTGCCGAACGAAAATTAATGCAGCGCAGTTCGTCTGCATAATTAATTTACACGGCAACGTTGGCGGCCGGCGCATTGGCCATCGACGTTATTTCAAACACGGCTGATTAGTCTGCAAAATTGACCGCAAATTTCAATTATTTCGCGATGAACCCATACGCAACGCAACGCATCGCAACGGGATTATCCATCCGGGTACGTGCGCTCCGCGCATTAACGCGATCGCGCGCTTCTCGGGTCTCCGAACAGAGCCCCGCACCGATTTCTCCTTCTGCCTCGCCCTTCCCTCGTTCCTTCCTCGCTCTTTCCTCCCCTTTCGCGCCGTTCTCTTCCTCCTTCCCCCAAAAGCCTCGACCTCGCCCTCGGCCGCGTGTCCGCGCGTCGCGTTCCCCGCGGCCGAGCGACGCTCTCGCCTCGATAATAAATCGGCCCTGCTCAACCGCGCGGCGTCATTATCTTTATCAGTCGCGTGTCGCGAGCGCCGACCGCTCGGCCGGCCAATGTACCGCCGACCATTCGCGCGGCCGATCGAACCCAGATGGAAATCACCGCCGTTAGTCCAGACACGCTTTCGGATTAGTGCCGGATTATTGCCGAATCGAGTGGCAATACGCGGATATTGGATATCCAGTGTCCTTGGATATACGGTATATATGTACACGTATGTATCGATAATAAGCCCAGCAGGATGTTTCGCGGCGACCAACCCTCGTTATTCCTACGCCCAGGATACGCTTCGACAGTCCCTCGGCGATCTTTGCGCGTTCCTCGCGACCGGCCGCGATGCGCTCGAGTAAGCACGCCTACCGCACAGGTCGGCCGCGTGCCGTTTGCCCAACATCCGACCACTTTTGCCCATCGTTGATCGGCGATGGCCAAGCGAGCGCTACGAGAGACTCTATCGAGGACCCCGTTTTCTCGTTTCAGGGGAACACCCAGCGGCCATGCAACACGGCGGCAGCTGCGGCGTCGCCCCGACCATTCTGCTCGCCAGCATAACTCTCCTCGTCGCCAATCTGCTAAGGTGAGCGGCATCCTTCTGAAGCGTCCATCGGTGCGCGCCTCCGCCTCGATGGGCAAAGCGAACGTAAAGCATGGACCGAGAGAGGGGACGCGCGTCCGTCCTCCGCGGCCGCGAGCCGAAGTGCGGGAAAGAAAAGTCGCGTCGAATCGACGTCGGTTCGACGCGCGGCTCACCGCCGTCTCTCGACGGCCCAACGATCGACTCTCGAGTGAAAAAGGTGCAAGGGAGGGAGCGCGAAGGGGAAGGATCGACGGTGACAGAGTGCGCGGTGAACCGAGCCGTAGGCGTCCACGCGCGCCTATGCGCTCGCGTGTGCGCGCGCCAAGGCTGGAGCGAGGCGAAGGAGGCGAGGGCGAGAGGAAGCACTCGCGCGGCCGTGCGTTTCCTGGCGCGAGGATGGCGAGAAGAGCGTCCAGGCGTGCAGCCGCTCGAAGACTTCCGCCCTCTCGAGACTGGGAAGCACCGGATCCCCTCCGGCCCCTCCTCGGGGCGCACTCGCCGAGGAAGCTACGCTCGTCCCTGGATCGTCGCTTCGACGGTTCGTCGATCGCGCCTCGATCTCAAGCCCGGAAGGCATCCACGGGCAGGCCTAGCTGCACGCTCGACGTCGCAGCGGATATTACGGACTCGATCGACGTGGATCGACCGTCTCGATCGACGCGTAGGATAGACAGCCGCGTAACTCTTTCTGTACATACCGGGAAACCTTTGAGGCAGAGCTCGTCGCGCGAGTTCGTTGTACAGTACAATACGGGAATGAGATCGTCGCTGGACGAAAGATTCCGGCGCCGTCGGGTCGGATCTGGGCTGGACGACTCGCGAGGCCCGCAGGGAAATGGCCCGCAGGGAGGACGCCTAACGTCCCTTGGACGCGATTTCACGGCGGCCGCGAATCGAGTATCGCGGCGTGCTTTGCCCAGCCGCGCAACCTACCGTCATTATAGCGGCCGAACGCCCGGATCCGACTACGCGGCCTCCATCGACTTCGAAGCGTCTCCGATCTTCGAAAGGCCGATACGCGCTACCGATACTCGAGCTCGAGGAATCGGCCGGTACGGTACATCTTAGGAAACAATGTTTTTCGTGCAAGGCGCAAAAAAGGGTTCGTTGCCGGGGAAGATACGTTCGGTGCACGATCCGCTTCGCTCGGTGATTCTTCGAATTGCGAGTGTCGAACGATCGGCAACGACGAATGTCCTCTTAGATGCCCGATCGTAGTAGATAGCCCAATCTGCCCTCGATATGTTTCTGTTTGTTTTTCATCGAGTTTCCTCGACGAGCAGGAGTGTATTCCGATTCGTTGCCATCGAAGACTTGGGTTTTTTATTCGCGAGCAGATGTCCGTTTTTAAATCGACGGAGCGCTCTGTCGATTTAATGGCAAAAATAAATGCAATCAAACGAATACGTCGTAAGCGATACAAAATCTATTAAGGCAAATTAAACGTAAGGCTCCTTCTATAGGTAAGTGTATGAAGAGTAATATAATCGTAAACTTAAACGTTATCGTCCGACAACGGTGAAGACGCGAGGGTGGGCTGGCGCGGATCGGAGGGTGTGGGAAGGATGGGAGTGTGGAGGAGAAGGAGGATGAGGAGGGGGGTGGGGGGGGGGGGCTTGGCAACGCGTCCGTTGGTTCCAAGCAAAACTGTACATAAGAATCGGGCCAGAACCGACGTAACCTCGAATTCAAAGCATTCACCATGAGACATTTACTTCTTTCCTTTCTCAGGTACACGCTTGATTCGCCGATTTTTCCGTAAAATATTCCTGTCGAGTGTTTCCATAAAAACCGGCCGTTCGCGATACTTTCCGATCGTTCCTTGAGTTACGGTGCCGCGTCGAACTTCTCTCCGAGGGATTTCCGTAAACTGCCAAAGGGTCGAACGTCGTTTGTTTTCGGAGGATCCTTCCTAGATCTCATCGCAAAAGCTGTACGCGTAAAACTTTCTAGAGGTAACTTAACCGGTAGGTTTATCGCGATATACTTAACGTCTAAAGGATATCATAACGACTAGTACATTAAGCTACAACGTACTTTAGGCCTCATAGATTTTTTATAATGTTGTATCTCGGAAACTAGAATCTAAAGATTCGAAGCAGACTGTCGAAACACTTTTCCAAGTTACGTTGCAGGAAGAAGGGAGCGTGGATATCAGGATGGAAAAGTACGCGATATTGTTCGTTTTTGTATAGTTTATACGGTAATTTATCTCGTTGTGAGAGGACAATATTTTCGAGTTGAAGATGGAGAATTACGGAGAAGTTAGGTTGGAAACGTTGGGAGAATTAATATTACGGTGGGAAGACGCAGGATCGCCGTCGACGGAGGAGTTCGGGCGTCGATGATGTGATATTAAATGAATTAAGAGTCTCGGGATGGGAAAAAGTAATTCGATATAATCGTTGCGGCGATGGAAATTTTGAACGATCGTTTATCTTGCCTTTTTTCACCTCGTACAAAGATCCTCGGGAAAGCTTTTCTTTCAAGCGAGTCCGTTCGAACGGAACCAGCGACGAATCAAACTTTACGTTTTGAGCCACGTATTTCCAGGCGAAATCGTGCTTCGAACCGAGGAATGCGATGCGAAACGCGTTGCGAGCTTCGTCACGCGAAGAGCGCATACTCGTGCGCTATCACTGGTCAAACAGAAAAATATCGAGAAAAGTATACCTAACCGTGACCTAGATAATCGATATCCGCGATTCGCATACTTACGGAATGTTGCACATTAATAGTTAAGCCTAGAACGCATTGTACATAAAACTCATAATCGATAATATATCATGTTATAGGAGAACGTCGGCATGAATCAAAAAGACAGAGGAAACACAGAGCGAGAGGCGATACAGGATATTATACTGTAAAATATTCATCGACGTGAATACTGTTTCAATAAATGTAATGATGACACAAAACGCTTGCTCGTTCGTCCGTCCCAAATCTCTCACGATTCTTCGAAGAAGGCGCGAACAGTGAAAATGTCCGCCGACGTAGACCGAGGAGGAAACCGTACGTAAGTAAGAACAGCTCGCGGTCTTCCTTCGTTGGGAAACCGACTCTTCCTGCAGTGCCTCACGCTTTTCAGCATTTTCCATAGGTTTCGCCGAAGGTACGCGGCTATTAAGATCGAGAAGGCGCCGCTCGCGTTTGCCGCGAATAACGCGCGAAAAGCGGATTTGGCGGAGGCTTTTAAAATGGCACGCCGGGTTATGAAGCATCCCCGCGCGTTTCCACGCTGCACGGTGAACGTGCGTCGGATATCAGAGGGTGCAAGGAGAGATGGGATTTTCGCGAGGCAATCTTATTTTATACCCAGCCGTTCTTTTCACCGGATCCGTCCCCGGGCCACTCTCGGTGGGTACGTGAGCGAAACTTTAGATTTGATTTGGCCTAGCCCTGGACCCTGGCCGGCGCACATGCGCCTCGCCTGCCCTCGCCTGCCCTCGCCTACCCTCGCCTACCCTCGCCTACCCTCGCCTACCCTCGCATCGCATCGCCTCGCCAGCGGAGCCCCGCCGGGGAGAATGGCCCGACGTGCGTTAATCGCCAAGGTGGCGGGCCGGGAATGAGGCAGGCAGAGACGAGGAATCCCACCGCTGCTCGGGCCCTCTTACCATTTTCCACGCTCGAGGCCGCCCACGAGGCGTGCACGTGCGGCTCGATGAAAAAAGAGGTGCTGCCAGACACGGGGGCCGAGATCGATTCTGGGTACGTATTTGGGTCGGACGGCGCTGAGACGAATGCCTCCCTGAATTTTTCTCGGTCGAACGTATTACGTTAATGACGCGACCCCCCGCCTCCCTCCGCCTTCTTCCAGCCCCTCGCTCAGATCGCCCCAATAATATCTCTAACGATCCGGCTTTTCCTACGCCGATATTACGTTCGTCATCTCGGGCACGACGACGCTGATGATGATGATGATTTTCTCGCAAAAACATTTGCACGACCCATTCTTCCCCAGTGTTCTCGGCATTTTTTTTTAGCGCCACGCGTACACCCTGCCCCGAGTATCCTGCATTGGACAAAAGCGTTCGAGTGCCATACGTTAGTTTCCGGTATTGAGCTACGTCGTTTTCGCTCGTACTCTTTTCTCCCCCGCCCCCCTCTCACTCTTTCGCTCTCGATCCTCCCGAGCGAAGAACGTGCTCGTCGGGCTGGCGCTCGGCAGTGAAAAGCGTATAAACATCGGCCTATTTACCTCTGCGCCGTACGTCGATAAGACGGTTTAAAGCGAATCGGTCGAGCCGGGGCCGGGGGCGGGGGCGGGAGCGGGGAGGGGAGGAGGGTGAAAATGGCGGAAGGCCGCGAGCGAGAGAACAAGGGATAGTAGCGCGCGGACCGATAAAATATCAGCCGTCCATCGAATCGTGTTTGCCGATATTTTACGGGCTTAATTGTTTTTCAATGGCCCAGAACCGTTCCGGCTTTTCGCGTGTGGCAAGAGCGCCGTAATGGCGGCTCAAGGGGGTGGGAGAGGACGTCGATTCTCCCACCATTTCGGCTATTCGTTACGACGAGATTGAAGCGGCCCGTAACCGGGCAAGATGGCAAGCGCTCTTTCCCCCGTTTCCCCTGCCTCTCTCCGTCTTTCTCCTTTTTTCATCTCCACCCCTCGATACTCCGGCGGGAATCGCGGAAATTAGCCTGCACCTGCCGTTCGGCTAGCGAAAATCCGTATCGGTTCGTCGGCCGTGAACGGAGCCTATAGCTACGTGGCCACGCAAAAACTCGAGAGCCGCGGCTGAAAAGCTCCGTCGTCGGACCTACCCTCGACGATCTACGAACTCGATCGATCGAACCTAGTAACGGTTTTGAAAAACATCAAACCGCTGGATAAGCACTCCGTTTCGCGGTATAAAATTTGCAAACTTCTGCCCTGAGAATTTGGCAAATCCGCCGTTCCATCCCGAAGAAAAGATGCATATTCATTTTGGAAAAAGCGAGAGCGAATACGTACGTATCGTCGACTCGGCGCACCGTCGAAACGCTCCTACGAATACAGGATAAAACGATAAAAAATGGTAAAATGTTGATAAATCGCGGAGGAAAATAAGCTCGGCAGTACGTATCGGGCCGTACGACCAATGCTTTTGGAAGATATTTTGTTCGAAAAATTTGTGGTTGATCGAGTGTTTGCATCGATTGAGCTTTTTGCGGCAATTTCCGCGAGCAGGGACATGGAGTTTGAGGGGATTCAAACGGAAAACCGTGTACGTTCGTTGGCACTGTTTATTCGTTACAGCAAAATTGAATCGTACGCCAGTGAAGCAAGGCTGCAAATGCTTTTTATTTACCAAACGGCTCTACTTGTTTGTATCCCCTATAGCTGGGGGCACGGCTCAAAATTAACTTTCGTTTGCCCATCGCAAAGATTTCGTCCAATAAGCTGCAGATTAATGGTACGCTCACCGGGCGGAAAGGGAGAAAAAAATGACGGAATCGCGATAAATACAATACTCGTACCTCGTACGAGTGCGGACACGAGTAAGGCATACGCGGAGCGTTAAAAACGATGATCGAGTTGCGTCGCAAAGCGCACTCTTCGTTCTCGCTCCACGCACTTTCAGTTCCAGACAGGAATCTTCTTCGCGCGATTAGAGGTGCAGGATGGCGGCGTCTTTGACCCGTGCGGGAATGAAGGGCAGGAGGATGGAAGATGCGTCGAATTGATCTTCGGTGGACGATGGATGCCTCTAACGAATGTGTCCCAGAGGGGCAGCCCGGCTGGACAATGCGGTTTCCCAATTTTCGCCCTCCTCCCTCCTTCCCCTTCGAGCCGCACCAGCCACGCTTCGACCAGGCCACTCCCGCCCTTTTATCGTTCGCTGCCCGAACAATCATAAACCACGCTGATTCACGAGGCACCGTCAATTTAGCGTTATTTTGTTCTTGCCGCGGAATCGTTTAAGCGGCACTTTCGACGATCCAAAGTGCCGCCATCCAAAGCGAAGCCCATCGTCCGCGATGGGATCCGGCCCGAAGCCCCTCCGCGCTTGACTCTACGCATTTTACAATCGCGCTAACAGCGCCAGCCGTATCGTCGCGCAGCGCGAACGGATAGCTTTCGCAGGCATTACATTGCCGACTCTCGCGAATATCAAATCCAATGCAAAGGCAAACGAGGAATCCTTCTTCGTCTTCGTAATAACATCCCGGTATCCCGCGACCATACGCTTAAGCCAGACAGAATTGACGTTCTTTATACGTATTTATTTTTCCTCTCCAATTTGCGATGAAACATCATTTCGGGCCAGCTTCGGAGTTTTTCGTAATTTATAAAGGAGAGTGCACCACGGGCCTGGAGTTTTCTTGCCCTGGGAATTTCGCCGCTACGCTCGTCATTATTCCACTGCAAACGTTACTGCGCGCTAAATTATTTCCGACGTTCGGGCAGCGAGGAAAGTGGCGACGGGGGTGAGGGTAACTTTCGGCACCTCGAGACCCGGGATTCGAATTGACCAAAGGCCCTTGCCCCTCTCCTGCATTACACGCCAGTCCCTTGGCGTAAAGGGCGAGCTCGAGCGTCAAACTCGGGACGTTAGACTCGCGCACCGCGCCGACCAAGCCCGCCGGGGAGGAAATACCGGGTGTAATACATTCGTTCCGCGGCTCTATCCACCTTTTCTGTCTCCCCGTCCTTCAGCCTCCCGATCAAATATTTAATCTTCCCGTCGCCTCGCAGACTCGCGCGAGAACCCTCCCGCGCCTCTCGTGTGTCATTCATAACGCATCGGGATAGCCCGCGGAGACAGAAATACGGCTCCTGCATCATATTTCGCGGATGGATTCGTCGAGTTTGGAGAAAAGGCAGCCGTCCTATCGCTTTGCGATTATTCAAAATTTAGTCCGCGCGAGATAGGGGAAGCGACTCGAGTTAGGGTCTACGCGTCGTTAACCAGCCGTTCTACGTCCCCATCCTTTTATAGGACCTGCAATTAACGTTAGCAGGGAATTACGTAAATCCCTGTAACGACTCGAACGTGTATATACGTCCTTAAGGAGCTCCCGCATTCCCGCTTTGGCGATTTTACAGCCTGCCGCCCCAGGGCGTACTGGAATAAAGTATAATTGTGCGCGCGAGGTGGTTCGGAAACCTTGTAAACCGGTATCTCGAGAGGTACAAGAGGGCGATGATGGATCAAGGATTCGATGCTTATCGCCGCCGAGGAAACGAACGATGTCCGATCCGATACGTAGGAAGCCGATAAGATGAGACACTACTTGGGAAGACTTTAACGTCGATCATTTACCAAGGAGAGAAATGTAAGAATGATGCCGCGCCGCCATAAAAGTACCGACGGGTATTCGGAAAAAAAATACCTCGCCTTCCGAGGATCCCGCGGCTCGAGAGGAGACTCAAAAGGGTGACTCCGAGCTTTGAGCCTCGTAAATACGGTTGTAAATGAAAATTTGATCGAAGTCAGGGCGAGTCCTTCGCGAGGACTCGCTGGAAACATCCGTAAACCTAAGACACACTCTATATCGAATTACCTTCGTATCCTTTGACCCTGCTCGGTCAGTTTTATTCCGTTGACCTCGAAGAGGATGCTCAAAGAAACGTGCGCGGCGAGTGGTAGGAAGAAAGGAAAAACCGGTTTTGGTACGTCGGGCTCAAATGGATTATCGTCGTCCAGTCGGCCCATTATTTACGCGGAAGAGGAATTCGCTCGAGCGTAAACCGAAATATTCCAAAGCTCGCCTCCTCGCTCGAGCCTCGCGCGAGGGCGCCCCTTCTCTTTCGAAACGAAGCTCGCTTCGAGCATCCCCCCAAGGCATCGCGACTAAAACGACGGGGGCAGGTCGGGAGATAAAATCTTTAGAGGCCGTTCCTGTCGTCGGCCCATATTGCCATCGCAAAACTCAAAGAATACGCTAAAAGTTCCAGCGCAAGGCCCCCCCTGGATAATCGGCGCAATTCTAGCTCGGGCTCTACTTATATCGTATCCTTGGTCGAATTTTAGGTACTTTCTCGGCTACATGGAAACGGATACACACGCGTGAAATACTGTTGGGTATGCGCTATTGCAGGAAAGTTTGGCCGCCGCGCGCCAGTATTAGAAACCACGAAAACGGAAGTAGAAGCCCGGGCCAGTGTCTGACGTCGCATCCGGAAGAGCTGTATCCGGCGTCACGTTGCATGGCTTCCGTACGCTCCCCTGAAACAAAAATAAAACGTTTATCCTCGCGGCCGAGTTCGGTGCAAACGGGGCCACGATTAACGAAAGTTGGTAGACGTCGCGAATGCGGTGGCACTTCATAAGTCCGTTAGCGTAGACGGTCGGGGGAAAAGGACTCGTCGAAGGAGCCGACGATTTTCCCCCATTCTTCTGGGCATACTCGTCGAACGAGGGAGAGCGCCGAAGTCGGGCGAGTCGTGGCGTTTGCCGCGGGCCGAATCAAGGACGATCGGTTATGCCATGGCAACCGCGATGCCCAGAATTCAAGCGGATGTATGGCAATGCCCGCTTCGCGCAGGCAGGCTATGCAACCGGTCGAATGTTCGCGCGAAAGCCACGTCATTAGCCATATGAATCGGGCGGTCAATAGAGGCCAGCTTACCGCCGGCATACGTCGAGATCATCCCCGTGTGTGGGGAAGCTCGTAGGTTCGGCCAGGTCGCCTCGCCCGCCTCCCGCGGCTCCCCGGCTCCCCCTGCCATCGCCGCTGTGCGGCGCACATCGCGCCTAGCCAAAGGGTCCGCACACAGACGCGTCAATGGGCCACGCGAAACGCACGTCCGATCGTTGCGGCGGCCAGCGGATTGTGGGAGGCGCCGATAGAATGGAGGTTAAATCCTTGCACACGCGATTTACCCTCCCGGCTATGGTGCAACGGGGCTAACGCGACGACGGGAACCCATTCGACGCGATTCGAGGAACCACGCTCGTCGACTCCGATCCATCGGATCGTTGGGGAACGCTCGCCGGGGGCGCACCAGCGCTAGCGTCGAATCTCGATCCACTCGCCTTTCACCGGAAGAACGAAATTAGAACGAAATTAAAGCGACGGATAAGAGATTCTTAAGGCCGAATGTAATGGACGATAAATGCGGGAGGACGATGCTTCCAGAAACGTTGCATTAAAGTTTCACTCTGTACGGATTGCGCCGAGGTATTGAAGACGTTAAAGGCCCGTGCGATAAAGTCCGAACCTCCCTTAATCCGCGCTGCCCCTCGTGAATTTGCCGAGGCTCTTCTCGGGAAGTACTCGAAGTAAGTGCTTGCTTTGATGCGAGCGGACGTAGACCCTTCCGATATTATTTTCCCCGACGAGTCCCCCGCGACTCGCTAACTTCTCGACGTTTCGATCTGGCCGATTCGCGGATGATTCCGAGGTTTTTATGCGTATATACGTGCATACGCGTGCGCGCGTGTCCAACTTGCCCGCATTTTGCCTCGGCCCTCGCTATCGTCGATCTCTTAGCGTGCCATACTAAACCAACCGTTGTCTCTACCTTCTCGAGCTATCCGGGGAACTTTTTTTCCTTTGAACGGATCTCCCGCGTTTTTACTGCCACGGCATATTCGCGAATGGCAAATTTAAGCGAACGAATCGATATGTTTGACGCGATCCGATGAACGTTGTCCGGCCGCCGCAAGCCGCCTTCCGCTGTAATGGATGACGTAGCTGGCACCGACGTACCGGAATAAAAGCCAATGGAACGGATTAATTTTGGGGCTTTAAATTTTGTATCCTTCCACCGTTATGCCACTATTTCTTCATTCTCCGGGCCAAAGTCGAACGGTGAACGAGCCTCGTTCGATTAATCGCTAAAATGATTTCACGGATAATTCGTTTTCACGTTTCCTTGATTATTCGCGTCCACTTCGTAGAAGGCTTTCCCCGCGCGCTCTACACCAGGGCAGGGAGCGACGGTGAGCACGATTTCTTATCGCGATATAATCGGGGCTCGGGTTCGACGACGATCGCTGCTCGGACATGCTCGTCATTGGCGCCGGTGGGTGCAACGATTCTTCCCGAAAACGCCTTCCTTCGTGGACCGAGGCCTCCAAACTTCCGGGACGTCGCTTCCCGAATGTCACCGGCCCAGTGGCCTCCGCGCGGAGCATCTCGAAGGGACGCCCAGTTGGCCACCAGAATTTCATTTGTCGAGGGCAATATCGAGTTTAAAGCGAGCACGATGGTCCCGCATAATCGCGTAATTTTATATCCGACTCAAGTTCTGCCGCAGGATCCACCGCTGATCTACGCTCCGCGGGAAACACGGTGGCCTGGCTTAGCGGAGATCTTATGGCTGATTTATACGATCCATTAGCACCACCGCCGGCCCACCGCGCTCGCCTCTTACGCCCCAGTCGATTCCTACGCCACCCTCGCCCCTCCCTCGCCGGCCTCGACACCTCGCTTTCCACCCCGAGGATCGGCCATCCGCGACCTGCGGCACCTCGATTATCATCGAGGACCCTCGGTAAATCAAAATCGGGGCCACCAGCTAAAACGCCTAATCTCGAAGCCCGGCGCGGTCTGACCATCGATGGAAATCCCGTTCCTTCGTTCGCCATTAACCGACGGGGACGGGGAATTCGAAGAGAGGGAAGAGAATGAAAAGCTCGGGTGGATTTGGGGAATAACGCGGAGATGCGCCATAAGGCGGGGGTAAAAAAGGGGGAACGGGCCGGTGGAAAGGAAGGATATTTGATCCAAGATAGCGAGATTAAAAGGGGGCGGCCGAGAAAAAGTTTGGGCAGAGCCCTCGAGCTCCGTAAGGGTGGAGGCAGGGGGCCGGGGGAGAGAGCAGGGCGGAGGGCAGTGGAAATGAAGATATCGAGGCGCCGGTGACGAGGAACGGAGGTATGAAAACTCGGTGATGTGCAATTAGGAAAATTGAATTCCGTCGTAATTAACTTTCTTAATTAATAGAGTCGCGGAATTGTATCTTTAATCTGGCCGACGGAAGTGGCTCCGGGAGTCGGTCGCGAGGAGAGCACGACCCAAAGTTCGGTCGGCGCCGAGGGGCGGAGGGGCGGAGGGGCGGGAGGGTGGGACTGAGCGAGGCGGGTAAGACAGGATTGCCGCGGGAGGTGGCGAAAAGCGGGCACGAGGGGCGGCGGAGCGGCGGGCCAGCGGGTCGGGGGTGGGCCGAGGGGCAGGGGGCAGGGGGCAGGGGAGGGGGGACTCGCTGTAAGTTTTGATATATGCGCCACGTTATTTACGATCGCATAAGAATTAGCTCGGGCAGCCAGCGAGCCGACCGGCTCGCAAAAAGCCGACTTTGCCGCGGACTGGCACCGTGCTCCGGACCTTTTTGTCGACCGGCCCCATCGGCTTCCCGGAAAGTCGTTAAATCCCGCGTCCCTTTCGACGAATGGAGCGCAAATGATGTTTCTTACGGCGACTACATCGTCGAGGAACTCGCCAAAGTACGTTCGATACGTATCGCTATAGCGGGCATTCGTTGGACGATACTCGACGGATTTAGACGACGATCCCGACCCGATTTTAATCGCAGGATTTTATCGCGATCGTATTTATAGTGATCACTTTTACGTTCCCGGCTGGCGGTTCGCGCGATTATTTACGGCAATATTTGCGCGAATATTCCCGGGGGCGGGCGTAAGGTCGTAAAAATCATCCGGCCGTCGGAGCGCCACGACGGCCGCGTTTAATTCCGCTCAAACGGTAATTCTTCCGCAAGCAGGTCCTCGCGCCATAAACCGCGCTAAATTCGCAATTGGCAAAACTGCGAAACGGCTTGCCGAAATTCTGATTTATCGTCCCGATCGTGTTCTCGCAAATAGACGCGAAACAAATGGGTCCTGCGCGCCCATCGCCGGCCGAAAAATCCTCGGCCGCCCTCGAAAGTTCGGAGCATTATCATAACCACGGGCCAAAACCAAGCCCCACCCGACCGCGCCGCACCGGCCATTCGTCGAGGAGCTTGGCCGCGCCACGTGGGATTTCGGGAAGGACAGGGCCGCGAAGGAGGCGATCGCGCCCCTTCCTCCGCCGAAGAAGGTCGTTGGGGCGCGCGGTCGAAGGGCCGCGGTCGGCTCTGCCCGAGACACCTAGGCCCCCACCCCGCGGGGGTTACTCGCGCGGGCCGACTCGCCAAGACGCGACCACTCCCTTCTCCGGGACTTTCCTCCCTTCGGTCCTCTCGCCTCCCGCTCGGGGGCTGGCGCGCCGCGTCGGAGGCCTGAGCTAGACAAATAGTTTCCCCGTGAAATATCGCCGGCTCCTTAAAACTTTAAAGTGTTTCGAGTAATCCCGAGGCGGGACTTTAGATCATGGGGTAGAGGCCGCCTCCCTCGACCGGTACGGCCACGTCCCCGTCGAAGCACGCCGACCGTGCTCGAGAATCCTGCTCCTTTCGTCGGGCGGGTTGGCTCGAGCTCCCGCTCGCGGTACTTGCCGATAGGGATAAACGCGCGAAAACCGTCGAGCGCGAGGTAACGTTGTCGCAACTGCGCGAGTGCGCGGCCCGTTATCGGACGCTCGTTCCTTCGTTCGCCAAATCTATGGCCCCTTGGCAGCGCCTTCGATTCCTATTTCCACGGGCCGATTAGAGAAGGACCGTTTCGCGGAGGAGCACCTTTCCGATCTTTCTCGCGATTCCTCGATCTCTCTGTACACTTGCCAGAGTCCGTCGATCGGACCGTTACGCCCGTCTCTCGTGGAGTTGGAGAGAGAAAAAAAGGGTAAAGAATAGGCGGGGACTAACCTGGTTCGACGATCAGTACGATGGTGTCCGCGCGACCCTCCGTCGGCCTGCACGAGTATTTCCCCACGTCGTTGAGCGTCACCGTGGCCAGAGTCAATTCGGACACCGTGCGTGCCGATCCTCTTTCGGTCTCTACGTTTATCCCTCCGCGCGCTGCCTGCGAACGATACAACGACTGATTTCCAACGATCCCCCGAGCCGATAATCCCGAATAACCTCCAACCACTTTTCCCGCGATTCTCGAGGGGGAAAATCTCAAAGGTGGCCTCGAGGTGGCCTATTTCGCCGCGACTCCCAAACTAACCGGTTTACGAGCGACGTCGTTTCATCGACGGGGCGCGCGTTATCCGCGTCGAGCCGGTCATAAATAACGAAGGAGGTATGCGCGAGAAAGCCGAAAGTCGTATCGAATTCCGGCATCGATATACGCGCAACGATCTCGTCGAAACTTCGCTCGGTCTCCCTCCTCCTGCCAAAGAATGGCCGCGCGAGGAGACGGGTCGAAGATTCGCGCGCGATCGGTAGCGCAAACCGATCTCTCCGTCTCTCGTCCCGACATCTCCCTCGAGTCCGGACTCGCCAAAGAGATTCGAGGAGGGGGGGAGAAGAGCGAGGCGAGAGACGCCTCTTTCGTTCGTCGCCGACCGATCTTCTCCTCGAAGAGGAGCGGAACAACGAGGAAGGACGGCCCTCCTCGAGTCCGAAATTTCGGTAGGCGGCCGAATCGCGATAAAGCTCGCGTCGAGCCGGGGCTCCGTTACCTGGAATGTTAGGAGTTTGTTATCGCGAAGCCATTGTACACCTCTGATGGGCCGAGTCTGATACGGGGACAATACGACGCACCTCAGAGTGATCGTCGAGCCCGATGGCACTCTTTGCTCCCGAGGTCCCATTATGGCCGCCACTGGTGCCGTGCTCTCGTAACCTGAAAGTCATGTTCGAAGAAGTATCGTGGAACGGCCGGCCCGATCGACCGAGCCCATTTGCGCGCCACCGCGCAAATTTTTGGCCGACATCGTAGTCGGCGTAAATTCCCACGAAAAGCGGAGTACGGAGGCGACGCATTTTCGCGGCATCTGTCGGTCGCTCGTCCTCCGGGCCGGTACGGGGCCGGTTTGCGTTGCACGCATAACGCCGGATCTAAACATCGCGAAATTAACGACGGGGTGAAATATCGTACGACCGTGGCGCACCGTTGAACGACCCTGCGGAAACGAAATTACGCATATTTCTGGGCACCGCGGGGCCATTCCAGGAATGCCCGACGTAATATATTTAACCCACTTTCGGCCACGGCCTCTACCCGAAATAATGCGAGCCGACTCTCGCGAAGATCGTTCCTTTACGACTCTAGGAAAAGGAGGGACGAGATCGAAGGCCTTCGCCCACCGCCACCGCCGCCGCCGCCCCCTCCTTGGCGAACCGTAGGCGCACGATTTTCCAAGAAGATCGGCCACCGAACGCGCCGATTTCAATGCGCTGATCAAAGCAGGATTTACGATTCATAGGGATCGTCGATGCGGAATTTTCGAAACGCGCAATGTTGGCCAGCGAGGTCGATTCGATCGCTATGATAATTCGTTAACGAGTTTGAGAGGCTTGGGAGAGTAGGAGGAATAAGATTTAGGAGCTTCGTAGACCACCGACGTGGTGCACCGACGTGGCCGAGAAGATAGATTTCCGTAGGATACCCGGCGATTTCCGTGCTCGATGGCGTCGATTTCGATCGAGGAATTTGGCGTCTATCCCGCGCCACGGCGCTTATCAGAATTCTAGCCGCGGCGTGCCAATTATATCCGAGGAGGAAAATATTTTTAATACATCCGCCGGGAAGCGAAGATGGTCGAAGGCGGCCCGTAAGCCAAGCTCCGGCAAGTTTCTAATTGACAGGCGCACGTCGAGGCACCGTATCGCGAACGGCCCCTAATTGACGTAATACCTTCTCCGCTCGAAACGTTCTTCGAGCAAGGATTAATACGCGGGAGGTTTCACGGTCGGAGGAAAAGCTCGGTCACGGGCGCTTTAACGCACGTCATTAAGGATGCTCGAAGAATGTTATGCGATAATTTTAATTAATGCCAACGTTATTTCCCCTTGGCGCACGGCGCCCCTCCCGTGCCGACGCGACACAAAGTAAAGTACTCGTGCTGAAGCAGCGGAAAGCGTGGTAACACGCTCCCGCGGACGCACTGTCAAGTTTGTACATTTTAATTTAGAGACCGGGAACGAGTACTCGTTTAATATGCACACCGGCGTAAAACTGCGTATTTCCCTTTGTTACCGCCACTGGCCACTACTTCGCTCGCCTTAACAACCGCGATCCAAAAGCGCTTCAAACGGACGGCGTTCGCGTCGCATCGCGGCCCCGGGCCGACCTTAATCTTCCCCCGGTGCCTTTGGCCCCACGACGAGCGCGGCACTCGCCACGCCTCCGACGCCGAGTCCGACATCCTGGCTAATCGGGATCCTTGGTAATCGCGCACGACCCTCGGAAGCGTCTGGCGAACCGAAGGACGAGATCGTTGGAAAAACCTGGCGTAAGCCCTATCGGCCCCCTTAAGGCGAGCGGGATCCCGGGAAAGGGCAGGAGTCCTGGCGCGTTAAGGCGCGAAAGGATTCGCTCGCCACGAACCGAATCGTGGCTCTTGGCGGTGCATTAACGCGCGACCTATTTCTCGGAGATCCTCCTCGGGAAATTGGAGTTTGAGGCGCGAAGGAAGGAGGAAGCCACGCCCGGACGAGTCGACGCGCCGTAATAATTCATTACGGGGCAAAAGGGAAAAACAATGGGCGGCAGGGGAGGGCCGCGAGGGGCTCCTTCGTGCCGTATGATAATGTCGAGACACGCATACATTATTCAGCGAGAAGGGCGCAGTTGAGACTCGTTTAACGCGCTCTCCCCGTCCCTCTGGCCCGCTCGGCCCTCGGCGCGGACGCCCGGCCGCCGCGAGTCGACGAAGAAAAAGGGGGTGACCCGAGCTGGGTTTTGCAGGACTGCCGAGATTAAGGATAATCCTATTAGACTTAAATTAATCCCTACGGAACTGCATCCACCTAGGCGAAACGTTACGTTATGCCGTTATTACTCCGCGCGACAGGCCCCTTTTTCCGCGGTAAGTACTCGGCCCCTTTCATCGCGGATCTCGACGGATCGCGCGTGGATTCTAGGCGCGCGGACCTTCGAGGCGTCCTCGAGGGCTCTCCGGCGGGCCTGGCCTTGCGTTACAACGCGCCTTTGTATTCCTCGTTGCTCGCCCAGGACGGAGGCGGATCGAGCTGGAAATTGCTCGCTCGCGAGATAACGCGACGGAGTTCGGAAAGAAGGATGGGGCGTCCGAGAGGAGTGGGACGACGGGTCCCGAGCGTCAAAGTCGGAAAAGGGACGCGCTTGTCTCCGGGTGATCGATGTCGGACGCTCCCGACGGGGGGCTTGGTAAAAACCAAGCCCGGATGATTTTTTAACGGCCAAGGCCTCGTCGACCTCGACTCGCTGTACGTATGCACGTGCGTGTATCGGCGTACATCGGCACGGCGAGCCGGCGAGGGTCGCGCTCCATCGCGGTCGGCGATTCGGAATTGGCGCCCGCCTCGAACGATCCCTCGAACGCTTACGCCGAGCTGCGGACGTCCGTGGAGCGACGGTGCTTCGAGCTATCTCGGGGAAAATCACTGGCGAGCGGCGCGGCGTACGCGCAGATTTGGGCACAATTGGCAATCAAGCTGTGCGCGTACCGACCAATTATATCCCGCCACGTTCTTGGATTTACATCAAAATCGTATCGTGGTACTTTGGCGGACGGTCTCGGCGATGCATAATTGGTCAAGGTGATTACCGTTACGCAATTCGACGTACGATAATCCGGGTTTACTTTGAGCTCCGTGCCAATTAAAACGGTGAGAACGGAAACAGAATTTACCATTGGGATGGCTAATGCTCCTCGGAGTGCGCATACGGCGAATATGCAAATTTGGTAATAAAGTTCCGTATAATATACCCGCAAGGCTCTTCGTACACCGTCGCGGCAAACAACGGAAATATTGCTGCTCGCCAAAGTTTGCGACTAAGCGCCCGACGCGAAACAGCCGCCGGTTCGTTCGCGACGTGCCCTTTCTCACAATTCGCAGGGCCATCCCCGAGGTTTTTCCCCCCAAAGGATCAATTTGGCCCTCGCCCTCCGTCGGTCCGTATCGACTGGCGCAATTTCGAGGCTAGGGGAACGCGCCGTCGTCGACGCGGCGCGCCGGCTGACCGAAATAAAGCGCGCACTTTTATCGCCTAGGCGCACACGGCAGTCGGTTGGCCTCGCCGGCGTAAAAGGGTTAGCCACGCTCGCGCAGCGGCCGTTGTCATATTTTCATACCGTGGATCGCGTCCGCTTTAATCCCGCGCCTTCCTAATCGCCATAATGTAGAGATGCCTCTACACCCGTAACAACCTGTTTTCGGCGATAGCGCTCCGCGAGGGAAAACTCGTTTATCGGTTTCTGCTTAGTTTACGGCCGCGCCCGTGCTACCTTTTTCTCCAGATTTTATCGATAATTCCCGAGCGCGAAAACCTACTTTACGTCGGCACAAAAATAGAAGTGCGATAAATCAGGGGAAAATGTTTTACCCGCCGTCGTAATTTGCATCGGCACGCCACCGAGTTTCCGCTTAGATTTAGTTTGACTTTCCGAGTAATCCTAATTACCCTCTTGCTTCTTTATAAACCGCGCTTCGCCGTTATTCAAATTTATTTCATGCACATCGTCGTTTCCGCATACCTAAAGGCCCGGAAGCCCCAACAAGTTTTATCTCTTCGCCGTTGGATCGACCTCGGCCCATTCCTAGTTTACGGCTTTATATTCGCCCCAATTTTTATTACGAGATAACGACCCTTCTCGGCATTTTATTACGATCAACGAGTATTCTGCCGTACCTAGGAAACGCGGAGTCGGAAGAAGTAAGAGAGTAAGAGGACCGGATTAGTCGCGGGGAATATCCGCGGTAGGGATGAACTTTCCGCGTAGCCGCGATCGCGTTGCCGCACGTCGGCACGACGCGATATCCGTCTCGCAAGATTTATAGAATGCTCGCGAGCAGCTCTCGCATCCGCGGTATGCAGCGGGGAATATGCGTAAAAAAATGCCCTCGAGTACCGACCTCGCGGTTTTCCGGCGGAAATCGAGCGACGCGAGCGGGGATCGTTTCAAAGGCAGATTTTTTCACTTTCGAACTTGGAGGAAAGATCGCGAAGATCGTAAATTCCACTCGCGCGGGCGATGTGCAAACGGGTGCAGAACTTTTGTGGACGCTTCCAGGTCCGTGCTCTTTTTTCGCCGGAGAATTTTCACGTTTTTTATCGCGATCTTCGATTCTATTTCCCAGTCGCGCCGTTAAATTTATCTCGCCGAGTATAAATCCCTCCGGTCCGGCGCGGAGGCTGGCGAAACTAGAGGAACGTCACGCTCGTACGAGCGTTACACACCGGGCCAGAAATAAACTTTCGTATCCACGGCCCACACTTACTTATGCGCGTCTGCTGAGAATGCGGCTCGTCGTATCCCTCCGGCTTGTCAGGATCTGGAAAAAGAGGCACGATCAACGGTTTACGCGTCGCTCGATCGGAAGGACAGGATGGCGCGTCGTGGAAGATGAACGTCGAGGAACGGTCGGATTTCGGCGAGAGTACGAAATCCGTTAATTTGACCGCTCCACGGAGGACACGCGTGTCTCTCGATGAGAGCGCGGGGGTGCGAGCGAGGAAGATCGCGCGCGGTCCGCGGCGCGGGGGATAGGGAAAGAGCGAAGAGACGATCACCTCGCACCGACAGCTGAACGGCATACATGATCTTGGGCTCGGTGTTGACCTGGCACTCGTACTTGCCAGAATCCGTTTTCCTAGCACTGTCCAGCCGCAGAGTCCAAGCGTCGCTGCCCGGCGTGTGTTGAGGACCGAACCTCTTGTCGGAGCTGAACGCGAAATCCGCCGACGTCAGGATGTGCAGGTCCTTGCTTCTCATCCAGGACACCTGAAAGCGCGTAGATACGCTCTTTAGGTAGGAACAGGATACACCCTTTAGGCTCAAAGCGAGCAGACGCGGCCAGACGCGGCCGGTTCACGACCACGAGCCCCTTCGTGTCCCGAGTGGCCCAAGTCTGCGCACTTGCGCCCCGTAAATCAACGCTCCGTTGCGTCTTATGTCCCTCCCGCCTCACTACTTTGCGCCCATCTCGCGTCCCACGTAATACATAATAGGCTGTAACGCGTTACGCGAACTCGGAGCCACGAGGCTGCGAGCCGCGGAGAGGAGAAGAAGGGGAAGAAGGAGAGAGAAGAAGCGAAAGGGCCACGGTCCAGGATCTTCTCGTCTGGCGAACACGAGGTCGGTCGACTCCTCGCGAAGTCCCTCGATCCAGCGCGAGCCGCGACGTGCCGGGCTCGGTCTGCAAGGACGTTCGCTCCTAGACCTTCGAGGAATCTTTAGCGAAGAGCGCGGCGAAGTCGATTCGTAGCGATGATCCGGGTTCCTCACCCTCGGATCGTGGCGCACGATCCACGGGGCGACCATTCAGGGGCGTGTTCGAGTGTACGATATACGGCGCGAGCGTGACTCGCCGTTACGAGCGACCGGGTTAAGGAAGCATACGTACGTGGCTATCGATTTTCCTCGAGTGCGTCCCCGAGTTGGCGCGTGAAGTTCGAAAGCGTTCATCCACTTTAAGACGGCCGCGCGCGGCATAAATCCGTTGGTCGCGCGGCCCAGTTCGAGAAGGAATTTCGGCAAAGGTCGGAGCTTTGTCGGCAGGACGACTGGCTCTCGAGCGGCCGTTGACCGTGGCGCGGCGAAGGGGCGCGGGAAAGGGGTTTGGGGAGTGGAAGAGCGGAAGCGCGAAAGAGGCGAGACGGGTGGCCGGTACCGCGAATACGGTTACCGGACCGCGCGGCTTATCCGATGCTCGTATTTTTCGGTACTCGACAAGCCAAACGGTCGGATATTAGATATCCGGTTATCGGCCTCGAGTCATTTCCGCTCTATATCCAGTTACTATTTTCCCATCGGCCGGCGCTTCGGCTTCGGCCGAGGAACCGTCCGTACTCTCGTCGACGAGGCCCGGGATAAACGATGCGCCGGCCGATTCGTTGCGGCGGGCGCGTATCGCGCCGATATCGAGCGTGCCAGGATTTCGAAGCCGGAAAGATGAGAGATCTAAATTACCTCGGACGTCCGCGGGGCCCCTGGCCAACGACGTTTAATAACGTTGTAGAGCGAAGCGGAAGCGAGCTCGGCGACGTCCGCGGGCCGAGAGGGGGCCAATATAATGTGGACGAGAAAAAAGGACCGGTCTCGGAGCGGCCTCGCCGCCCCTCTCCCGCCAAAGCCTCCCGAGATTTATCGTCGTTATTAAAACAACCGCGCCGATACGCGAGAGGCGTCTCCCTCTCGCCGCCGAGCGGGGACGTTATTCGAACGGGACAAAGGGATCTTGTTCGCGATTAAACGCCGATCGAATCACCCGCCGAAGCCTCGTAATATTCCAATCTCCTTGCTTTGCGCGGCTGCCTAAACAAACGAACGCGAGCATCCCTCTCGCGATTTCTCCGCGGCTCTGTCCCATCGATCCCGCAAAATCGCGCGTCATACGGCATTTCCGACTCGGGAGAAAGCTCGAGCAACTGGCGCGAAGGTGTAACCGCGTCCCTGGTCATTTCGCGGGAGCCTTCGGACCTCACTCCTCCCCCTCTCCCTTCGCGGCCCCCCTCACGGTCGGCCAGGCAGAGGGTGCGATTCCGGAGGTGCGCGATAGGAGGGTGCGAGGGCGATGACCTTGGTTACGGAAGATCTCGTAGTTGGCGATATTTGTCGCGAGACGCCTCCCCCGCCTCGGTCGCCCTATCGCGTAAATCTCTACTTCGAGGGACGCGACGCCCCATCGTCGCGATCGCGACCTCCCCCTGCGAAGAACGAGCGACCGTTTCCAGGGAAGAACCGACGCGCCTCCAATTTCCGCTTCCGGCATCATTCTGCCCGTCCTTCCTCCGCGCGCCCCTTTTATCCTCCGCGATTCGATTCCGTCTCCGGTTCCTTTGTGTTCTCCGCACCGGCTTTCCATTTCGCACGGGCCAGCAACGTTCCGCCGCGCCTCCGCTTTTTCTCGCGGCGGTTACGTCGCACCTACTCGCAACGCACCGCGCCAATCCTCCACCCCTTGGCTCTCTCCTCGAAGGACCTTCTTATGCCCGCCCGGAGATACTTTGCCCTCCCAACGATTACCCCACCCCACCCCACCCCACCCCCTCCCCATTCCCCTACCACCCGCCAGATGTCTCAGCCGTGTAAACAAAACCGAGGAGGATAAGATCGATGGAAGAAAAAGTACTTCCTCCGGGTGGTTCGACTTGGTTTACTCTCCGGTTTTCCGCCTCCCCTCGATGCCCCCTCTCTTCGTCCTCTCCGAATCGCTGCAGGATACGACTCGCGACCCTCGCGGAGGCTGGTCTTGCCGAAGAGGAGAAAGTTTACCGCCGAAAGGACAATGAATCCAGGGAAGTTACTTTCGTCGAGGTTCGCCGAGGGTCGGGGATTGGGGCAAAGTGGAGAGAAGGACGAGACCGCGCAGGAGAAATCCCCCCCCCCGGGGGCCGAGGAAAATCCTCGATCGCCTCGCCACCCTCTTGAATCGTTCGCCTCCTCTGCCCGAACGACCATAAGTTGTTATCCCGCGATTCGCGAAGCAGCCACACCTCGCGAGCACCTCGCGCCACTCGTGCCACCCCTTCGAGAGGAGCGATCACCGCGAGACGCGCGGGTCGAAGCTCGGGCGGGAGAGAGCCGAGCCCGTCAAAGCGAGCTTTCGTACAAAGTCCCGAGCCTTCCGAAATTCTCTCGATTCCGGGGAACAATCGCGGCGCGTGCATAGGAGCACGGCGAAGGGAGCGCGGGGAAGACGGAAAGTATATCAAATTCACGATCCCCGGGGAAAAGAGGATTGCGAGTTAATCCGGGTCGATCGATAATGACGCCCGTTACAAATCCATTTTGGCGAAGGTACGCCTCGTTAGAGGCGGGATGTAGCGTGCGTCTGACCTCGAGCAACCTAAACTAATCGGCGACCGAGCGGTGGTCTCGGCTCGCCGGGCCTTTATCGATTATCTCTATCGCGTTATACGCGATAGCCTCGCAGAAACTCGGTAATGCCGGCGGATTAGCCGTCGGGCGGTAACTCTGCGCGGCGTTTTAAATCCCTCGCGCCCCGTCCTCGCTCCGTCGCTGCACAGCCAGCGAGGAACCATCGACGCGATCAAGATCGTATGTCCGTGTGCGTATACCCGAAGAACCACGCGTAATCCTTTCGAGGATCGAGGCAAAAGGAGGAAACGCCTCGCGACGAGCGCCAGGAGGTTCGCGTATCCGGAAGCACGATTCTCGAATGTAGGCCAAGAAGCTTCTCCGGGCCGGTCTTTGTACGACCTTTCGCGAGACTTTTGACAGTGCCTACACTCGAGTCCTCCAATTATTTTTCACCATTATCCGTACGCCTTTCTCTCGACGGCCATCCGGCCTCCTTACGCGAGTTTGCTCTTCTCATATTCTTCGGCCGAGGCCGGCCTCCTCGCGGCGCTCCTCGCGTCGCGCCTCGCACGGAAGCGAGACCTATCGGGGCTTTATCGCCTACCCTTTTGTGCGGCATAAAAGGATCGTCGACTAACCCTGAGGTTATCTCGAGACGCATCGACCTTCTTCGTCGAGGAACGAGCCACGAGCGACGAGCCGCGAAATCTTCGGGAGCGCGCCGAGATTTCGGGGGGTCGCTCAAAGCCGATACGTCCATTTCGGCGGCCCGTCTTCCCTCGCGCGTATCCCACGATGCTCTCGACGAACGAGCGGCTTCTTTCGGCGGCCAAGGAGAAAGGCGAAGGTCGAGAGCGGAGAAGCGAGGGCGAAAAGCGAGAGGCGCAACGTCGCGGCGCATCGGCGGTTTCTTAGGGAGGCTAACTTCGTTGCGACATCAAAGGTGGGCGCGCATCGGCGAGGCTCGGGGGGAGAGAGCGAGATCAAAACAGAACGGCGTGCTACGGCCGGAGGGCGAGACGGCGGAAGGGTGGGCAGTGGAATAATTATACCGCAGGCCGTACGCGTGCCGGATCGAAAACTCCGCAGAGCGGAGAGAAAGAGATTTGGCGAGTCAGAGAGGGCTAAGTGCTCCGAGCTCGAATCCTCCCAAGAATCATGCCCGGAGCAGTCCGAAATCCACGTTGGGAGGATAGTTTTCGGGCCGAGACGTCTTGGCAAGAGACGTAAGGACCGACGGAAGCGAGAAGATGGGTCGAGGGGCGGAAGGAGGGTGGCGGAGCCAGGGGGAAGACGCGGGTAGTTTGCGTCGAGTCCGATCCTCGATGCGCTCGTCGCGCGTAGAGTCGCGAGAAGGCTCCCAGAAACGGCCACTGCCCGTGGGGAGGGCTTGGACGGACAGAGGAGACTCGTCCTCGCGGTGACCATATTTTGTGCGCCGAGGAGCCCGCTCTCCAGCCGGCCGCTCTCTCGGATCCCCTCTTAGATCGTTCCCAACCTTCCTCTTTCGCCCGACTCTTTTCCGGGAAGCGAATCACCGTGTTGGACGGTACTACTCAAACTCCTCTCCGTTGGTCGCGCCCTCGAAGCGGGAGTGGAAGCAGGATCGGCGCTGACAAAGTGGAAGAGCGAGGGAAGAGTATCGTCGTAGAGATGGATGAAAAAAAAAAAAAAAAAAGATTCTCCTCGTATCCGATAGATGCGATAGTCGCTAACGGCGAGCTAACGCGACGATCCGCTCCCTCGTCCTCCCATTGCCGGCCCGACCAAAATAATGGTCCGTCCCATCTTTCTCCGGGATCCTTTTTTCGCTCTTTAAAGGATGATTTTGGTAGCGCCGCCCGTTAGGACGAGTACTATTTGGGCTTTTCTTTACCGCTCATTTTCCATCGCGGAGGGCTATCGGTTTTCTTCGCCGGCAAAAAGACGTCCCCGTAATGACGCCTTTTTGCCCATCGGTAAAATGGAGAAGTACCAGGAGTGCGGGTTGCTTTGTTATATCGACGTTACATAGACGTTACATAGACGTTACATGGAGCGGAGCCGCGCGGGCATTCTTTGTCCCTCGTTTTGACCACAGAGTCGCCGGCTAAAATTGTCCGATCCTCGGTGCTTTTTGCCGGGCGCAAATCGAGCTGTGCGACGAGACGAAAAAACTTTGGCGCAAAGAAAATAACTCGGCTACCTACCACGATATTCTGCCACCGCGATATTTTTCCATTTCCCCGCCAATGCTCGTAAAGCGCCGTCGTGGCCGAAAGGCGAAGACTCGCGGGCCCAATTGTACGCGCGGCCACGTACGCGTACAAAAATGCCCGGTGCGTGAAAATTCTGATCATCCGCGCGACTGCCCCATATTCACGATGACCCTTATTTTCGAGAATGAGCAAATATCGCGCTTCCCATCCATCGTCCGCGTTCTATGGACGTACGCTACAAATTTGCGCGTTGTAGATGCAAAAATCGCGTACAATGGTTTCGGCAGGGTAGGCGCGCGATTTCGGCCGTGCTGCGAGCAAATTTGTTTCGACGACAAAAACCTCTTTTTACTTCCCATACCATATATTAATGCCTTCAGCCGGGCACGGTCAATTCACCAGCCGTGTTAAAGGCCACCGGGAAATTCTACGTCGACTGCAAATTTTTATTTTATACGCTTTCAGCGTTTTCAATGAAAATGGCCGGCAATTTTTCGCCCCTCCCGACTCGAGTGGTAAGTGGTGGCCGGCTCGAACGATGGCGTTTCCCGCAATACCGAAACCCCGATGCTTCGATCGCGCGACGCCCAAAGAGGTTGGTCCTCCATCGAACGTTCCAGAATCGGAATAACAATGCCCCCTCCCAGGCGTGGCGCGCGTGCTTTCGCGCGCCGCCCGACGAGACGGCCGGGCCACCATTTGTCGGGAAAAACTCGAGCCGTCCGGCGAGGGGGCCTCTTTGGGGCCTCGCATCGCGCCGGTGTGCCCCGACCTTGGTGGCGATCGATCGCCCGGAATCTCTCTCTCCTCGAGAGATCTCCGAACGAACGCGCGCGATAAACGACCTACCGGAGGGATAGGAGGGGACGTTCCTCGGGATTGCTGAATTTCGAGTCTACCTTGCCGATACGAGCTAGCGTTACAATTCCGGAGATTTGCCTCTCGGCCCTTTCATTCCTATTCCCTATTCTGTGCTTACTCGGAAACACATCCCGAGATTCGCGGAGCGCCGTTAATTATCGCGTGCGGAGTTCCAGCCCAAGTCCGGTAAACCTTCTTTGGGCCAACTCCGTTCCGCTCTCCTTTAAAATTCCGGCGAAGCCTCAAACTCGGCTTAGTTCGCGAGCTGCCTCGGACCCGTAATTTCCTAGCGGCGAGGGCCGCATTAACGATTTAAGCGCTACAGAGCTTCGCGAATATCCTTCCGAGAAACTTGAGAATACGGAAAGAGGGGTTTCCTGCAAAAAATATATATATACGCACGTCCTCCATATTCCGGTCACGCGGTAACGCTGATTCTGGACCGACGAGGACGGTCCGGATGGAGCGGGGCTCTATCGGGCGTCGCGAGGGATGAGTCGCAAAATCGGGACGAATCTGTCGAGGAAGGTAAAGACGCTGACACTAGGAACAGTTGCGAAATCTACCTAGATCCCATCGTTTTCAGACGACGGTATTACGATTAAAGAGGATTAGCCGATAATTTTGAAGAGGCCGAATGCCGGGACGGCTCTTAAGCCCGTGAATTCTCTGCCTGCGCGGATCTGTTTTCCGCAAGATATTCTTCCTCTCGCCCTTCACTCTCCGTCCACCCTAATTCCCGCCGCGCTTCTATTCGTCCAGCGCGCTATTTTGTTCGATTCGTATTTCGAAGGATCTCCGCGCTGCGGCATCGGCGAGAAGGTTAGACCCGTCGAGTTTAGCTCCGAGAAGGGCCACTCGGTGAGCGAAGATCGCGTAGCCGAGACGAGGACGGGCCAGAGGGAGGGCAGACCGGAGACGCGAACAAATCCGCGGCCCTATTCGAGTGTTTCTCGGTACGTATCGATCCGAAAAACTCGGAACTCATCAGGGCCGCGGCAAAAGCATGGCCGAACAAAAGGTGCGATCGTGGTTTCGAATATCACGAAAGTATCCTTCGGTGTGCACGCGCGGACCTACGATTCGCTGGCGGCGTTATCGTGAGGTAGGAGCGCGAGTTAAATTTCAAAGGAAACTCATTTGGAACTTCGATGCCGGCCAAACGGGCCATGGAAAGAGTACTTTTCTAGCGAATATCCGGCGCATACCGCTGCCGTGCACGTGGCAAAGTACTCTTTAGCCCGAAAAGGCAGATTCCGCGTCGGATTCTTGAAAGGCCCCCTGGCTTGGAAGGAACGCTAAGAAGAACCCAAAGGCCGAAGCAGCTTTGAGTTTCGCCAGGCCGATGCCACCCGCCGAGGGACGGTAAGCGGCGATCGTCCACGGTTCCTCGCCCCGGCATCAACGCGGGGGTATTAATCGTTCCCTCATCGCGGATCGACATTGCCAACGACCGTACAACCTCCGATATTCCCTTCGTAAAACGACATTGTCCGGTAATGGGGCGGACGTTGCACGATTTACGCCAACGAGGGGACAACGCGTTATACGCGTACGTCATCCCCTCGAAAATGTCCCGAGAAAATTCGAGCTCGAGGAAGAACTTTCAGGTTCTCGCTTTGAAGGTCCTCGCGTTTGGACGAAACTGCGTTACGCTAAAGCGCATTTTCACGACGCCGCGATGGATAGTTCGCTTCACCGTGTGCCTCCTTCCCTCGAACGATCCAAAATTCCTTCCAGAAGGACGACATGGGACAGTATAGAGCGGCGGATAACGAAGATCCGATGAGAACGGTCGTTGGGAGGAAAAGCGAACGATCTTGGCTTCCGGTTGAGACCTCGCGTTCCCTCGTCCGCCGCTGCGGAAGGGCTCGAATGCTAGGAGAGAAGGGGGGAGGAGTGCGTTGGGAACGAAAGGATTCAAGATCCGTCAACGGCCAATGGAGAAAGCCGCAACACTTTCCGGAAGACCGCAATTCCGGGACTAAAGATTATCCCCGAATCGATCGTCGCCGATGAGAAGAATCCCGATGGAAATCCGCGCGCTTGATCGACCACGATTCGAGACTCCACGAGCCACGAGTTTTCGCGCTCGCCCCAAGTGGGGCAACATTGCCGCTCGAGAATGTGAACGGGTCTGAAAGGAGAATGCACGGGGAACGATCCGTAACCCCCGTTTCGCTACAACAAATTTCCTTCGTCCATCCTTCATTCCTCCAGCCGTTCATCCTGAGAAAGAGGGGGATAGGGGGTGGGGGAGGGGAGCGCTAAACGTGGCCGTCAAAAAGGCGAATTTCGAATCGCGCGAGCCCGACGGTCCACCACGGAAGCGGGTCGATCCGCATCGAGCATTCCGGCCAGTCGGCCAGACGCGAATTTCCAGATCGTACGATACTTTTACGGGGATGCTTCCTCCTCAGACTGGAAAAACGGGTCGACCGCGCTTTTACGATGGAGAGGACCAGAAGGAAAAGGGGAGAGAGAAGGAAAATCCAGGATCGTGCGAAATCGAACCACGGGCCCTTCGGCGTGCCCTCTGCCTACCTTGCAGAGCCCGAGCGGGGGCCGAACGGCTCCTTGTCGAACCAAAGCGCCGACAGGAGCCCCTTTGGGACCTCCGGAGCACCCTTTCCCTTCCATAGCGCTCCTGCCTCGCCCCGATTTTCATTCGCACCGCATCGGTTTCGTTTATCGCGCGATTCGATCTCATTGCCGCTCCACGATACAAAGACCGCCTTGGCCCCTTCGCGCCAGCCGACTCGTGTCGCGGTTCGTGCTTTGGTTCGCGCAGAGGGCCATCGCGAAGATTCGAAAGATCGGCTCCGAAGCGCAAAGGGGATTTACGCCGTACCAGGCGCTCTGGAAAAATCATGGCCGATCGATGTCGTGGCCGTAAGGAGCGAACGTTGGTCTTCGAGCGGAAGAGGGAAGCATTTATTCCCGGAGTATTATTCCGCGGCATTACCTTCTGGCTTAAGCGCGAATCGCCGGAAAGGATCGTGGAGAGGCTCCGGTATGCCGACACCGAGCACCACCGAGCGTTGAATTTGGGGCCGCATGCTGCCGCCGTCCTCGAGGAGCGCTATTACCATAACGACATACATATATGTAGGAGAGCCGTTGGAAGCCTCGAAAAGATACCTTCGCCCAGAGGGACTGGGGCTGAATTTCGGCTGACCTTGAGATCCCCGAAACGTTTATACGCTGCGGGGACGCGCGCGATGGCTCCGTTCCTCTTCGAGAGCTATCGCGGAAGTTTCCCAAGGGCCGCGAGTACGTCGCGGCTGAGTTTTATGGAATTTCAGGAAAATCCGAGAGTCGGAAGCGGCCGAAAGGACGATCTTCCCGATTGCCGTGTACGGAGGGAGCGGAAGGACGGAATAATCCGGCGCGTGCGCGTATGCAAGAGCACCCCTCGAATCCCCCAAAGATCCTGCGGCGGTCGGCTCGAATGGAGAACTTCTTGCGAGCTTCGCCGGGGGCCAGAGATATCTGCCGGACATGGGGCAGGATTAGGCGCGCACGGGCCGCGCTTAATACCCTTTAAACCCTGGCAACCGTATACGCCCGGCCTCCTCTTCGCTTCGCGCCATGGCCCGCCCTCCGTTCGAGACGTTTCCTCTTTTTTTCCTTATACGGCGAGAGGGTAAGATCGAAATGCGGCTCGCTCGCGCATCCCCTTCTCGCGCTCGCATCTTTCCTCCCAGAGCCAATGCGAGCCCAAGGGAATGGGCCAGGAGAGGAATCTTTTCCCGGCCCGGCTCTCGTTTTACGATTCACCCGGAAAGCATAATTGAGCGGATGACGAGTGTGGGGCAAAAAATTTGAACCGTTCTCCGGCTAATTAGGTTCAAGACCGACGTAAACTGCCGGCGCAGGAGCCGCCAAACTTGATCTTCGCGGAAGTTTTATTCGATGAATCTTGACAAAGTACGGATATGACCGAACGTTTGGCGGATTTCTCTCGAATGTTCGGAACGTTCGGGGCCGTTATGGCGCGATAAACGGAGGATCATTCGCGTGGATAGTTCCCCGGATAATTCTACGTACGATACGCACACTCGTGTGCGCGTATCCGCAAAAGACCTCGTTGAATTCCACGAGTGCTCCGCTATGCCGCCTCGAGCTTTCCTTTTTAGTCCGGAAGTCCACCGAGTCGTACGATATAGCCGACCGACCAAGCGTATCCTATGGATTTTTCGGATGCCTTCCGCCGCTTGTTTTCACCGTGAAAACGTGCGCGGTGACGTACGAGTCTCCGCAAATACGAGAGCCATCGTGCGCAAAGCTTTCGCGGTGTCCCGCATCGTTGAACGGTCGATCTACTCGCGTCGTTCGCGAGTCCCTCCTCGAGATACTTTTCGTACTCTCTTAACGCTCGTCGACCTGCCAAATCTGCGCGAGCCACGCTAGCCGAGTGAAAAACGTACGTGCACGCAAGCCGTTAGGCCAAACCGCGCAACGATGTCGAACGCGAAACGCGGGACAGACGGTACGGATGCAACGCGGTGCCTATCGTGCCGAATTGAACGAAAATCGTCCATCTTGGACCATGTCTCGTCGTGGGTGTACGTTTATATCGTCGCGTTCGGTCGAGCCGTCGAGGTAGAGTTAGCACCCGACGCGCGGTGCTCGTGGGTATAGATGGTGGTGGGCTATGAGAGTGGGACGACGTCGAGACTCGGATTAAAGAGCATCAGGGTCCCTCGGCGGCCGATGGCAACGCCCGAGAGCGAAAATATAGGGTCGTACGTAAGTAGCGTTATAAGCAAGATGCGTTTCTTTTTCCGGGGCGTATGGCCGTCTCGTTGGATACCGATCCGATCCTCTCCCCCCCCCCCCCGCGCTCACTTTGGAGTCACGATTCCGCACCGCCGATGGGATCCAATTGGACGGCTCTTCGTAAATGGAAGACAAGGAAAGTCGCCGTATTTAGGTCGGGACCGTCCGCTCGTTGAAACGAACGATCCCTGCGGAGCGCGTCAGCGGAACGGAGTCACCGGTTTGACCTTGTTTCCACTCGACGACGATACCGGAGGCCGTGCGTACCCGCACGCACGAGCAATACCGATAACGCGAAGCGCCCGATCGAATCCTCTCACGCTCGATCTTCCCCCTCCTTCCTCGAATTCTCCTCTCCTCCTCTCTCGCCAAAGGCATCGTCGGTCGCCAAGATCGCCGATGCCAGAAAGCGGACCGATAAACGAATTGCCTACGAGGGCTAAAGGGCTCGCGGAGGAGAACGACGCGACGGAATTCCGACGAGCGCCAAGAAGCTCCTTCTACGCAACCTCTTCTCTCGAGACTGGCAATCGAGTACTCGCGCGTTGTATCGGGCGAGGCCGCTTTCCCGTAGAAACGATCTCGGGCTTGGCGTCGAGAAGACATCTATCGGGCAACCGGGCGCGAGGACTCGGGGGAGGAATCGCGGCGACGAGCGGATACGCGGCGCCTCTCGTCCTCGTCGTCGTGGAACGAGAAAGGGCCCGCGAGTTCGGCCGTAGCTGCACTTACATCGGTCCCCCTTCGAGCCCCTCGCCGCGAGAAAGTCGACACGTGCCGCATCGACTTTGAGATTTACCGGGACGTAGGGAGGGGGAAGAAGTCGGGCGTAGGAGGAAGTTTGGATCGAGCGGAGCCAGCCACCGATAGTCCCGGAAGGGGAGTCTGGAACGAGCTCTCGTCCTATAAGCGAGTATATATTTTATTATAAATGTCACGCCCCGAAGGCGCAAACTTTACAAGCCCGGCACTGCGAGCTGCGCATTCGAAACGCGGATGTAAATGCGCTTTAATTCGTGCCGTCGACGGACGAGAATGCGGAATGTACTCGCATCGGTGTTGCGGAGTTTTTCGAACCGGAAGAGAACATTGGCGGTGATGAGATGAAGCGCCTCGACTTTGACGCTGTCCCTCTCGGCTCGATTTTACTCGCGATCGTCGAACCCCGAAGCGCGCGATTATTTTAGAAAAGTTAATCGCACCGCGGGATAGAATGGACGGAGCGTCGTTGAAGGGACATAGGAGGGCGTAGGGGAGAAGAGGGAGAACGAGTCGAAACGAGCCAAGCGCGGTTGGGACAAAAAATAACGTTGTACGAGCTTCGTTGCGCCAGAAATCCATGCCGGAGCATGTTCTACATCGAGAGGAATGAAAAGCACCGAATGGAATTATTCCTAAAATGCCAAACGGTGTGCGGGTCGTCCCTAAAAGAGTTCAGCGCGCAGCGAGTATCCGTGGCAACTGGGCGAGAGAAGGGAGGAAAGTAGCTTTGCAGGCACGCCAGCCCGAGTCGGCCGTTTCGAGAGGTTTTGATGCACGAGAATTATGAGAAATTCATGTTTGCCGCGGCGTACACGCTCGCACTCTGGCTGAAATAATTTGTACGTAGCCGAATGGCCGTCGGGGGGAATAATGAAATCCGGAGAGGCTCTAACGAGACAATTTCATCCAGATTTTGCATATGCTCGCCCCGTCGACTATTTTTCACCGTTATTCCTTTATACGACATATCGGTCGCGCATTATTACCGACAAGCGGCTCGATATTATCGCCCCGACGAACAATGTTCCGCGCGTCTTTACCGGCTTTGCGCGGCGCGAGGCGGCGTTCCTTATCGCTAAACTCGGTTTTAAAATCGTAATAGCCGCGAAAAAAATGGGGCCGTGGCATCGAGCTCGCGATCTTAAGAGCCACCACGGACATTACGAAAATCTGGGCCGCAAAGGGCGAACGTGCAAATCGTTCGTGGCGCGGAGCAATGGCACGGAATACGATCCGCGCGATTCGAAAAAGTGGATCGCCAAGGGTGGCACTTGGAGCACGGGGCGAGGATCGATCCGTGGAACCGTCGAAATCCGGATAATCCGAGCGTACGGCGCTCGCCTATCCTCTCGTGGATAAGCCGTAGCTACCGAGGTTGGTCGCAAAAAAGGCGCCATCGAGGGCGGCCTAGGGGCCTTGCGACGACGATCACACCGGCGACGTATCCGCGCGATCGCTCGAAAGCCGAACACGGAGAGCGATCGACTCGCGGCCTACTCCAGAGCGGAGGTGGCAAGCTGGTCGCGAGCATCGAGCGGCTGTCGAAAGTGAATGTTCGCTTTCGAGAAGCGGCTTCGTCGATCGTCCAGAGGGCACGAGAGATAAGCGAAAGTCGTTTCGGCCGTGCCGCTTTCGATTCGATTTGCGCGCCAGAATCTCGGGGAGAGATCGAGGCGGTGGGAGGGGAGGTGATCGACCAAAAGCCGAATCCAGGTTTGGAGCGGCCGGGATCGGCTCGGCGGAGACCGAATTTTGCGGAACAGCGGCTCTTTCGATTATCGGAGGGATACACTCGGCACGGCTTAGCGGATTTAAAAATCGAGCGACTCCGATGTTTACGCTTGGAAAATATCTCCGCTGAAAACTCCTCGTGAAGCGCCGAGTCTTTGGCTCCTCTCCGACGATCGCGTTCCTCTCGCAGGAGCCCACGTTTTTGGGGGCGAAGGGAGGATCGGATCGCGCCTACGTCGAGAGATCGGTCCTTCGACCGCCCTCGGCAGCCCTAGGCTCCCGACAAATCCTCCCATTGCGCGCCAAGCGCGTCCGCGTTGATGCTCGCCCGTTTCCTCTTCTCTCTCGCCTTGGCGCGAGCACATCGCGCGTACCGCGTCGTTTCGAGGCAAAATATCGCTCGGACCGGACGGTCAACGCCCTAATCTCTCGACGACGATGTTCGACGCCGATCGTCGCAGCTCCGTCGAAGCCCGAAAAAAATTGAAACCACCGTGACGAAGCTTTGACGGTTTTTTCCTTCCCCCTTCCCTCCGTTCCTTTTTCTCTTTTCTCTTCGCAAATGTAGCCGCGTGCAGCTACTTTGCACCCTTGCCCAACCTCGTTTCGCTGGAAATTCGGGCAAAGCTCGGCAAAGGGGTAGTGGGAGGAACGGGGGCGGCGATGCCGTTTCGGTATCCGGCCCCCTCCTCGAATGGCAGAAAAACGTATTAAAAAGCGCAAGGGCGGGCCAACTAGAATTTCTGCCACGGCGCGCCACTGGGCGTACCTTTTACCGACGTGTCAAATGTTTCTTTTCGAGTGAATTGAATTGCATCCCGCGAGCACCGCGTGGAACGTGCGAAGAATTCTGTTTGGCATGCATTACACACGGCGCGATACGAGTTTCTCGTCAGGCCCTGATCTCACCTGGAATGTTGAAACTGGGTTTTCAAGTTCCCATAACTTTCCCGCCTCATAAATCGGCGGCGGTACCTTCTCGGAATATATTACGCTCGATGTACTTGCGGCGAATCGTTTCGATTCTCCGATCTTTGGCCCCGCACTCCGATTCCTCCGATTTCTTTGGGAGATTCGACCGATGTGCCGACGAACTCGACCGATCGGTCGCCCCAACCGTCCTCCCGCCTTTCGTACTTGAGTCCCGCGAGCGGCCCGGAGGCCCATAGGGGCCGCGGGACCGACTTTAAAGATAGTTCATCGCGATTACTCTCCCGAATCGCAGGAAGAGGAAGAAGGAAAAAAGGCTCGCCGTCGAATCCCTAATCCAGGAAGTTTGGCAGAGCGGGAAGTTGCCGGGTTGAGAGGAGTAAGATCGAGGAGCGGGCGAATCGGGCCGATGGACGAGAAATCGATCGGCAAACAGGGGAACGGATCCCGGGGGCTGCGGGGGGCAGGCAGGCACTAGAGACGAATGGGGACCGGTGAATTTCCCGCAAAATGGCCCGTAGCACGAGCAAAGCGTTACGCCGGTATTTCACGAATTAATACTCGAACCGCGACGAGTTCGCGGTTGAAATACCGATTTCGTCGCGCGTAGAAGCTACGATCGCGTTTGCCCGAGCTCTCGTCGACGGCGGGATATGTTTGGTTACCCCAAACGTTCGCCGCCCGATCCTCTTCGGGGGGGAAAGAAACGAAAAAGGAAAAGAGTACGTTCGGAAACGATCGGAAAGATCGTAGTAACGGCGCTCAAGCGACGAAATCGAGTGCGAGTCATCGATCGCGGGGGGTAGGGGCGGAAGAATTCGGGCGAATATCGGCAGCGGAATTTCCAAGGAGAAACGATTTTTTCCGGCCACCGGCCTCGGTGCGAATAATTAGATTTATTAAGTCGGTCCTGTTTACACGGGGCGCGGAGCGCGTGATTTATCGAAGAGGGCCCTTGAGCGGGAGCGTGGCTAAGGGGCAGGGGGGGGGGGTTAGGGGGATGAAGAGGGCGCTCGTTACGAGGATTACGAAGTGAATTCCGTTCCTCCTTTCGTTTCTCGGGCCACCCCAGCGCCGCTCCGCGCCCTCGACCCGTCCGCGTCGTCGCGCGCCGTCTCGACGTCTCCTCGTCGCTCTCCTTAATCAACTTCGATGAGCCTACTCCTGCCGAGGTAAGTGGCCCGATCTCAGTTTCGTGGGGGGGGGGGGGCACCTCGGGGTGTTTTATCGCCGAAATGTCCACCAAGATCCCGTAATACGCACGGCCGCAATATTCCGTCGAGGTTGCCGACCGCTCCCGATGTGGCGCGAGCCGAGCGATGCCGGTTGCTGAAAATTTCACGCGGCCGGAGGCGGACTAGCGGACACGGGATCCGACCGAACGCGCGGTGTTAAAGTTAATCGAGGACGGGTGGACAGTTCGATGGCGCAGTCGCGTATCGCCGTTTTTTCCCTCCTCCTCGCCTTCCCCTACTTCCACCCCCGGTCGTCGAAACATCGGGCAACCCGCATCGAGGGCTTGATACGCTTAAATGAAACTAACCCCCGCGCCTCCCTGTCGGCGCTCGAGCTTCGCGACTGTCCGATCCAATATGCGAAAAGACCGATACGGTTTCATTGTCTAAAATACGGGGAACGTCGATGAATAAATTAAAGCCGGCGCCCGGCAGGTGCGATGCCATGTCAACGGGCCGCCGCGCTACGATTTTTACGAGGCCGGACTCCCGGAAGGATATCGATTGCCGTGGAAATACGATGTGTCGTAGGGAGAGCGGGCGGCGGGGGCGCGGGAACGAGGCCGGATGTAACAAAGCCGCCTCGAGACGCTCCTCCCACGGCGTGGCCGAAAATTAAGCGGGTTTAATCGCCGGTATTGTGCGGGAAATGGGCGAGAAAAAGAAATGAAGAGGGCGGGGGTGGAGTGGGGGAAAGGGAGGGAATGCCTCCGTCTCGGTGAAGAATACCTGCATAAATCGGCGAAATCACCGGCGCGACTCTGGACGTTCGTGGAATCTCATTCGCGTGCGTCGCTCGGCCGGCCATCCGGAAAACGTTGGAAAAATGCTTAACCTGGATAATAATCGGAGAGGACAAGCGTGCGAGGAGCGGGAGAGTAGGTTTCGAACCGTTGCGCGATATCGCTCGAAAGAGATTCGCACCGGAGATGGAGAGAGGGCAAACGCAAAGGCACCGCTGGAAATTACGCGGAGCGGAGTGCGGTATTCCAAAGGGTGGGTAATATTTAATCGTGGCACGAGTTATCGTTAAACCGCTCGGAGGAGCGTTAAGTTGAAATTACAAACTCGCAAAAACCTGGCCTAATCCGGGGCAGCCGAGGCGGAACACGGTTGAACGTAGGTGATCCTAAGCGACTTTAAATAATTCTTCCCGGAGGTCCTCCGCAACGGTAGGATATCCACTCTGGATTATTCAAAGTAGGACGAGCCGGCGGAAGCACGGATCGAGATACATAGCTCAGCCCGAAGAACCCAAGGACGGAAAAAGAATACGCGATCCTTGGAAACTCTCTCTCCCTCGCCCCCCACCCCACCCCACCCCCTCTCGCGCTCTCTCTCTCTCTCTTTTTCCGACCTCGAGCGCCGCTCCCTGCCCTCCCCTCTGTCGTCCGTTCGATTCGCTCGCGGTAAATAGGCTCCGCTCTGCTACGCGTCCGGCCGCGCGACTCCTTCCTTCCACCCTGCTCCGCGAGCCTCGAAAATGCCACGATCGATACTTTGCTATTATTAATCCTCGAAGCCTCGGCGTACAAGACGTTCGCAAATTCGAGGACGATGGTAGACCGGCGGTAGCCGTCGTTCTCGCAACTTCCGAGGTCCCAAAGTGGTTCGACGCGAGCCATCGGCGGAAGACGATGCGCGAGGTTTGGCGGCGAAAGGTCGAGCGTTCGCGCGTGGGCTGGAAAGGTGGAGCTGGAAAGGGGGGTCGGGGGCGGGCCGAGGCGGGCCCGATGAAGCGACGGGCGTACCAAAGTTATCTGGCCGGCTAAGCTCGAAATCTCCCTCATAAAAGTGGCAAGAAGCCCTATTTGGAAAACAATGGTGGCGCTACCAGAGCTCTGGAGGATTCGTAAAAGTTCGGCGGGCCTTGGGGTCGGAGGCTCGGGGTCGGCGGGAGGAGGCGGGCTTGGGCGGGCTCGGCCGGAGGGGCGGCTGGCGAAAGAATAAGGGGGAGGGTGGGAACGAAACGGCGAGAGGATTCGGCTTTAACCCCAGCGAAAGCCGTCCAATAAATATCGCCGCTCGTTATTAGCGTTTTAATTCGGCCCACCGGCGGTAACTTAATCCGCGCTCCGCCCCGTGAAATCGGAAAAACGTCGGGCGGCTGCGTCCGCGAGAAAATTCCTACCATAAATAATGAAATAATACCGCGTCATCGTTCGTAAGTCAGCGAAGGGGCCGCGGTTAACCGATTCCGCGACGCGCGTCGGCCGATCGCCCCTCGCCTTCTCCGAGCCCTCTCTCCCTCCCTTCCTTCGCACGATTCGCGCCGAGCGGCCCACCCTCCGATTTACGCCCAGCTATCTTAATATATCCCGGCGACGGACCCTTGCCAATCGAGTACCGCTCGCCGACTCTGGACGCGCGCCTAGCGTACACCACCTCGCCGACCTCGCCCCTCCTTCCCCCATTCCGACACAAAACTCCACCCTTCTCGCCAAAGTCGCGATACCGGTGCGCTAATGCCCGCCAGATTCCGCGACCCAAACTTTTTCCACGACGCTCTCCGTAACGAGAACTCGCATTAAGGCGAACCTCCGATTTCCCCGGCTTTCGTTTTGTCCAGAACCGACAGAGAGAGAGAGAGAGAGAGAGAGAGAGAGAGAGAGAGAGAGAGAGAGACGCCGGGCAAACTGAGATGCAAAACCGGTGGAACCGACGTGCCCGCGAAGTCCGCCCTCCAAAATTTAATCGTTCAAATTTCGTCCCAACTTCCCCATGCCCTCGTACTTTTCTCGAGCGCTGTCGACGTCGACGCTGAAAATGCCCACCCTCGATCGCCATTTCTTTTCTTCCCCCGAGTTTCACGGCGGAATCCAGACGCGTTTAAACCTCGCCGGGCCGCTCCCTGCCTCGTCGTGCGTCGATCTTTGTCACTTTCGAGCGATGCGGCATCCTCTCTTTATTCGATAAACCGCTGACCAGATTCGAGGAGCGTGCCGATAACGAGAGACCTATCCCAAACTTGCCGCGTTTCGACTCTCGCGTTCGTTTACGTTTACGATAAATTATCCGACGTACTCCAAAGTTATTTACCTAATGGTACTGCCAGCCATTTCCGCGATGCCTCGCCAGGATTCCCAGTTCCGCTTGCTAATGATTCGACAAATAGATCCACGTAGGCGAAACTCGCGCAAACTGCTCGAGCGAAAGAAGATCCGGCAAAGCGAATCGGAGAAGCGTCCTGCGGACGGGGAAAATGTTTCTGGCACGGATCGACTCGTAGGGACGGCTGGTTATTAACGCACTACCGCATATTCCATCGCGTTTCGCTCGCAAGGGGAACCTTTTCTTCCAACGTGGAAGCTGGAAGGAAAAAAATGCATCGATTCGTCCGCTCGAAGGAAGCCCCCCGCAACGGCCCAATGCGGAAAGCGGGCTTCCGCGGAAAGGGCGGCGGAGAACGAATGGATTTCATTCGAGCACACCACGACTTAATTTTGGGGCGAAAGGTCCGCGAGCGTCCAGGACGATCCCGTAAGCGCCCCGTTATCCTCCGGCCAAGAGCCACCCCTCGGTTCGCGTATTATCCTTTGTGGAAACGCGTGGTTTTGGCCACGCCAGGGAAAAAACTCGAAAAACACGATTTTCCTCGTCGCCGCCGAGCGTGAAATGGGAGAAACGAGCGGCAAAGCCGTCGATTCAGCCCGTGCCGCTCATACGGAAACGGGAGATTCGGATCGATCATCGATGCCGCACCGATATTTTCCGGACGTTCCAAGCGGCTCTGTTCGGTTAGCCGGAGCTTCGTAAAACTTTTTACCCGATCGCGAGTCGAAAGATCGAACACACCCACTCGGCCTTTCCCGACTCACCTCGCCGATCGGAGATCTATTTCAGTCGCCGCCGATGTTACCAATATTGCGATCGAGGCTGCAGGCCACGTCGCAGGGGCAAGGGCGACGCGTTCGCCAAGGAAGTGGCGGCGCCAACGGATTCGTCTCGGCGCGCTAAACATCCTTTTTCGTACGTCCCGCGTCCCTCCGTCTCGCGTTTATTTAACGCGCATTTCCGATAAGCTCTTTCCTTTACGACCGACTCTCGCCACATTATTTTCATTCGTATTCCGAGGTACGGCTTGTTTTTTTAGACGTTGATTACCGTAAGGTACGGACAGTCTGCCGCTGACGCCGTTGTGCGTAACGACCGGCCGTAAAAAAAATCCACGCGAACGTTTCCTCCGGCCAGTTCCTATTTTGCGTCCGTAATTTAAGTGGGTTATTCGAGCTCCGGCTCGCGTATCGGCGCTCAGATTTTGCCCCTTCGAGACTTCCAGAGCGTACGTATTCCGATGCAAAAGAATTAGTATTACGCAGCGCGGGGCCATTGTTCCGCCTTGGACAAAGCTTCGTCGATTAACGATGAGCGTGTTACGAGGAGCGCTTGAAAAACAACGCGGGCGCTCGATTATCCTGGGAAGGAAAAGAGGTGCTTCGGAGTCGCAAAAAGGGAATAAAGATGGAATTTATCGCTCGTAAACGAGTCAGCTTCGCGGCATCTTTTTGCATACCGCCAATGTAAGACGCGAGCGATCCCTCCCTCCCTCCCAAATAGCATCCCGAAAGTCTCCGAATCGCTTCTATCGCTGGAACGGTTGTCCTTAGTCGCTAGAAAATCAAGGGTCGGCCGTCATTTTGATCTCGTTGGTGCGATTCGCGCGTTCCGTGCCCCACGGTAGAGGCCTGGTCGATCGACGGACGGTGGTGTCGAAAAATACGAAACCGAGCCGCGGCCGTGAGAAAGGGCCGCGCTTACCGGCTTTTCTCGGTCCCCCACGTACCTACACTTTGGGTCGCCTTAATACGTACCCTGTTCTCGTACGTCAACCCGAATCCCTTTGAAAGGATATTCCTATCCGCGAATGCATTCGATCTTTGATCGGCGAAAGCCGTGGAAAGAGAGGACGTATCAAAATTCTCCAAGAGCGTCGAGAAAGAAGAGTTGGGAAAACCTTTTACCCGGGCAAACATATCGATGCCGGCGAGCCTCCGAAATCCGAAGCCAGTCACGTCAATGGGCCTTTATCGCAAAGTCCGGTATCTCCTCCTTTCAGGCCTCGTTCGAGGGCCAAACGTTTCGAGTAATACTCGAGGCTTTTCCGCCGACCAACGGCTTATCGGTCTGTTTCCACTTTCCTCGAGCGTCCTCGTCTCCCGGATTTATATCTCGCAACGAAACAATCGCGGAATCTCAACGCTCGAGCATCGCCTCGACTCGGCGCAGGGCGAAAGGGCGAGCCTTTCGAGCCCCGCGCCAAAACCTCCCAACGCTTTGCGCCTTTCTTCCCTGCCATCGCCACCTTCGCGCTTCCCAATCTTTGCTGGTCCTCCGCGGAAGGGATCGGCGGAGAGCGGGCGAGTGTGCGAAAGGTAGGATGCGCTTCGGACGGGTGCAGGTAATACGTAGGTAGAAATGCTCGATATTGGCAGGCGCGCTTATACGGGCGGATCTCGTCGAGGAGCAACGTTCGCCCGACGGCAAATGCGTCGATAAATCACGATGCGAGTCTGCGAGAAAAAAAAGGTCCGCAACGGCGGTGTATCCCGGTTTCCCTGCAAGTTCGCCAACCGCCGAAGGCTCGGGGCCCGGAATTGATTTCGCGCTTTTACGTTCCTACCGAGCAGAGGGGGCTCGTTCGCGGCGGGAGGAAAGCGCGACTTGCCTTCAGAATCGCGGGCCGAGGGAAGGGTAGGCGGGCGGAGCGATAAAAGTTTGGGCGAGAACGGGACGTGGAGGAAGAGAGCTCGGCCCGGCCCGCGGTTCTCGTGGTTCTCGCGGTTCACGCGCTTCAAGCGGTTCTCGTGCTCGCGGCCGAGGATATCGAGAAGCGAGAAGAGGGTCCGCGTGGCATCGCCGCCGGTTTCGGGGTCGACATCGAGGAGGGGGAGAGTTATCGGGGCGGAGGAAGGAGCCGTCCAGTGGACTCGGCCGACATCTCTCGAGCGCACCCACGAATGCTCGCTCTCGTATCCTCTTGCCAATGCCAACTAGCGTCACGTTCCTTTTTAACGAGCTTGCGTCCGGGCCACGGCAGCCGCGCCTCGTGCACCTGACCGAGTCTCGTGATTATAGCGAAAGATCCGGCGTCCTTTCGAGGGACGTTCGTCCTCGGACGAAAATGCTCCTTGCCCCCTCCTTCCGGAGTCTCGCGCCATCGTGTTCGGGTCAACGGAATATTTACGGCCGACGGAATCGTTTCGTTACGAGGAGGGCCGAGGGCATCGATCGGAGATGCGCGCTCGCCAAATTCGGCCCGTCTCGAGCACCGCGAGGTCGCGACCAGGACCACGGAGAACTGGCCAGCGTGGTGAGATCACCTTCCGAAAAACTCCTTCACATTTGTCCACTGTTCGAAGCAAAGCCTGGCACGGTTTACGATGCGCGAAGCGTCGACGCGCTTTATCGCCACTGTGATCCATCGACTGGGATGCGATTATTATACAAAACCGTACGTCCAGGAGAATAAATTCTCGCGGCCATCGATCCTGAAAGCCGGAGATGGACGAGTGCGCGGCGCGCGTCATACGCGATTGCTTATCCGACGTGATGTTAATCGCGCATAAATTTTCGGGGTGGTACGGTGCGAAACGAGCGCATCTCCAAACGACGCACGCTCTCCGTGCCCTTCTATTCTTCGCAAGCTCCTCCGGCTCGCCCGGGAACGTTAATCCTCAAATTATATGACCCATCGCTAATTTGATTACGCAATTTCGCGAGCAAACTGTCCGTACCCCGCGCCCTACGAATCCACCCGAGGGACATCCCGAGGCCGCGATCCCCGAAAAATGACCGAAAAATGCAACTTCGACCACGATCGGTTTGCGAGATGCAAAGGTAGAAACTCTTTCGAAGAAGGACAGAGACCGAAAGGGGCGGTAATAAAGATCATCGAGACGCGAAATTGGTCGAGCCAAAGTTTCGTTGGAAGCGCGAGAAACAATTTGCGTTATGGCGGAATCCCTTCGAAGGAGATATGACGGAAGACGGGCTTGCCAAGGGAGGATTGTTGGGGAAGAATTCGAAGCATCCTGGGCCGTGCATATTACTCGGAGCGACGTTACAACTTTCCCGGATAGAGCCCGTAATCGCATCGTTTTAGGAACTTTGTGCGAATGACGAATTTATAAGAGGGTCGGAGGGAGTGCTCCTCTCGCAAAGACGTAGAATCCGAAACGAAGGCCCTTCGTCGCGCAGGCCGTTGTGCCGATTATCCTCGTCGGCCTCCGTCGACGCTTCTCGCTTATTTATTCGCACGGTGTCGCAAATGCTTCCGACGTTCGGCAACGCGAAGATCCAATCTTCGTCCCGGTATCGCCCATCAAGGCCATCGACGTTTTTCCCGCGAAACTCCTCGCCGACATTACCGTCGTTAGTCCCCCCGGGATCTTTAATCTCGCTTCCGGACGCAAAGTTTGTTCGCGAAATAGATAAGTAACTCCCCGAGTTGGGTGGTATATCAAAGAGGCGGGCGGGCCGGTGGGTGGGAAAAATAATAAAACCCATTTCACTTTGCCGCTGCTTCGTTTCCATATTTCCCGTTCCCATTTAACTTGGACGATATCATAAAACTTCCTCGTCGGGGTGGCGCGGTCGCGCAAAAAACATTATCGGGAAAAAACTTCCTTCGGCATTACCGGCCGATTCGAAACATTAATTTGCCGGGGCGAAACGTCCATCGGCGGTGGATGGGGTGCGTGGCCCGGGGGAGGGGGGTGGAGGGAGTGGGGAGGGGGTGGCATCGAGGGGCATTCGCGTCCGCAACGAGTGTTAAATCGTATTTTACGCGGAAGGCCGGCCTATAACACGCGACGCGTTTCCGCCGGCTGATTATCTCCGCGGTGCACCTGCTTTTTCGAAACGAAAATTAATCGTATTTACGGCTTCCCGCATCCTCTTATACCGTTCCATGAATAATGCACGCCCGGAATTCGCGGTTGTTCAATTTATGCGGTGAAAACGCGGCCGGGGGCGTTCGACTCTTACGCGACGAGGGCTGGGGGGAGCGAATCGATCTTCCGCGCCCTCTTCCCCTCCGCCTCTCTCCCCCGCGGCACAAAGGGTGGAAAGGACCGCGGTAAGGCACTCTTTCTCGCGGCGATCCATCATGCCGCCGATATTCGGGGCGTCTGCCGGGTCAACAAATCACGAGTCACTTTCGGAGGGACCGCGCGGCTCGCTCGTTCGAGCGTGTCCGATTTTTTCCTTCGAGATACATCGGCGGCTCGATCGTCCCTTCGACGTTTCGCGAGGATCCCGCTTGCGTACGTCGTCGTCCCTGGTCAATGTCGAGGCCGACGTCAGGGCCCAGTTTCCATCTCCACCCACGCGACTCGCGCTCGACTCCTTCCGCGAGCACACGGCCGCGAGGCAAGTGGCCCCGATTCGTTCTCCGAGTGCGGATCCCTAAGGTGGCGGCTCGATGAAAGCGTGCATTACCGAGATTTCTCGCGCGAGCTCTCAAACTGGCGGCTCGATCTCGAACCGGGCAGGAGAGGGCCGAATGCGCGCGCGATCGGTTGCGTTCCGCGGGGATTGCCGAGAGAGGGAGAGAGAGGGAGAGAGAGAGAGGGAGAGAGAGAGAGAGAGAGAGAGAGAGAGAGAGAGAGAGAGAGAGAGAGAGAGACCGAGAGTAAGAAAGGGAGAGGGGGGGGGGGGGAGAGTAAGAGAGAATTTGGAATTTTGTGGCAAGACGTGCGTGCGCTGTTGTGCTTGTTTGTCTCTGACTTAATTTCGCAGTTCTTCCCGCGCATCACTGAACGATCTTTCATTTCCGTTACCGTGTGGGCCCTTCGACCCTGTCGTAGACCGAGGAGATCGGAGCGAACACTCTGACGATGTTAGACCATCAAGGCGGTAAGCAGCTCCCACCACAATAAGAATTCTTTGCCAAACAGAAAACTAAACAAAGCAAAAAAAAGATTGCGCGAAAACAAAAAAAAAAGAGAAACGAATGCGAGAAAGGAGAAAGGCCAGAAGGAACGACACAAGAATGAAAGGAACGAAACGGTTGACCGTGTTAAGCGTCGCGATTTAGTAGTTTCGGGCCCTCGAGGGACCGCCTTTGATTTTTATTCTTTCTTTCTTTCTTTTTTCTTTTTTTCTTAAAGGATACGACAACCAAACGCCCACCCACTCTCTATCGGACCCTGAACGAATCTCTTCTTCGCCATGATTTTCAGGCAAATTTTTATGTATGTCCACCAGACATTCCTTTTTTTTTTTTTTTTCGTATCGACGATTACGAGGTATTGCGCGATTATTAAATCGATTCGTTTTAAGCGTGTTTTATAGAGAGGACAAAGAAATGTGCGTTCGGAAGAAAAAAGATGTTTACTGCATACCGTCAGTTATTCTCTTGCACGCCTCTTTTTCCAATCTTGTTTTTATGTTACGGAGATCGATCCGGATATTGGACGTCGTGACTTTCTCACCGCTGAGCCATATCATCGAACGAAGGACGATCGTCATTCGCCCTCGTACAGTTAATCGGGAGGGACCCGACGAGATCTTCCCCTTGGTTTTGGTCGCTTTTCTCTCCATCATGATTCTCACCGTCACCTTTCGACTCTGAGATCTTTCTTTATGGCGCTTTCGAGTCTCCGAGTACGGAACGCCGATTTTCGCTTTCTACGAGATGATCTCGTTCCTCTATTTTTCCCCTATAACATTTAGCCTTCTACCATCGTCATCGTACTCTTTACCTTCATTCGATTTGGTTGATCAAGAAACTTATTCCGACTCATTTTCCACTTCGATGTTCTTATCATAGTCTTTGCATTCTCTCTCCCCCCCCCCCCCCTCTCTCTCTCTCTCTCTCTCTCTGCCTGCCTGCCTTTCACTTTCACTCTCTCTTTCGTGGAATACTACGAAGGCCTAAACTGCTCCTTACTTTGTCGCGTATCGCTAAATTTTACCGTTACAACTGTGTCTACTTAACCATCTAATCTTTGATCTTAAAATTTAACAGATCAACATATCCTGTCGCCTCGATCTCTTTGCCCGAGCTAAGCGCTGAATTTACCAATCACAACTTTTTGGTAATCGTGAATCATCGCCGAGGGATCGCAGTATATCTCGTAATCTTTTCCCTCGCTCTTTCCATCTTTATCGATCTTCATATATTGTGGTGGATAGATCAGGTCGAATACGACCGTTCTACGACCGTCGTGTACGATTTTAAAGACGATTCAAGAACCTCGATTAAGTTGAACGTTATGCGTTACGCGTAATCCACGTGGCCAAATTATCGACAATTTTCGAGATATCCAAGGAAGCACTTGAAAAAATACTGCATCCGAATCTGATTTTACGAGCACGAATAGACTCGAGTGAAATAGAGTCGTCGTTGGAGACGGTTGGTAAATTCGGCATGTCCCTCTTTAACCGACTCCTCTCCGACCTACGAATCTCTCTCGCTCATTCGATCAGTCCCCGTAGCCCGTTCCGCATTAGAATTAGTTTGAGGCTAACAATCGCGTCGTACGCGCCCTCTCGCACCTCCGTCACTTTCCGCTCTTACTCCCGTTCTTGGCCGTCGGCTGCGTACGCGCCAGCTCGTCTCTCGGTTAACGCGCCGCTTCTCTTTTGCACCCGGCTGGAGGCAAGCTCGCGCGAGGAGGGTAGCGAGGGAGCGTCTCGGCGGTGCTTCCTGTATCCTCACTTTTTAACACGCCGCTGATTGGTCGGTTGCCTGTTTAGAGCCACGAGGTCGGGATGAAAACCCTCGTAATGCTGGACGAGCAAGGCGGTAAGCCAATTCAATCTAGATTAACATACAACTAACTTGCGTTCAAGTTTAACAAACTGCTGCTCTCAGCCGACACAACGCAACGACCGACGACATATGTGTGTATCTATGCATATATACATATATCTATATATATATATATATATATATATACATATATACATGTGCATATATATGCATTTACGTATTTGTGCGTGTGCGTGGGCACACGACACTCTTGCGTGCATCGTCCAAACACGTATACCTCGTCGTATGTTCTACCGATTAACGGGCATACTAACCAGCACCCAATTCGGTTATTTTTTACCTCTCCCTCCCTTCACCGATGTTTCGCACCCTGTGCTTAAGTGTTTCTGTTCGATACGACAATCGTATTGTTACCAATCTCCCGCGAAGACTATCTTTCCCATTTCCTCTTGACCTCTCTTCGCCCATGCTCGGGATCCTTCTCTGCGTTGTGCGATGTGTATTTCTCTCTGTCTCTCTTTCTCTCTCCCCCCCCCCCTCTCTCAATCTCTCTCAAGCTCTCAATCTCTCTCTATCTATCTTTGACTCACTCGCTCACTCACTCACTCACCCTCTCTTTTTCTCTCCGACTCTCATTTGATCGAGCGTTCGCCCACCCTTTTTTCTGTATTTCTCTTTACCTCTCGTTGATTTGTTCGCCGAATTATTTCGACCATCGTACTCCCGCCCACTCGCGTCTGCTTCGTCCGAATTCTGATCCAGTTCCCTCACGATAACATGTTTCACGAAGGCGTACGAACAAACAGAGAAAACAGAACAGTACAATAAGACAAAACAGACGCGCCGGTTTGTCACGACAAAAACACTCGACAATCACGTTTACTTCCCCTGCTCTCTCCAGCTCACCACCAAACGCCACTCGCGTAACATTCCTTCGAATGTCTTACCGTATACTATACAAGCGTGACATATGCAATCAAGGCGGGACCACGAATCAGTACTCTGCACTATTCGTTCCCCGGGAACCCCGATACTTTTATACTCGGATATGTATGTATCCATACATACATACATATGTGTATGTATATAATATATATATATATATATATATATATATATATATATATACGTACATGAGCAACTCACTCAAAAGTAAGAACATCGAGCGAGCAAACTGTTTGCTTAACTCTCTCACTTTCGTTGCACCTGTGTATTTTTTGCAAATTCGGAAACGTTCATCGAGCGAGACTAATCGAGGAGTTTATCCAGTGACGAGCGAACGTTAGTTCGTCCGTGAATAACGACAGAGCATTTGCGATATTCATACTTGATATATTTTACGATGTGGCTTTTTATACACCATAAAGAAACACGTCACGGTGACGTTCAGAATGTAAGGTTATCGATGGCACCTCGAACGTTTCCTCGGTGGACCTTTCCACGTATAATACGAAGCTGATTGTCATTTGGGGGCGAGGAACGGGGTCCTTTGATTTACGTTAATGAGCCATGCATTTTTCATTTACTTAACGCGCACAGTATGCAGTAAAGGTATCCGATTAGCTTTCTAGATGGACGCAAAACGAGCGGAAATAAAACGATATGTATATGCGCTACACCCCGCTCCTTGATAACACGAAGATGATAATCCGTCGTAATTATCAAAGCACCAAGAACGGATGCACTTGACAGAGGAGTACGTAGTAGAGTATCGACGATGAAAAACGTTGCCATTTGGATAGTCAAAGACAAGATTCGCTTTTGCACGATGTCCTCTTTCAAGTCGATACGTCTTGAGGGCTTATCGTGCCGATTTTAATGTATCCTTCTCGTACGACGAAACAGAGCAACTGGACCGAATCGAGGAGGGTATGGACCAGATCAACGCCGATATGCGCGAGGCGGAGAAAAATCTCACGGGAATGGAAAAATGCTGCGGTCTCTGCGTTCTTCCATGCAACAAGTAGGACTGTCCCGAGTGTCTCCTTAACATCTCTCTATCTTCAAACCGAATATTTTGGGTTTTGCGGCAAATCGATTTGCGATTATATACTAACGTTCAGCGAGAATCATTATGCTTACACATTAGTTTCCTTTGTACAGAGCAAATTTCACTCATCTCGAGCATGCTATACCTATTTGTATCAAGCTTCATCGGGCTCTATCGAATTTACTTTGAAGTTTTCCCCATGCGTATCTTTCTGCCATATCGGATTCCAAACGTTAACACTTTTGGACCGTATACTTTATTGGTCTAGAACGAGCCAGAGAGACACGACCACTATTGTAATTGAAATTGAATTCGAAGCTCATTAAGTCTCCCCCTCCCCTTCTCTCTCTCTCTCTCTCTCTCTCTCTCTCTCTCTCTCTCTCTCTCTCTCTCTCTCTCTCTCTCTCTCTCTGGCTCTCATTCTGTATAAATGCCACGACGAGGGCGATTAAACGTATATTTGGCGCTATCTTTAGGAGCGCCAGCTTCAAGGAGGATGAGGGCACGTGGAAAGGCAACGATGACGGTAAGGTCGTGAACAATCAGCCCCAGCGGGTGATGGACGATCGGAACGGGCTCGGGCCGCAGGGCGGTTACATTGCCAAGATCACGAACGATGCGCGAGAGACGGAGATGGAGGAGAATATGGGTCAGGTGAACACCATGATCGGTAATCTGAGGAACATGGCGATCGATATGGGAAGCGAGCTCGAGAATCAGAACCGGCAGATCGACAGGATCAATCGAAAGGTGAGAGGGGCATACGCACGTGGATGGTACGGGTTAGCCATATTACGAGGAAACGCGAATAGGAGGAATTCCGATGCTCGCTCGGTATTTCTTCGCACGCCCGATCGATCGACGATCCGGTACACGTGTATATACGTATACGTGTATCGTATTTAGATTCGTAGCGGACGATTGAAATCGTGATGACGAAGAATCTCGAGGATCATTTACAGCGAAACGCGATACACCTTTAATACCGAAAACGGGAATCGCACAGGTCCGAGAACCGAAATTCGGAATTTCTCCGAGACTTCGATGACCGCTGCGGTATACATAATTAGTTCGGCTGTATTTTTTCTCTTCGCAGTGCATGTGTGGATTTGTACCTCACGATGCACGCGCTAAAAGCGATGCACAACACGTTCGTCGTCGCTTTCGCTTTCTTACGGATCCTTTGATTCTTGCTCCCTGGATTCCACGTCCCATCACCGTCGCGTAATCCGGGAGTGACGCCGACAATCGCTACGACGATTAATCCTTTTCCTTTTCATAACGTAACATTCGCTCCTCGAGTATGTCTTCCATAAGTCGCCGGACGCCCATTTTCTCGCAAAACATTTTCAAAAGTTACGCTTATCTCTTTCCTCAGATCGTGCAATCGTTTAGTCCCTAATTCTGTTAAATGTCCGGCGGCTTCTAGGCGAGAGATTCCACCGCGGATATTCGTATTTCAATGAAAAGATATCGATTCTCTCGTCTGAGATATTTATATTATTTGAAAAAAAAACGCATTAAACGTTCGCATTCTCGAGTCGTCCAAACATCGCCACTTCACAAACATTTCCCGAAGGCGTCTCTCCAATCCAAGCGTGAATCGCCGAGTCTCGTCCCGATTGTGAAAAGGATTGCGCATTTCGCGGATCGTACACAAAGGGCGGAAGAACATTGAGCCCTAGGTACAAAGGCTCGATGCTTATCTTCGGGCAGGAGAAACAGGTCATCCTTGTTCGTTCGTGAGATAATACACACACGGATCTAACGAAGAATCGTCGGATACGGAGAGTTCCGTTTGAAACGCAAAAGCTGTTCGAAATTCTGGCCGCCGACGATGGGCATCGTGTTCAGGAAATCTACCCAATCAGAATGGTGGTATTACTAGATCCCCCATCGAGCACCCTTAGCCCCGTTCCTCGAATCAGAAACGCTGATCGAAAGCTCGCGTCTTCGAAGGACGACACCTTTCGCGAAATACCTTGTTTTTCATACCGGCACCAAAAATACCCACGAAGACGAAACGACTCGTATCGCGTCGAGCCCTAAACTAGGAGCAAATAACGCCTACTACTCGTACTTAACGTACGATTTGAGTCAAAATTCCTCATCTCCGGTAGATCGATGACGGCCGTTTCGTCTTCGTCCATACGTGGGCCTAATATTAGGAGTTGACTTCTGAGCCTCGAGTGGAAGACGAGAATACGATGATCGTGGGAACGTTTTTATAAACGTTTAGGGATCTTGCAGAAATGCAACAGCCGCTTTACCGCTGTTCGTCGATATTTCAGCGTTTGATCCAGCAGTCTGCGCTGCACTTTTAAGGGAGGTTGCGACGATCCCAGCTATCACGAGTCAACTCTTAATCCTTTGATCGCGAAAGTTCCAGAGGTATACGATAATGTGCCGCTCATCGACGATAGGCTTAAGCTTACGCTCGAACGCGTCGATCGATACGTACGAAAAACGTATCTGTTCGTCGAGTTAATTTTGCTCCCTACAACATTTTGGTGTAACTCGTGTTATTCGAATATTTGTCCTTTTTAGTTTTACCAGGTTCCTTTAGAAAACCGCCTTACTCAAATATTTACCAGACTAACGTAACCTCGAACGCTATTATTTTTCCTTGGCCTTTCGTCGATAAGCGAGCTACTCGCGCGCGTCAAAAACGTGCCTCGTTTCCAATGGCGAACGGATGACGCGCTTAGACGTCCGTCACGCGAGTGTCCCGTCGCACATCCTGCGGCGATCGTTCTCCGTTTTCTCAGGAGCGCGGTCAAAGGGTCAAATGATAGGGCATTAAAAGCATGCGCACGCACGTGCACCGCACGACTAGCCGCCACACTTTCTTTTCCCCTCCTTGCACCCCTCGTACCCACCTCGGCATTCTTATCGCTCTTTCACGGCCTTTCTTTCTATCTCTTCTCACGATGGCAAAGAGGATGCACCGCACTGGCGCCCTACGCCTCGCGCTTACGAGAGAAGCCTCGGCTGCAGCGCTCGCCGATTTCGATGTGGTTCGATGAAACGCGGTAATACGTCCAAGTCTGCAACGCCCTTCACCGTGATCGTAACACCGGATATCGAGACAATTTTGAGGAGAATACTCGTGAAACGTAAATCCGTAATCGGAAAATCTTTAGTCTCGAAATGCTCCTCGAACAAATCACTTTCCTCGCGAACTCCTTTTGAACGCGATTTTTTTTTCCAAACTCGTCGGATATTCTCTTCTCAATGGGCTGGATAATCGCGGTTACTATTACGGTTACGCTTCTTGTTGATACGGATTTTATTATCCCGTTCGATCCCATTGAAATCGGCGAGGGCCCTAGCTACCCATAGCTACCTTTGTTCGACGGGCCATTCTGTTCTTTCTCTTTTTCTCCACCCCCCCCCCTCTCTCTCTCTCTTTCTTTCTGTCTATCGCTCGCAAAACAAGAAATTCTGTCTGCAACGTCTGTGACCAAATCCAAACTGATAATCCGCAGGGCGAGTCAAACGAAACGAGGATAGCCGTGGCGAATCAGCGTGCGCACGCCCTACTCAAGTAAAATGCGCATCTATCTGCCCACGTACTCGTCTCCTCCGAGCCCCAAATAACTCAAAAACCAAAAAAGAAAAAAAAAACCGATCCAAATATACGCTTTAACACGCCCACGACCCCTCGTTCTGCCTTCTCGTCGTCGGTCGGATACCGCCCAGGACGCGGTTGTGTGTGTCTCCAGCTTGATCCACCTGTTATTGCGACAACGAAATCATCGAGCCTTCCGCTTACGTGGATATATATTTTACGATAGTATCCTCCTACCATCCGTATGTCTTGTTGACTCTGTCTCACTACCTTTGGCTCCTCGTCGTCATCGCGGTGCCGCTTACCACCGTCCCACGATTCGGGTTCCACAAAGATGACGCTATATCCTTCTCACGGGGTAAGTTTCGCGCGTGCGGATATTTAGCCGCTTGCGAGGAAAGTATACGGATAAACGGTCGGGGGAAATTTGCACAAAATCCACGTTTCGAGGCCGAAAGTATCGAGTAGCGCTACTGCTCGGTGCTCGCTATCCCACGGCGATAATAGCCGATCGTTTTAACAAGCGCAAACCGTCTGTCCCGATGAACGCGGCAATTGGCTATTCTGCCAGCGGTCCTTACCGCTAGCACTGCATTAACCGTGCTAATCGATCGCCGACTACCGACGCCATAGCGTCATCCAATAAAAGTCGTGATTTCGAATCCACGTGGGACGGTAGCGTTAAACGCGATGACGACGAGGCCAGGAATCGCGACGCCGTATTACTTTTCAGTTGTGGAAGTCGACAATAACATGAACTTGACAAACGTCCGAATTGGGGTTACGATCTTTGGTTTCTTTCTTTTTTGGCACGCAGGGCGAGTCAAACGAGACGAGGATACAGGTGGCCAACGAGCGAGCCCATCAGCTACTCAAGTAAGGCCACTCTCGACCACCCGCACTCCGTCGGCTACCACCAGCACCAATATCACCAACACCACCACCACCACCACCACCACCACCAACAACAACAACAACAACAACAACAACAACAACAACAACAACAACAACAACAACTACTACTACTACTACTACTACTACTACTACAACTACTACTACTACTACAACAGCTACAGAAACAATACCGACAACAGCCACCACAATTACACCACATCGTTTTTCGATTATACGTTTTCTCAATGGTTTCATCATTCTACTTATTTACCGTAATCCCTCACCAAGTTTCCCTCATTTGCCACGATGGAAGAAGATCGGCCGAATACACGAAACGAAAGATGAGCGATATATTTTCTTCGTCTTTTTTTTTTTTTTGCCACACTTTCGGTATGTTCGCATTGAAGCGGTTCATCGTCACGGATCTCAGGGCTCTATACGATCAATAGGTTCCGATTTGCTTTCGACGCATCGACCAGCTCGAGCTGTAGGAAATTCGTCGCCGTGGATGTTCCGTAACGTCCGGTGCAATAGCGTCATCTTGGATGTAGCCTTATTTATTTTACACGAGCGACTCCCAACTCGCGTACAACGGTATCATCCTATATTCGGCTCAGTCGATTCTCGAATTCTTTACATCCTCGAGCCCTGACTCGATTTTCCACACACACGATTCCCTCTCCCTTCATCGGGCGCAAGCCTCGTTCGGAGCTATCGTCGGATGGCCGATACATTTATCATGAATCACGAGAAATCCGAACATACCGACATCGACAGTCTTTAACCCTTAACGAGGCGAGTTTTTGTTTCTTCGCTTAAGGGGCGGATGCCACAGAGAGGAATGCTATTTAGCCCGAGCTCATTCGATTAACGCAAGGGCACCCACTGGGATGCCGCGTAGCAATGTCAATTCGGATCCAAAGGGGACGGGAGTGATTTTTCTAAAAGAAACCAAAACGATGGAAAAAAAAAAGAAGTAGAAGCAGAAAAAGATGAAGTAAAAAAGAGGACGTGGCGTGTATAAAGATACTAGAAAGTAAACTACGTAATAGTATGGGATGTCGGTACGATTCTTCGACTGTCCAAGTTCTTCCTGCCTCGGCGGCATTCTATCGTATTTAACGCTCTATTCGAGTTTCATTACGCGGCGATGCGTCCTCGTACGTCGCAGCGCCGTTAGAGAAGTTAGATCCTTTATCGAGGCGCATACCTCCTTTACGAGTAATCTTAAGTCATGCCCAGGCGTCTGTTTAAGGGTTAAAGATCCACCCGACAGATTACAAAACAAGCCCTACACGGATACCAACAACACTACCCTGCAACTTACGTGGGAGCGCGTACGCACCTACGGTGTGTTCTCACTTCGCGCTTTCCGCGATGTGCGCGCGCTCGTCTTATGCATACGCACAGCGAACCCCCCTAGGTACACGACACCGGGCCTTCCGGCAAAGATAAGTCTCCGGACACTCGAACGTTTACCTCCGTGGCGGTAATATTCCGCGTATTTAATCCCCGTAGATCGTTTCGTTATCGGTACAATAAACATCCATAGTCGCGTTATCGAGCGTCAGGAGCAATAACGATCGGAGGGATAGCGTCGTCGAGATCGCTGCGATCTTGCGACAAATTGCCCGTGCCGGCGTTGATACGAGCCGTTTATCCGGATTTCCTAGGTGTCCGGATACTCGAGGTACGGTGGTGTAACGCGTATAATTTGTTATCGCGCTTAGCGTTACGACCTAGTGCTCCGATGTACACGCTAAGCGTACATGTATACGGTAAGTGTACATGCGTAGACGTAGGCTGGCCCGGCGAGTGATCTTTACGTTAACGCGCTTCAAAGTTGATGGAGAGGCGCGAGTGCGTTGCCGGACCGTTCCGTGCGTGTACGCACTACGTGCGGAAATCGAGCGTGCGTCCAGCGACGATGCGAGAAGGAAGGAGGACGTAGGAGGGGAGCTGCGGACGAAAGGTAGGAGGGCCGTGGAAAAGCATTGCCTCCCCTTTGCGTGGGTGGTCTGGCCTCGTGGAATCGTACATCGTTATTGTCGCGCCAAAGGTCACGATCGACGCTTTGCCCCTTTCCCGAGTTTACTCGTCCGTCGAGAATCCCCCGGTATCGAGGGAATTGCGAGTTAAATATAAAGGAGGATTTCCTAAATATAAAAGGTGGAGCCCGGGTGACCTCGTTCTCGAGCGACTCGCTCGAGAATGACTCGACCGAAGCGATACGAGAAACCCTCTTGCGTTCGTCTCCAAGAGATTTGTACGCTTAACGGGTTGACCCTTTGCGGAGGGAACGGCTCGTAATCGAGTACTTCCTTGAATAGCGTTGTAATCGACCGGCCATTCGAACGAACCTTTCTTCCCTCGAGTCGGATATTTTTTTCAACGCCACGCTTCCTCCTAGCCGATCTTTCGTCGGTATACGCGATTCCATCGAGTCCATCTCTCCACATTTTCGAAGCGGAGGGAGGAAAGAGCCGATAAGACATACCAACATTTTACGGCTGTTAATTTATTACAACCCCCCTCCCCTGTGCCAGAAATCCTTTCGCTCAGGAGCGACTCGAGTTCGAACTCTTGTAAATAGAAGGTTGACGACGCTCCTCCAGCTATTGCTCGATTAAACCGCGTGTACGCGTCGATCGTCCGCGGAGGGTCAATCCCTCGCCCAACGATTCGATTTACGACCCGATTTCGTTTATCGAATTTGCCTCGACCGAAAGATCGAAGGTATCCACCGATTCTACCTCGGATTATTAACTTTCCGCAGCGACGCATGGATGGGGAAACGGGTAGAGAATCTTACACCCCGTTTTTCCATCGCAACGTTCTATCGCGACGGAGACGTGTTTATTTAAGATTTGATCGATCGCTCGAAGAGAGAGGGCAATTACTCGAAAAGCATTCGACGCGGTCTCGGGCAGGAGTTTGGTCGTAAATCGAAGGACCACGGAGGAAGAGGAGGCGGCAGAGGGTCGCGCGGTCGGTGGAGCTGGAGTTGGAGCCGGAGTTGGAGTTTGAGGCGGAGGTGGAGGGTCGAGAGGAGGAAAGAGCAAGAGGGCGCGGAAGAGGAGGGCGAATCCGGAGAAACGGCCGGCGGGGACGGCCGATCTCCGCGCAACGTAGACAGAGACCCTTCCTCTCGTCGCCCCAACTCGAGGCACCCTACCGGACCGTAGCCGTTTCCCCCTTTTCGCGCCTCGTGCGCCGAAAGAGCGCGAAGATGACGGTAAGGTTTAACTCCGAACGAAGAGGGAGGGAGATCGTACATTATTGTATTTACGGAAACGGAGGGAGGCTCGTATCACCCACTTAGTTTCTAATCTACGAGGAAGTGGACGAGACGGCCGATCGCTTTTCCTTTTCTCAGCCGTCTTACCGCCGGCATCCGACGCTTTCGTCGTCCATTTTGGCGCCGAGTTTCTACAGGCCTCGCGCGCCGCACTTTTTATCGCTTCGGATCTGAAAGGGCGACGCGACTCGAGCCTCGGCCCCCGCTTTTCCGACGGTGTGGAGTAAGAATAGAGAACGTGGGATCTCGATCGCCGAGTCGCGACGCTCTCTCGGAGTCGGCAAACGCCCCGTCGTTGGAACTTTAACCTTTGGGCATCGCGACTTGAAAAATGCACGGCGCCCCTCGCGGGGTGCCGAAGGTCTTATAAACGTACAAAGACTCGCGTAAACTCTATGGCTTTCCTCGTTTTCGAATTAAGGAGTAATACGAAGTAGGAAGTACGGTGCATCGGCGCGCAAGGCGCCAAGCCGAATCCACGCTTCGGCCGGCGTGGAACGCCGTTGCCCCGAAACGTACCTAAAACGTCGGTGGCTCAACGATCGAGGGAGAGGAATTCTTTGCGGAGGGCGCGCGGCTAGATCCGCAGAGCGTACCGTATCGTCGATGAGCAACGACGCGCCAAGTGCCGATAATAAGGGGGAAGTAGAAAGCGAGGATACCATTTCTGTATTATTATCACTAGAACTACCGGCGATCGTCCGGACGTATTTAGGTGTACCATATGTATCTTTTAAAGAAGGAGAGAGCGAAGCGGAAACGTCGATGGATCATCGGCGCGTTGAGGCTAAAAATCGTGGAAAATCCTAGAAAATATACCGTTACAAAAGTTGAGCAATTTTTCTAAGAAATTACCGACTAGTCATTTCGGCTGCTTCGGTAGTTCTAGCTTTATTATCTCAAAGTTGTATTAGCGGCCGAGGAAATAAGACGACTAGGGCGAAAGATCGGAGCGACCTTCCGCCTCGAGCCCCGCGCTCCGCGGAGAGGAACCCTGCCGGAAGGGGAGGAAGGAGCGGGGAGGACGAGGTCGGAGAGAGGGCTCGCGAGTCGATACGCGCGAGCGGGACGAGCGCGTGGATATTGCCAGGAGCCCTGCCCCCCCCCCCCCACACCCCACACCCCCCTCTCGGCCTTAACGGGATGCCCGTCTTTGCATCGACCTCTTCGAATTTCAAGGAGCAAGAGAGGGAAAAGGAACGGGCCGAGGAACGCGAGGGAGCGGTGGGCGCCGACGTTGCTTCTCCGTAGAATTACGCGATCGGTGGGCCACACGAGCGAGATGGAGACGGATGATAAACGGTGCCATTCTTTTTACGGCACGTCGTCGAGCACGTTGGTTTCGGAGTCGGATCTTCCAGATCTGCCGGGAAACGCGCTGAAGGGTAATAATCGGGCCGCGCGATTTGGTAGGAGGGAGATCGGCGCGAGCGTCGCCCAGTCCTTTCGACTTTGCCCGCTCGTTGCTTCTCCCGGAGGAAGGCTGGCCAGAGGAGGAGGGGTGGGGTGGGGGTGGGGGTGGGGGTGGGGGTGGGGGGAATGGTCGCGAGCCCTTGGACGTTTCGCCGGACGAACCGTAGTTGAGGCGGTGCGAGAAGAAGCCGAGGGGCGCGAGAGAAAGCGGAGGAGACGTCCGCGACTCGAGATCGTCAGGCCTACCGTAACCACTCGCGTCGAGGAAAACTTTGAATTATTATAAATAGCTAAATAAATGACGTATATGCATACATATGTACGGAAAGAACGGAAAAGCGGCCCCCGCTCGGAGCAGCTCGCGGATCGCGCGATTGGGCGTCGATGCGAGAAAGAAAAAAGGGGGCCGTACTCTCGATGAATTCGGGCGGAGTCTCGTTGTACGTGCACGTATACGCGCGTACTTACACACGGACACGCACACACGTACACGCAGAGGCACGCATACACGAAACACGCGAACACCGACGGTATCGAGCGATATCGTATCGTTACTTCTTCGTTACCGTCTACCACCGCCTATTTGAAATTGCGTACTTATTTTACGAATATTTCCTATATCCGCACGAGCGACGCGCGTCGGACCTGCCCGCCGGTCCGTGCGGCGCCCGTCACTTTAGACACCTACTTCACGAATGTATAGAATCGCAGATAGGTAGGTAGGCGCGCGTAGGTAAAGGGATAGAATGGTAGATGCGGATAAACGAAGAGGACGAGAGTGTGAATGTGCGCTAGCGTGAACGAGCGGGAGAGGTGAGCGGTGGCGTCACGAGGAAGACGAGGACGGACCTTTCGTTGGAGACCGATTCCGCGAGCGCGCGTCGGCCTTTGGCCCAACGGGAGTTCGATTTCGTCGATTTTTACCCCACGCTCGCGTCTCCTTCGTACCGACGAACCGAGAGAGAAAGAGAGAGAGAGAGAGAGAGAGACAGAGCTCGGATTTATTTTTCTCGACCCATCCTCGATGCGTGGGGAGCTTCGAAACGTTACGGAACCCAAATACGGAAACTGGTCGCGCGAGTCGATCGCGTTTCACAACGAATAGCGTGTATTATAAATGCGCGAATACGCGAGAGGAAGCAAAGCTTTGGAGGCCCGAACTTCGAAGGCCGACGCGTGGCGGCCCGTCGTTTCTCTCGAGGCCAAACCCTGCGATCGGCTTTTCGCTGCGCCGCCCAGAAGTGTCTCCCAACGTAACCGTATACCTCAAGAGTGGCGCGTTCGAGATCCAAGATCGTGTTGTCAAAAGTCAAACGTGAGAAATCATTTATTGGGACCACCGTGCAGAAGTGCAAGGTGCTGAGGATACCGCGTTAGGGCATCGCGTCCGCCAGCGGGCGGACGAGACGAGCCTCGGTGTGTTGCATCATCTCGATCGTAAAGTAGCACAAAACGAAGCTCGCGCGATGCTTATTACACGCGCTTCTCTTTCGATCGTCGTGGAGGGCACCTTTTATCGTGGTCTTTCGCGAAATTGCGAGGGACCTCCTCGCCCTCGTCGGGACAACCCTTCGACGGCGAATCGTGGAGGCGGAGAATTTTGTTTTCCCAATCCCGAACGAGATTTCCTTTGCGCGAGCCAAATCGACGTATGTCCCCCGCCGGATAGAGCGCGCGTTGCGACGAAAAAAAAACTCGCGATTTTTTTGAGCATCGCTTTAGAGCTTTGAGCGAAAAAGACTGGGGGAGATTGGCGGGGGAACGCGCGCGTAGGCGAATCGAGGAAGAGCGTCGGTGACGGATGATAATAATCGCGGAGCAAACGGGAAGCGCGTGAACAAATCGCAAAGCCATTGGTAAACGGAAGAAAGATTAAAAAACCCAGCTTTTCTCTTTTTAGTACCGATATATCGTCGCTAGGTGTATTACAGATACATAAGAAGTACTCTTCAGCGGTTAAAACCATTGTAACAAATGCCTGTGTATTTTACTTCTCGGCAAATAAACCATCGAGTATTGTACGATAGCCTGCTTCGGCAAATCCCCAAAAATTACTCTCCCTCTCCACAATGCCCGATTACCTCCCTCCTTACTTTTCCCCCTTTACAATTTCTCGCAGCCCCTTTAAAATCCTTCTACTCGATTCCTTCGAGGACACGTTGAAGGACGTGGCAAACGATAAAGAGCAAGGACGTAGATTTCGACTAATTTTTCTCGTCGTTCCGCGCGTCCTCTTCGGGACCAGTTTTCCCGCGTCCGTAAAAGGAAAGGATCAAGGGGGACGGGTGGATCTCGATGGAGGACAACCGGATCGATTCACGGATTTACATCGGTTCCCTGGCCCCGGCGAGGAATCGCGGGACGACGACGATCCCGAAGCCGCGCATCGATCGCGGATACCGCATCGCCGATCCGATCTTCCTCTCAAGACCGACTCGTCGATCCGCGGACTTGCTTCGGCTGGCGGCGGAGGAGAAGGGGCGGGAGGTGCGGGAAGCGGAGGAGGTGGAGGGCTAAACTTCGAGACGCCGCTCGCGCGAGAATGGAAGGGAGCGTGGCCCGCTTTAGGGAGCGAAAGGGCTTCTCGCGCGTCGCGCTCGTCGAGATTCGCACAGCGGCAAGAACGCGATTCGTCCCCGTGTCCCTTCCGAGGGGCCACGATGCTCGTGGTTATTCTGGGTTCGTAGATCCTGGGCGACGTCTTGACGGCTCTCCTTATCCTGCCGCCGATCGCCTCGCGTCTGGCCAAAGCGCGCTGCGAGCTACCGCGAAATCGGTCGTAAACGTCCGGATCGTACGTAGCGAGAAGGCGCGATCGATTTCCAGCGCGACCTTCGCGATCGGCGTTTCGACGATTCGCGACGACTTTTCCGCTCGCCAAATCGCGAGTTCGCTCCAGTCCTTCGGACGGCACGCGAGGAATTCGTCCTCTGGCCGAAACCCCGGTCCCCTCTTTCGTCCTACCGCCGATCGCCTCTCGTCTGGCCAAAGTGTGCTGCAGACTACCGCGAAATCGGTCGTAAAAATCCTCCGGTTCGTAGGTCGATCGATCTCGAACGAGCTTCCCAGGATCCTCCTCGTCCTTTCTCCTCGGCCCGTCGATGCGCTCGAATCTTTCGAGCAGTCTGCGTCGAACGATCCTGCTCGCATCCTCTTTGGCGCTTCTCGCCTCTTCCTCGCTCCGAACCGCCGCCGCCCGATTATCGGCGAACGTCGTCGATGGAGATTCCGCTCGGTGGATGCTCGCGGCCGAAACGGTCGCTCGGACGCTCGTCGCGGAGCGTCCCAAAGGCACTTCGCGGAGGCCGTCCGCTCCCCCTCGGGTCTCGGACGCGCTGGGAAGTGGCGGTGGCGAGGGTAAAGATTCTACGCTCGACGAATCTTCGTCGCTCGCGTTACCCAAGGTTCGTTCGTCGTCGGTAAAACCCGTTTCCTCCTCCGCCTCTTCCATTTCGCCCGCTCGATAAACGACTCGGTCTTCGCGTCCGGCATTAGATGGCGCGCGACGCGCAACCGTCCGACGCCTTTGAAGCCTTCCGAGGCGCGCTAAGAGGGCGGAAGGAAAGATGGGGGCGCTCCTCGACTTGGCGGGAAGGAGGGTCGAGCGTATTTTCGTTAAGAACCGTTTTCCGCGCTCGCCCTCGCTCGGCTTCGACGTTCCACGGTCCGAATACGCCCGGGCCGACCGCCCTCCCCTCGGATTCGCCCTTCTCGCTCCGCCGTCGAATCTCTTTCGTCGCCGATCGAGCAGAGGCTCGTCGCCCGCCGATCCTTTCGAGGCGCGGAATATCCACGCGCGATATCGACTCTTCTTCGGCCCGATATAAAGCTCGTCGCTGTGCGCCGTTTGCAGCAGACGGGCGAAGGTTGCTAGGGCCACCTGTGCGGTTAAAGCGTATTCCAAATTTAGCGACATTACCACCCCGATCTTCGTCCGCGTCCGTGTCGCATCGAGAGCGTTCGGATCGTGCATCGGGCCGCGAGTCGAGTGCCGATCCAACCTCGCGCGCGTCCTCGCGAAGAACATTCGATTTACGAGCCAAAGAAGCTTCCACCAACCTGATAGACGCAGAGAAGGGAGAAGAAGCCGTTGAGAAAGTAACCGACGACGCGCATGGAGCGCAAAATTTTCTCTCTGCAGCCGATCGTGGAGATCGTGAGGTTGCGCTTGGGATCGTAATCGTAGGTCGAGCTCGGTCTCGACACGTCGTGGTGCACGCAAGGTTTTGGAACGTCGTTCGAGCAACAGGAAAACGGTACGTCCAGCGAGACCGATCGATCCTCCTCCACCCTCGAGATCGGCCTGCAACGCGCCTTCGATTAAAATCAACGCTCCTAGGTGTGCCGATGTCTCTATGCATGCGCGCCGTTATCGGATAAAAGATGGTTACGAAAAGAATAAAAAGAGCGATTGGAACGATCACGGTTGAGATCGCTTCTACGCGCATAGCTTTCGAGGCGCGGCTCTTAGGATTCTCCGAATCGTCCAAATGCCCGCCAGATCTAGATTCGCGGCCGGCAGCGTAGAGCGTGGAGAACGCGAGGCAGTTTCGAGTGCCGAAGAGACGTTCTTTCGCGCTTCGAGGAGAGCGACGGATTATACCCACTGCCCTTCCAGCCTCGGCCCACGCTCCTCCTCCTCCTCCTCCTCCCCCGGACTTCCCGCCGCGGCCCTCGACCAGGACCCGGCGTCGAACCAATCCCTGTAACTCTCGCTTCCGCAGCATCGCATTTCCGCCTGGACCGAGTCGATTCGCGCCTTGGCGAGCGGGTCGTTTCCGTAATTTCGGATGGCCTCCAGCATCGAGTCCTGGCCCCTCTGCGTGGCACTTGACCGAACAAAGTGGGCGACGTTCAGAGCGGCTACGAGGCAACCGGATACGAGACAGAGGAGAGCGTGTCGGAAGAAAATTCTGTTTACATCGTGACCACCGCTATCGGGCCCGTTAGCATCGCGTTCCGGGGCACGGTCCCTCGTACCGGGCCTGGCCGCCTCGTCGTTCCAAGAGAGATAGCCCCTGACGCCTTCCACGTAGGCCGGGGCGCAGACCAGGGCTGCTAGGCCGATCTTCGCCGACCACGCGTAATCGTTACCTGATCGTTAAACGTACCTTTGCACTCGACGTGGACATCCGCGAGAGCTTTGGCGCACGCTCCTTGCCGGAAGTAGGATCGAGCCGGTAGAGATCGTGCGATGGCGCAGAGTTTTGTATAAATCGATTTCCGTCAAAGCCTCGAGAAAGTCGTTTGAAAAAGGCCCGCCAAATTCCTCGCGCGGAAGTCGAAGCGTATCGTTCGGTGGGAGGCTGTAACGTGATCGTAAAATGCGGCTAACCTGGCGCGACTAGATTCGCGTAATCCTCGAGGCCCCTTTTCAACCTTATCGCCCATATTACAGCGAGGATAACGACGACGATGCCGATCGCGTTCATCGAAAAGATCGTCGCGCTCAATGCCTTTATAGAGCCCCAGTTGTAATCGGCGCTTAGCGCTCCCATGTATCGCCCACGGAGATGCCTTATCGTCGGCCAAAGTACGGCTGAAGTTCGCGCGATTACTCTCAGCCGCGAATAAACTTTTCATCGAGAGCCGCGTCGCGATGTTTTTTTCGCGATTCGCCATCGAGTACGTCGCCGACGATAAGTGTAGAGGCGCCATCGAGATAACGACGCGTTCCAGTTGGTTTTCTCGAACTCGAGGTCGTTGCCTAACACCGATATCGTTTCGAATGATCTTTCCGCGGTGCTGCTCGGTACTATACCGCTACCGCCACATCTTTACGCGACGCGAACGCGTCTCGCGCGAATGTAACTCGCGCAAAAATTCGACTCCTCGAGGGAACGATGCGTTTCTTAAAATACCACGCGCGCCTCTGCACGCACAGCCGATGCGTGCTCGCTCGTTAAACGCGAATCGAGAGTGGGAGGGGAATTTTTCTTACCAAATCGGCAACGCGCGCAACGTCGCGGCACTCCGAGGGAAAAACTGTGTTAGAAAGATCGTTTATTCGATATATCATATCCACGTCGCTTTCGCGATAAGAGCGACTTATACCAGCACTGTATCGACGATCGGATTAGTAATAATAATGGCCTTAATGATAATAATAGTAGCGATAAAGACAAAAATATTAAAATATTACGACTATCGCAAAATCGCGGGGATCGTCGCGCGTCGCGGCGACGATCGCCCGGCGAAACGATGGCACGCGATCGGTGCACAAAAATGATAATGTAAAATTTCGCAACGATGGCCGATAAATCGGCCTGTGGGATAGTAAAAACTATAATAACAGTAACAACGATAACGACGTCCTCGAGGACTAAATCGGGGCATTACATCGAGTTGTATCGGGGCTCTTCTCCGATCGATGCGCACCGTGCATCGCCGTATATACGCTCCGCGTTCTGCAAAACGAGTTTCCCCAAAAAAGCGTCGCGCGGCCAACGGCAGTAGCGTCCGGCCTCCAAGCGGTAACGGGGTAAGCACCGAAATAGAAAACTGAATCCTTGAAAAAAGATTGGCACTTTGCGGGCGTCGCCACGAGCCTCGGGCCACGTTTCGTTTGGCAAACCTCGAAAAGACCTCCTTTACCCCGAGAAGGAAGGAAATTTCGTCCCTTCCTTCCTCGCGACGACGCGCTACTCGTGAATTATCAAGATACCTCGATCGATTCTCCTTCGCCCCGATTCTTCTTTAAACCCTCAAATTTATCGCGTAATCCTCGCTCTCTACCCAATTACTTTCGATCTCGAAGGATCTCCCAATTTATGATCGACGATACGATTTCCCCCTTTGATTCCTCGCAATCCCGGTGTACGCGATCCAGGGTGCGATTCTCTTGCAAGATCGTCCCTCTGCCGGATACCCGGGGATCTTGGTAGCGGCTGGAACGTGGCTCGCTCGAACGCCGCTTCGACGTATCGACGCTTAAACGAGATTCCGATCCAGCAGAGTACCGAGGAGATCCGAATGGACCTGCAGCAACCCGGAGGTCGGCGCGCCGCCGTTGTAGTCGAATTGATCCAGAGCCATGATGGACGAAGAGGGGGAGATGAGGGTAGTACCACCGCCTAGGAAGGTGCCGGCGGCTAAATGCTTCCCGATGTCCGGACTCGGCCGATTCGGGGCTACGCTCGCGTCGATGCACCGCGGCACCATCTGGTTGTCGAGGTTGACGGCCAGAGCAGACGTCGAGCTTTTGGGAAACATCGTCGGGACGCTGCGCGAATCCATCAGGGCCTCCTGTTTCGAACAAAGGCAAACGGTTATTCTACGGGGCGCGATCGGATCTCGAGACGCGTCTCGACACTCGATTTCCTTATCGGAACGTACGCACGCGTTTTGCCATCGGCTCGGTATATTTTCTCTCGCCGACTTTTCCCCTATAAAAGATTTGACCCGCGAGAATGAATCGTGGATGTACACGACGATGGACGCGGAGGCGACGAGCCGAGCGAATAAGGGTCGCGGATTTTTTCATCGAGCGCGACTCGTGCGCGCACGATTCGTACACGTTTTCGTTCTGCCAACGTAACTCGGACTCGCGCTTCCTCTTCTTAGGAATTCGCTCGCTTCGAAGAGGATGGCGGACATCGGGGATCGTCGCCCAAAGGCCAATCGCGTATTCTCGCAAGAGAATCGCTGCATTTCGTGGAGCGGGATGGGGAACGAGGATGCCAACGCGCAGTGGTAAATAACGTTACAACGACGACCTTGGAAATGAGAGGAGCATCGGGCCTCTAAAAGCTACGCAGTACGATTCCCGTGCCGGTCGAAGCAATCGGAGATCGAACGATCGTTTACCTTTTCCTCAACGCGCGCGTTTATCCTTCGGACGTGTACCGGTCGATGTATCCTCGGTAAGAAACTCGTACTTGCCAAATGTCTGGAGCCAAGTCGAGACGGGACGGTGCCACCGAGATTCGTGCCGATACTCGATCGCGGATTTCCACGTTCTTTAATCTCGAGTTTTAAAGCGCGCGCGCGCGCGCGCGCGCGTGGCGGATAAAGTAATGGGGAAAGAGGGATGGACGTACTTCCGTGGTACTTATCGCCAAAAGCAATTTCGATCGTTCGTGCCGTACGAAAATATCTCGATCGTTATTTACCAGGTACCTTCGGCAATGATTCTCGCTCACGTTTCGCAGTATCTGCGACGACGAACGGGCGGAGTAGCACTGGAAGTGGTAAGGATGACAGAGAAGGAAACGAAACGCAGCTGTTCGGACGATGTTCGATGTTCAATGTTCAATGTATTTCGACAATATTCAATCAACAAATTTCATATACTTTGCAATTTGTGTACATAACGTGGCTTTAAAGAGACGCGAATAAGACGAGCTACGGGCGAGTAGGTATCTCCTCGGCTTTTCTTTCCGTTCCACGACGCACGTCTTTCCTCGTTCTTCTCTCGCTCTCCCCCCTCCCCCACCCTCCTCCCTCTTCTTCTCGCCATTCCGCCGCATCTTCTCGGGCCTCGGACTTCGTCGAGACCCCTCTTCCTAAAAACCTCCCCCCTCGGCGTCGACGAGTCAGGACGCTCTCGAGGGCCCGTCTCTCGCCGAGCGTACGGCCGGTTACCAAAAGCTTGGACACCATCGTCCTTCGCCCTCCACTTCGAAACGACCGACCGCTCTCGATCGACGCGCGCGCGTATAAATTTCACGAGATTCCAATCACCGACGAGCGCGCACTCCCTACGCAAGTTCATCCTTTCGTCGATGTACGGAGAACAACGAGTGGGAAATCGGGGAGCGAAAGCGAGCTCGAGGGTACGTCGCTGATGGCTCGAGTCCCGGACAGTTCACCCTTGCGACGCGACTCAATACGCGATTAATACGCGCGGAGAGATAACCGAGAGGCAGTTTGGAGCGTCGACGAGCGCGCGTCTACAACATCGACGAACGACGGAAGGCAGTTTGGCACGTCGATGAGCCATGCGCGTCGACGAAAGACGAGGTGGAACGCGAAAAAAGAAGAAAAAAGAAAGAAAATCAAAATGGAACGTCGACGATCGAATGGCGTGCACCGGCGAAAAAGCGGGAGCAGCTTGGAACGTTGAGGAGCGCCGACGGGCGAGGTGTCGGCGCAGAATCGGGAACGATCCGGAACGCGAAGGGCCTCGCACACACGGTCGTGGATCGAGGAGACACCGGAGGCAGCCCCGTACCTCGGCCGAGAGCAGCGGCGCTCCGGGGGACACGTGGGCGTCCCTCCGAGGCGCGTACGCGTCGACGAGCCGAGACTCGCGCGCGGCGCCTTCCCAAGAGTTCTCAGGGCGGAGCGGACTCGGGCGTCGCGAGGACCGAGGAGCGGCCAGCGTCCGCGGCTCCCGTGGAAAAAAAATCGGCAATGGACAGAGAAGCCAGAGCCGCGAGTTCACGTGCTCGCGATGCCCTTCGCGGCCTTCGGTTTCGCCAAGCAAACGTATCCCGCACTCACGTCGCAGCCGGAAACCAGGAGATTCATTAGCACGCTGCTGCACGGTGGATTGCGCCTGGACGTCGTCCGGCAGGCCTCCTCGCCCTCCTCCCTCTCCCCTCGACCTCCTCGCCCCCCTCCCGCGTCGACCTCCGCCTCGTCGATCTCCAGATCCAGATCCAGATCCTCGCTCGTGCCCCTCGATCGACCGCCTCCCCGCTCCTCCTGGCGGCCCTCGCTTCCGCGGCGCACCTCCTTCGAGGCAGCGCCGCCGCGGCCGATCGCCTGCTGGGAGACCAGTCGGCGCAGCAATTGGCTGCCAGAACCGATGCCGGCCGACCTCCTCGAGGCCACCTGCTCGAGCTCCATCGACGGCTGCTTCTCCGGCTGCGGGAAAACGTTGCGACTCGACGGCTCCTCGCACTTCAATCGCTTCTTCTCCGCCTCGATCTCGATGCCCGCCGCGTGGATGCGCTTGTTGCCGCTCCGCTCGGCCCGCCCCGGGGACTTTGTCGACCAACGAGAAGCGTCCAAGGTTGCGCCTGGAGGAAAGAAAGGGGCGGTCCTGTGTACGCTCGACCGACGGAGCTCGTGCCGAGGAAACTCATCGTCGAGGCGTCTCCGCTTCGACCGATCGATCGTTCGCGCGTACCGATGAGCAGCGCGCAGGACTTTTGCTTCGTCGAATGTCGTACGTACCGGAGGGACGCGTCAACGAGACGCGTGCAAAGGGGAAAAAAGAAAAAGAAAAAAAAAAAAAACTGCGTCGTCGTACGCTTCTCAGCGCGAGACTCCGGGCTTACTTTTTCTGGGCATTTGACCAAGGACCTGTGCCGGGTTCACCAAGCCTCCGCCGTGATCGTTGTACCTCCTGGAGACCGCTTGATCCGTTCGCAGCAATTGCGCCAGGCTAGAGTCGGATCCTCGTTGATCTCGATCCTCGACGAGCCTGCGAGCGATCCATCGGGAATTAACGCGACCGTCTACCTTCGGGAATGCCCCTCCGAAGAGCGCGCTCCCGCTATTCTCGAATGGGAGGTTTTCGAGCGTACCATTTGGAGGTCCCCTTGTCGGTCATCTGCGAGGGGCCCCACATGACCATGTCGTCGCTGATCAGCAGCTCCAGGGCCTCGTCCTGGTCCGACATCGGTATGTAGGGGGCTCTCAGGGCCAATTCGTCGTCGGCGATGCTGTCGCCGATGCCCAACATCAGCATCTCGTCCTCGGAGAGGCCCTCGCCGGCACTGCCGCCGGTCGGACTGCCGAGCGAGTCGATGCTTCGCTCCGGACTCTGAAAGCACAACGGGTATCCGCGAGCGTCACTCTCGCGCGCTCCTTCTCATCTTCCCGCTCTATCGGGCCTGCCCACTTGCCGACTCTTGGACGTACGTCTCGAAGAGAAGCGCGCCGATTCTTTGTCCGAAACGAGGGTTCGTCTCGGAGGAAGCGACAAGATTATCTTTGAATTCGATATCGGCTTCTTCGATGGCCGATGCGAAGAAGGAGAGAGAAGGGCGCAAAGTTCGAGACGTATCCCGTGGTCGGCGGTGAGCGCGTCGAGGTGGACTCGGAGGGACCAGGGTCACCGGCGTAGCTCCGGATCTCCGATTCGTCGGAGCTCGTCGATCAACTTGCCTGCCTGTACTTGGCGAGGGAGGGAGAGACGGGATTCGGATCGATGCCGCACGGGCTGCTCGGCGAATCGCCGTACATGAAGGGATCGCTGTCGGCCAAGGACTCCCCGAGGCTCTTGCCTTTGGCGATGTCCCCAAGATCGGGATCCTTGAGGGGATCGGCCAGATCCGCGCCCCTCAGCTCCGACGCCAGGGCCCCGCCGGGGCTCAGCAAGGGACAGTAATTGTCGTTGCCGAGGATGAACTCGTCGAGCATGTCGGAGAGGAATGGCGTGTCTTCCAGAGGCACGCACACATCGCCGGGTGTCGGTGCTAGATGCGTCAGATCCTCCGGCTCGTCTTTCAACACTGGAAAATAACCGATTCGAGGATGGTTTCTTATCGAGGATCCTTCGCTCGGATCTCCTCCGCGATCTATCCGGCCGAGGATCGACGGTCCCTTTCGATCGAAGTTTTCGCGATCGAGGCTTTTGCGACGATCCTACGGATGGACCGAATAAACGTCCTGTTGAGTTTTTTCTCGATTTATAGCGAGAACACGGCTTTGGGAAATCCCCCGGGCGGTCGTACCGCGACGAATTCTCTACCGCGAAGCGGATAAGGCGTTCCACCGTGTGTCTCCGCGAGAATCGGTCACGAAGATTTACTACTCGCGATATTTTCTACGGCCGCTTATTTACCTCGATTATAAGGCGACAATTCCCCCCCCCCCCCCGCGCCCGCACTTTACAAGGGAGCCCCCACTCCTTGGCAATTTCGGTCGGTCGCGCGGCACTGCCGGAGCTTCGTGCTCACCACGTGTTCGCCGATATCGCGAACGCTCCTTTTGCGCGTGTGACTGAGCTGCACGTGACGCTCGACGCGCGCGAAATCCAATCGACGCGGCGCGTCGAGCAACGAGGTACGAACGCGATCGCACGAGCCTGGGACACCGAGTTCGATCTCGCGCCTACTTTTCCACGCCCGCCCGACGAGTATTTCCATTAAAGTCTCGAGTTCGAGCGAGACGAAAGCGCGGGTAGTTGGGAAAGCGCGAGGATCGGACTCGTAGCTTCCAAGGGGCTGTAAAAATCGTGCGCCGTCGACGATGCGAGCGGTACGCGTCGTTCGGAACGATCGATATTTTCGTCATTAACGGACAAAGTACGTTGAAATAATTAGCCTTATCGTTCGTTTCTAATCGCTTATCGCGTTCGAGTCTCACGCCCGTGTCCTTCGTCGAGCACCATTCGCGGCTCCGAGTTATCTCGCTTCTTTTCGCGACGAGCAACCAACGTCGCGGCCCGTATTGAAGTTCTTCTTTCGAAATGCGCGAGGCACGACCGAGGGGGGACTTCTCGCGGGCGCATTCTCGATAGTCGGAAATAGAAAAACGGCCGGCGGTTTGTTTGTACCGCGACAAAACGTCGGATATACGTCGACGAAAGTCCGTCCGCCCCAAGTTCGAGGAAGCTGTATACGGAATTCCAAGCCCGTTACCTCCTCGTTCCGCCGGTGCGCGCAAACTCGAGCGAAAGGGATTAACCGACGAGAGAGAGAGAGAGAGAGAGAGAGAGAGAGAGAGCGAGGAAAGGCGGAGGGAGGGAAGGAAGGAAGGAGAGAGGAAAGGAGAAACGACACCCACTGGTTAGGCCTGGCTGATCCTCGCTGAACGTCAAGAAACCCTTGTTCATGTCCTCGGTACGAGGCGCGAAGATGCTCGCCGTGGCCGTCTGCGGTGGCGGCCTGCAAGAAGGCGGCTGCTCGGCCTGCTGCTGCTCCGAGGCGAGCGGCGCAAACAAGTGCCTGGTCACCGCCTGTGGCCTCTCCCGCCGGACGCCGCACTCGGAATCGTATTCCACCGCCGGTTTGCCCTGAAACGCAACGCATCTTCCTCCAATACCACCTTCGTGCGTCGCTCTCCTACCGACGATTCGCCCTTTGGCCGAACGCCCATCGCGTCTGCCCTCCTGCCAAGGCTACGATGCGCGAACGAAGCGCGCGGCGGCCGTTGGGAAATCCAAGCGATACGAGCGTGTCGCGCGAAAGAATTTTGCGGGATAACGACGATGAACGGCCCGTACTCTCGCGCTCACGCCGGCATGTCGCTCCGCAAATCCAAGTCCACGACGCGGAGCTTTGGAGAGAACGAAAAAAAAAAAAGAAAAAAAAAGAAAAAAAAGAGGAAAAGGAAGAAGAAAGAAGCGGGTCAAGGAGCGAAAAGCGGGTGAATCTATCCAGATGCTCCGACCCCGGAAGAGCGTGGCGCGGAATCCGACGAGAGGCGTCCTCGCGAGCTTGATCGACGCGAACGAGGAATCGATGCTTTCCAGCCCATCGGAGGCTCCTGGCGCTGGAAGAGGGCGATCGGCGATCGAACCTACCTGGAAGACGAACGGAGGGTGCTCCACCCTACCGGCGGAGAGCCCGCGATCCTGACGCTTCCTCGCCGGCTCCTCGTTCTCCTTCAGGCACTCCTCCGGCGCCGGCTTGGCGGCTCGCGCATCGAGGACGATCTTCTCGCCGAGGGGGACCGGTCTCGGGAAGGTGTTATCCTTCCGCGAGCCGCCCTGGGCCCGAGGACCGTCCCTCCTCTTACCCGGCAGCGCCGCGCGGAAGGTCGAGGCGGTCACCGCCAAGGGCTTGCCGCGATCGCAGCCGCCTCTCTCCCACGAAGCCTCCAAGGACCTGGCCGCCTCGAGGGCGGCCTCCTCGGCGCACTCGGGCCGCGCCTCCGCCGGTGGCTTCCTCTCGGGCTCCTCGCCGACCGCGAGGCCGCTCCTCGCCGAGCCGCTCGTCCTCACAGCCTCGGCGGCGTTGCGCGCTGCCAGCTGCCGCACGCTGTACACCTCATCCTCGCGCTCGACCCCGCTGAAATCAGAATTCCCACCTCCTGATAACGTGACAGTGCCGTGGCTGCCGGCCGCCGAGCCCCGCCGAGGCTGCCTCCCGCTCGCCCAACGATGGCCACGACCAGGCCCCCGCCCCCACCTGCCAAAGTACCGAGCTTCACGGCTCGGCGCGGAGCGTCTCGTCCGCGGGGGACATTCCGGCTCGTCGACCGTTTCTCATCGCGCGAGATCGCCGAGGGCCGTTCGCGTCACCCGATCGATATCTCCCCCCCTCCCCTCCCCTCCCCTCCCCTCCCCTCCCCCCTTCACCCCTCTGTCCCCGGCGTCTCGATTTAGATCTCCGAACCGACGATCCGGATGATCGGAGGCGAGCTTGACGGCACCCGAGAATCCACGCGCGGTGGCGCTATATCGAAACGATCTCGCGATCTTCGAGCGCGTAACGTCGAAACACGGCAAAGGCGCGACCGATCTTGCGATCGAGGAGGCTACCCTCAAAGTCCCCGACTTGAGCCGGCAAATCCGCGAGCACTCGTCGCGAGGCTCTTATCGTGGACGCATCGACGGAGAGAGCGCTCGTGGTCGTCCGAAGGATCGCTCGAGAGTGGCGAAGCGTCGCGACCAACTCGCTGCCACGTCTACCTCGGCCACGTCCGACACGCGATCGGCTCTCGAATCGAAGCCGCGCCAAAGGAATCCTGCCGATGTCGTCGAAACGCGCGATATCGTCGATGACGGAGTACGGCACTGGAAACGCGCGCCCGATCCTCCGCTCGGGAGGCGCGGATAGGACGGAGGAGCGAGGAGTAAAAGGAGAGGCGATCGGAGAGCCGCGGCCGGCATTGCGAATCCGCGAGGACACTTATCGCGGGATAACCCTTATCGGCGCATGCAACGCAGAGCACTCGGCACCGTTATCCTCGTGATCGCTCGAATGCTGGCGAAGACGTCGCGCTCGGCTCGCTCGCACTTCTGCCTCCGCCACGTCCGACGCACGACCCCGGGTCTTGACCCTCGGCGGCCGACTCGCGCCGAAGAGAGCAGGGCTCGCCTCGCCTTTGGCCAGCCCGCCAGAGCGGCCCCTTACGTAACGCGCGCGTCAAATCTTTCGCCGTCCCTCGGCACTCGACGCGTCTCGCGCTACCAACCGCGAAGCCGCGATGCACGCCCGGACACCTTGCGACCCTACGACGATCGCGAGCGCGCCGAAGGGGGGAGAGCGCGCCCGGGAGACCAGGGAGACGTTTATCGGCCGAATCGGAAAAAATGTTCGGTGCAACGCCTTGGGCGCGCCTTGCGCTGTCGTGCGCGGGGCGTGCGTCGTCGGAGGGAAAGGGGGAGGATCGGGGGCGAGAGAGATGGTAGGAATATTTCGTACTCGCCGAGCGAATCGGCGTTACGATCGCTTCGAGGAACGCCGGCTGCGTCGGGGATCGAGGGCACGCCGACGAAAAAATGAGGCGCCTTCTCGACTCGTTCGGAGAATCTCCGCGATCGTTTCTCCCTTTCGCGACTCGCGGATGCCTCTGGGGAGCGCGTGTTCTTCGAGGCGGATCGAGGGTACTCTCCTCGAAGCGCGGCTCGCGTTCCGCGATAAATAAATGGGTTGGCACACCGGCCCGCGGATGCAATTGTGGCAAGCCCCATGCGCGGCCCGGTGGACCAATGGGATCGAGGCGATCTCTGGTGCGAAATACTATCGTCGTCGCTCCTACCGACCGGGTTATCGCGACGGTCAAGGCCACACAGCCTCGCGGTTCTAATAACGCGGCACCCGATGAAAAATCGAGCGCGACTGCCGGCCGTACGAAGTAGAAACTTTGAGGAGGACTGCTCTCGAAGATTTCGGCGCGGAGAATCGACGGCGGCGTTCCTGAAATTTTGACAAAATCCTCTTCTTGAAAATTTGTCGAGCGCCCCTCGGAATTTCACGGAGCTCTCTCGAAGATCGAACGGAGAAGGCGGAGGGGGGGGGGGGACCGACGAGGAAACATCGAAGGCGCTCGAGAAGCGGCAAGGACGATCGATCGTGACGTGGAACGCGTCGTCGGATTCGGGGAACGTTATACGATGCGCGCGAAATATTTACGAGCGGCTCGAACGTCGGTCGCGAAAAGGGCGCGATTCGAGTCGACACCGTGGCCACGATACGCGATCTACCGAGCATCCTTCTACGCCCGAGTAGAGCGCTAACTGACTTTAACCAGTAGCAACGGCTTGGTAATTGTCGCAAATTGACCAGCGGGACCCCAAATGTTAGTGTAAACGTATAATCCGGCATCGTCCGTGTGAGAAGCTCGTACGGACGCAAGATGCGCGCACGGATGTGTCGTGATTCGTCGTTCGACGTACGGGCGTAGACGTGTGTCGGGAAATGGACGCGCTTTGTACGCGTCTTGGCTCGTCTCTCTTCGATACGCGAATATCGATAGAAAAAAAAAAAAGTACTCCGAATACGCGTTATTCGGGCGAGCATCGGATAACGCATCTATCGGAGCAACGAACGATCGCCCTTTCGGCTTAAAAAAACAACCGAGGTCGTCCCGATCTCTCGAGTAACCCTCTCGACTTCTCAATAGGAAAAAGAGTAACGGACAAAATCGACATCGACGATGGTTTCCGAGAAGATCGCTCGTAACGCTTTGCGCGGACGGCCATGATTTGGTACGCCTATCGGACAGGCCTTTCATCCAGGCGCGGGCTTCTCTCGAAACGATTTTCTTCCTTCGAAATCTACGGCGCGTGGAACGATCGTATAATTACCAGCTCTCGTATCATCGACAAATCGTTTGATCCGCGAACGATCGATTCTAGGACGTCGGCTCCGAGTCGGAGCATCGTCGGTATTCCGTCAGGCCGTGTCGATATCGACCGCGCGCTGAACCGCCAACCTCCAGGATCTCTTTGCGCGACGAACGGTGCGCGCTCGACAACCGTTTGACGTTTGATCTTCCTTCGACGATGCTTTAGAGGCACCTTTCGAGCATACCTCGTTATCGACTCCGCAATCGACGCAGCGCCTCCGTTTTCACCGTACAAACGACCAAATCAACGCCGACGCGTAACGACACTTCCGCAGCTTTTATGCGCGCACATTGCCCATCGCGATACTTTGAACGCTCGAGACCGATGATCGATCGCTAACGAACGAGACGGATGAATCGTCCAGATTCCCACGACGGTCTCGCGTGGCCCAGGAGCGACGCGTGCGCGTATTCGATCGAAAGTCGGTAGATTACGAGGATGGACGCGGAGGAGCGAAGGATCGAGGGTGTGAGGGGGAGAAAAATGGTAAGATAAAGGCGTAATTGGAGCCGCGCGTCCACCGCGGGCCGGCTCGGCCGTCAAAAATCGAGCGATCGGTGACAGCGGGTCGCTCTCGAGTTACCAACGGCGGGACGCATGTCCGCGTCGGTCTCCGGAGGAAGATTGGGTTGAGTTAGGTGCAAGTTAAATATGCGGCCGGTATCGTTAAAAATAGAATGACGGCCGAGCGCTGGGTTACTTGTGCAATCGAGCACGTGGGACCGATCCCCCTCCCGGAGGCTTCGAATCTTCGATCCTCGCCCCGCGCCTCCCAAAGCGCCCCTCCCAAAGGCCGCTGCCTCTCCTCGGCAAATTTTCCGCCTACGTCCAACGCCGACCCTTCCCCCTTCCACGCTCCGCGGCCGCAACGCTTTTGGCACGCATCGCCGATACACGCGCCCCCGCCACCGCCGCCCCCGGCCCCAAGCCCGGTCCGGCCCGCCAACTCGCGCGATTAACGGACCGAGAAGGGCCTCCCTTCCTTCCCTCGATCCCGATCTTCTCGATCGAGAGCTCGCCACGGAAAGATCGATGATGTAACGCCGCGCTGAAGTCGCGCGTCGAGGGAAAGATGAGAGAGGAATGCCGCAGCTAGAATGGAAATACGCGCTACTCGACGGCTCGCCGACCGACGATCCAGCGCCGTCTTTAAGTCGCGTACGCGTCGAGAGGAGAGGAAGGGACTTAAAGGCCTCCCGAACACTGCGGGTATTTTTTAGGACGATATCGCGCGCGCGATTCGATGCAAGGTCTGCGCGATTTCGAATCGTGACGTGGTTTACGATAAACGCTCTCCCGGCCGTGTAACCTCGCGACTTCAAATGGAACCTCGATACGCGATCTACCCGATTTCGAATCGTCGCGCAGATTTCGCGGATAAATCGCGCAGCGTGTAAGAATTCGAGACGTAACACCGATCGATGACATAACGCTACGTCCGAATCGTGGATCGCGCGCGCGCGCGCGCGCGAGGGAGAGAGAGAGAAAGGAAATGACTTCGAACCGAAATCACGGAGCGACACACTGCAGCTCGATCGATCCACGAATCTTCGCGAGACCCCCAGATTTTTCCATATAAACGCCGGTTATTTATATATATATTTTTCTACTCACGTCCCCTGCAATGTTACCAAAAATATGTTCTATTCGCGCGGAGAACGATCACGTGTTTAGCCTCGACGCAAGGTCTACCTAGTTTAGAATTACCGCATGGATTACGGTAAATGCTTCTTTCCCCTGCCACCGGTCGATGAATCAACGACTCGCGAACCTCGCTCGCTCGATCGTCCTCGCGGATCATTGGTTATCGATGAAAAAAATTCGAGTGGCCTTCGTCCAACGCGGGACGCTCGATCGAGATCCACGAGGATCTCGCGACTCGACGAATGCACCGCGAGGAAGATACGAGAGGAACGTTTTCGAGCCTTATCGGACCATAGGCCAGTCCGTTTCTTATCTGTAGGAGAGAAATCTTCTGCCACGGTCTATCTCGCGATTCAGCGCTGCAGCTCATTACGTAACGCGCCGCGCTAATCGTACGACCAGCGACGCCGCTTGAGAATCGATCGATCGTACGATCGCGCGATTGACTCTCAAACGACGATGCTCGATATTCGAGGATGGAGCGAGAGGCAAACTCGGTAGTAGGACGAGAGCTCCAATGGATTCTCCGTCGCTTTAACGCCTTGCTCCACTCGCCTCGGCCGCTGCATCTACGAACGATCTTACGAACATTTAATCGCGTACATCCCTCCACCCGCTGGATTCTCATTCGCGACGAGCCCTAGCGAAGCGCGAGAAAATCGTGGAAGATTTTTCCGTACGATGCAGCGATTCCTCGTTCGAATAAGCGTAGCTTGCACACCGATTATCACACTTCCGCGACAGCGTGGCATCGCGTTTCTCACTCGACATTTTTCAACCGACGACCGGCATTTAAATGCGCCACGCATATGACCGATCATACTCGAGGAGGAAGTCGGTTCCACGACGTTCGATGTATTCTCGATATTCGCCAGGAATGCGCAGCGTCTCAGCGTCGAATTTCGCAACGGAAGGGAAAAGAGATGGTACGGTAGTTTCGAGCCGTTCGAGCAGGGATCGATCCTCCACGGTCTCCTTATCTTCGAAATTCGGCGAGACGGGTTAACGGCCTTTAAGGAGGAATCGGGCCCGTGGAAAATCAGGAGAGAATCTCGTTGACGATCGAAAGGATGCGCGTTCGATGCACTCGACGAGCGTCGTGGATCGATCCCCTTCCCACGTTCGCGGCCCGATGCGATCGAATCGCGAGCCTCCGTCCGCGTACCTTTTTCCTTGCACCGGTGCGAAGATTTCGAGAGTTCGTGGGCCAGCGCTCCGGCACTAGCATTGGCACTGGCACTGCCACCGGCACTACCACCGTCCCACGACCACTGCCAACTTTCGTTCTACGCGCTCGGTACACTTGCTGCACTTGCCGCGCACGGCCGTAAGCGTCGCCCTCTTCCTTCGGCTATTCCATCCGCAAATTCGGTTTTCGCGTGCCGCCCAAGGAATAAAACGACTGGCGGCATGGGCTTTTAACGCCGGAAAGGGCTATCGAGGAACGAAGATATCGCGACCGTTTCTCGATACGTTCCAGGCCGCTTTAGCATTGGATTTAAACGATTTACTTATTTCCACGTTATTTACTCTTTATAAATAAGAAACGCGAGAGAGGAAAACGATCTTTCCGCTGAATTTCCTTCTTCGCGAGTACGACGATCGTCCACCTGGAATTTGGTATATAAAAAAAAAAAAAAAAAAAAAAGCAAGAAAGTTTCGTCCGATCTTTGGCGAAACGTTAAGCGGTATTCAATTGGCCCTTAGCCTACCTCGACCTCCGGAATGTTAGTCGTATATTTCTCCTCGGCGTACGGTGCACCAAGTTTCGGTATAACGGACGACGCTCAGGTAGTATCGCGACGATAAGGACGTTATCGTGGAATTTCGCGGCAACGGTCGACGAGGCGCGCGTCGCGCGAATGAAATCGCTTATATACCGAATTACACCGTACTCGATATTCTTTCGCGATCGCAGCGACGATAAATCTATTCGCACGATCGCTTCCTCTCGCAAATACCCGCCCACGCCGTTTAAACGAGTCACGCACACCGCCGTGATCGCGGAGACTTTATCCCCTTATAAATAATCGAAAGTGCCGTGCGTCCGCGATCCGAAATTGAAAAGTTGCCCGCGAAGGCGAGCGCGCGAACCGAGTGTGACGAACCAGGTGTACCGGTGGCCGCTTCGAGGAATACCGGTTATCGGGCACGAAACGAAGACAATCGGCTGGCGTTAAGGGGGACCACGGAGCGTGGGAGGAAAGAACCGGCCGACGCACGGTGGTGAAAGTCTCGCTCCTAGGCGAACGAAATTATTCTCGAACTTCAGGAAGCATTGGGATCGCGGTGTCCGATGCGTTCCGCGGAAAAGAGATCGAACGAAGAGATCTTTTTCTTTGATCCACACGTCCCTCACTTTTAACGAATAAATAACGCAAGAGCGAGCGAATCGTCCGGCTAGAATCGGAGCCTTCGCGACTGTCCGAGGAGAGAGAGATCCGATAGCCGAAAGAGCGTCACGATCGGACGTCAGTATTCGGGAGGAGAGGATAAAGGGGGGAGAGAGGCGGCCGGCCGGCCGAAACGAAAATACCCTGCCTGCTCCCCCTTTTTCGCGCGTTTTCGCACCGCGATGCCGAGGTTCGACGTCCTCGGTTCCTCATCTCGGCCGAGCGTAAAACGCGTAAACACTCGTTTTCCCAAATTCGCCCGACGCAACGCCGTTAACGACGCAGCCGCCGACCTCCGTCCTCGTGCGTACGGACGATTTAAAGAACGAATCTCGTACCCAACTCCGTGCGAGCGATTCGTAGAAGCGTCGCGGGCTAGCCGCGGTAGAGTTACTTTAGCCAGAATGCGCGCTATCGACGTTCGCACGGTCTCGTCGAGAGTTTTATCGGAATGCGTCGCGATTATTTCGACGGTGCTACGATAAACTCGGTAGGGGTGTCGAACGTGCGGCATCGCGCTCTGCGATATCCCATCTGGAAGAATCTTCCGGCTTACCTGGCGCTCTTTTTCCGATCGAAGGAAAAGCGAGGAAAGGAGCCGATAGGCTTTACGGTGACGCGTACGATATCGACATCGTGGAAAAGTCGACGACCTCTGGCCCCCTGAGAACGCGCGCGTTCCTTTTCCTCGAGGAAGAGAATTATCGCGCTACCAGAATCACTCTCCGATCGGACGAAACGCGCGACGGATCCGCTTCCACGAAGGATCGTTCGGAACGTGCAAAGTGGACGCGGCGCTGGGCCTGAGCAAGGGAGTTTCCAAAATGTCCACCGTCGTCATTTTCACGGGCGCGCGACAGCTCGTTACGCCGGTGATACTTCTCCGAAGCGATTAGCCCTATTTCGGACGACCACGGTCGTCCCAATTTCGCGGCGCCGATCGCCTTGATTCCGAAAACTCGCGGCTTCCTCGAGATCGCTCGCGGTTGCTAAACCCGCCTTAAAATATATCTCTCGGCTTTACCTCTGGGAAGACGCGAACGATCGGTGGAAAAAAACTTTATGGTGGCCGGAGGGATGGCGAGTCGTATTTTTCTCGGACGATCGAGGAATTTAAAAATATTCCTCGTCACGGTTGCCGAAGAGCGCGATCTTCATCGGGGACATCGAACTTGAACACGCGCCTCGGTAGTCCGATCCACGAACGGCGACTTTGCGGGATCGTGCAAGAAGACTCGACGAGATTCTCCGTCGCGAGTCCAACGAGCGGTCCGCGTACACGCCTGGTCGTTATCTAAATACCACGGAAACACGGAATGGTTTTATCGTCGTCGATGCTGGTCGAACTTAAAAACGGTCCCATAAAACGGATAATCCTTAGACTCGGCCTATCGGCCGTCGCTCGATCTGCGGCTATAATTGCAGCGACGATAAAGAAGCTCGTATCGGGAAAAGATAGTGCCATGGATGTACGAAAAAAGACGCGTACAGCGGTACGCGCGGAAGCCTCGTGCGATCGCGCAAGCCTCGCCCAAGAGTCTCGGCGTGCCGGCCGATACTTCGAATCGACGACGCAACGTCGCGAAACTCCTCGAAGAAGGCGCGACTGAACGATGCTCCCTTTTCTCCTACTTCGCGCGACGAGTATCGTGCAACGTAAAGAGCGTGCGGAAGGATTCGTCCGAAGGCCATCTAAAATCTTGAACGGCATTGATAGAGCATTCCGAGGCTTTGGATCGGCAGCGTGGACGCACCTAGACGAGCTACCGCTCGGCGTGCACCGTCGATGCACCGACGATGCACCAGGCACCGCAGTCGCGAACCCGATCACTGAAAGCCGCGCCAAGTCCCTGGCAAAACTCGAATCGCTCGGCCGCCGTCGCGCTTTGCACTCCTCCTCCCTCTTCCTCGACCCCTCCCCGACTTCCTCGCCTCTCCTGCCCGCCGATCCAAAGTCTACTTTACGCTAGGCTCGTCGAAAGTGACGGGGACAAAGCCGACGGAGCTTCTGGCAGCGCGTAAACGATCGAGATGCCGCTCGGTAAGGCGTAGCGGCCGAACGTCGGTGAGAAACATCGCGATCTTACACATCGCGTAGCGACTCCACGACTCGTCCTGCTCCGTTATCGAATCTTTGCTCGGCGATCGCGACGAGTATCGCGCTCCCTTCGTATTTCCGGCAAACCGGAGTCGGTAGAGTAGACCGATCGTAAGGCCCCGAATACAAGCGTCGTGACGCGAACAACGCAAAACGGTGGAACGGAGTAGCGTCGCTACGGTTTGTGGCATCGCCGGTTTGTAGCGTTACGCCGTAATGTATCAGACTCGTAACGCGGACCTAACTCGTACAAACACCAGCGAAACGCATCGTTTCGGGATGTAATCGGTTCGGCTGTAATCGGTCGTCGAGGTCTTCGTTCCCGGCTCTATCGCACGCGCACGCGCTTTGCGGCCCGATAACTCCGAGATCGTAATACCGCGCATTCTAGCGGTGCATCCTACCGTTCCACGATTACCCTCGAACGCGCTTCCGTCGAACGATACCTCCGGATTACTTTCCTTCGCGCATCGACTCGCCGTGTTCGAGGATGAACCGAGATAGATTTCGCGAGTAGGGCAACGTCCCATTTTCCGTGCGGAGACTCGAGGAGCGATACCTTGGCGCGCTTCGCGAATCGATTTGGAAGAAATACGCGCGCTTCGTGGCGGAAGTGCGAGAGGCTGTGGCGTGGTCCGGGAAGAGAGGTCGGCGGAGGGAAATCCGCGGACGGGCACCGATCGAGGTCGTTCGATCGGAACTCGCACCCCCCCCCCCCCAGCCGCTCCTGCCGCCGCTGAAAGCGATCCTTGTGCAATCGATCCGTTTGAGCCCTCAAGGTCGCTCGCTCGCGCGACAAGAGCGTTGCGCATCGCCTCGCAAATTATCGCGCTTAACGGTTTCTCGAGCTTCCCAAGGGCTGCAGCGCGAGAAACCGAGTACCGGCGAGGAGGAGAATATTCCCTTTAAGAAAGTCACGCCGCCGAATCGATCGTAAATCTTCGATCGGTAGATCCGTATTCGACGCCGCTTTTCGTCGTTGACGAGGACTTCTGAGCGCGATAAATACACCGATCGTCGTCGTCGACGTTGAAAGATGAAACGGAGGGGCAGAGATTCAGCGAGGCGAGTGACGAAGACGAACAAAGCGCGTCTCTACAGGCCCGTTCAAAGGATTCCGCCACGCGATACGTAGAGCGCAGATCCGCGTTGAAATGGTAGTGGGTCGTCGCGGAGCGCGGTCGATGCCGAAAATGAGGCGGGCGAAGGGGCAAGCGCGCGCGAACAAACGAACGAACTGACGGACGGACGGACGGACGAACGAAGGAACGAACGAATCCAAAGCGGTCGGTCTTCCGCGTGGGCGGCGAACGGCCCGAGCGTACGATGCACGCGCGAGAGGCTCGAATGGAGATAAAATTATCGGCGGGCATTAAGGACGTCACAATTAAAAATAATAAGCGGGAGATGGCATCGTATAAAAGTACGAATCAGGCCGCGATTGCCTCGCGAGGTCATTCGCGTAACCGGGTCGAGATCAAAACAGAGCTCCTCTTACGACGCATCGCTGACGCTGGGGAACGATTATTTTGAGAGCCGGCATGTGCTCGCCGTATTTGTGACGTTGAATAAATATTACGCGGCGGCATTCGGAAGCCGCCTTGGAACCGTCGAACCTCTCTCGAGCTTCGCCTTCGCAGCCACGCTCTTTGAATGACGGCGCGTTATTCGCGCCCTCCCTTCCGGACGCGGCTCCTTCTTGGCCTTCCGGGGCGGCTTCTTCGGAGTCGACGGGAAGCGACGCTCGTCGCGGATTCGCGCACAGCCGCCGACAAAAGCCCGGCTCATCGCGAGCGTCCGGTAGCGCCGGGCAAGGACGCGCGACGCCGCGTCGCGAGGGACGGAAAGACCACGGAGAATATCGAGTTTCGCTAAGCATGCCTCGCGCACCTACTCGCCGAGGAGTTCCAGCGAGCTCGGTTCCGAACGGAAAACATCCTTCCCTCGTCGCTCGAGGACCTCTCTCGAGCTCCTCTCCGCCTTCCGCGGCGGTTTTCGCGCAAATCCAAAGCGGGAAGAACCGATACTCACCGATGGAGGAGCGGAACTCGTGGAGCATCGCGGATTAAAAAAAGTACGCGAAGGGAGTGGGCGAGTAGAGAGGAGAGGCGCCCCGATGCGCTTTTGCAGTTTCGATAGTTCCGACCGAGTTTGCGCGCCGGCCGACTTTCGCTGGGTGCTCTCACTTTCGTTGGGGGTCGCGAATCCAGATACTGGGGAAGAAGTATCGACGGCCGTGAGCGCGGTTGCGGAGGACGAGCGGAGCGTACACCTCGCGCAAGCGCCGGATCGCGCTCTTGGCCCCTCGACGCCGAATACCGCCTCTCGCAAAACTCACCGGCCGAATCGCGGAAGCGAGCTTATCCGAGCGCGCGTCGATACGTCCCCGCGACGAATTACTCTCCTTCTCTTTGGAGCTAATCTCCCCACGGAGCGGGCCCCTCTTTGGGCGTTGCTGCGATTCCCGCTTCGACTCTCGATCGACGCGATCGAGAGCTCGATGATTCCGAGAGCGACGAGCGAGACATCGCCGCACGATATTGCCCCGCTTCGCTATCGAGTAGCGGGATGTAAATACGAGGCGGAGGTAGCGGGCAATCGGTGTGGATGAAACGACGCGTTCCATTCGCCGAGCGACTTTTGACCCGCGCGGTATTATACCGGGCGAATCGGGTGCACGGAGCTTTCACTCGACTCCCCCTACCGAAAGCTCGGTTCAAGGAGAGCGTACGGGATGCGAGGAGGCTCGCGCAATGCCAGCCCGCTTTCGAGCTGCGACGCGAGAGAGGATAGAGCCGCGGACTTTGAGTTTAGCAAAACTCGGCCCGCACCGAGGATTTCCATGCGACGCGCACGCGGTTTCGATTGTTCCCGTTGACCGTAAAGCGGAGAGTAGGGCTCGTGCCAACCGACTTCGACGCTCGGTGCCAAAAACCGAACGAAGGAACGAACGAGCGAACCACCCTGTCGAATCTCTACCGTTTCGATCGTCGACCAACTTTTTCCGGCAAAGGTTCGAGGAATCGGTATCGATACGCTGTCATCGCATTTTGATATCCATCCAACGGACACAGCCGCGCGGAAAAATAGTCGCGAGGAATAAAAATAGGTGCGATATACGGCGGCACGATAAGCGTGCGCTTAACGACGATATTATTAGAACGACAAATATCCTCGCCTATCCGCGTCCAAAGCGCGAAAGGTCGAACGAGCGCGCGCCTTACCGTCGAAGCTTCGAGAGAAACGAAGGAGAGCAGGAGGAAGCGGTGCGAGAAGGCGCGAGCGGTACGAATACGTACGTCGTGCGTGGATGGATGGTGCGTGGAGTCGCAGCGAATACCAGGACGATGCACCCCCGAGCAGACTTTGAGCAAAACTGAGCGAGAGTTTGGCTCCAAAAGAAACCGGAACCGGCGACTAGTTCCCGCGGAGGTGGCAGAGAATCAGTAGGGTGGGGAAGGGAAGAGGGTGAACTCGGCCCTCGGAGAGAGAAGAGTCGGGAGAAAGGGAGAGAGCGCGAGATAGGAGGGGGGGCTTAACGTCGCGGGACCATCGCTGCTCCTATATGACTTTTCTCATCGTATCAACACCGGACTATTCCTCGAACTTTCGCGCGACGCGAGAGCCGAGACTTTGGACGCACCGTATCAAAAATCGCGATTGTAGGCCGCGAAACTCCGCGAAAAACACGATCCTAGCTCTCGAACGCTCCTCGAATCCTCCTTCGGAGGTATCGCGCGACGATACGAGGGAAAGCGGAGGTGGGCAGAGGGCGGCGATCGGGAGGTAAACAAATTTGATTAGACTTTCCGAGCGTATGCGCGAGGGGGGGGGGGGGGAAGATCGAATTCCGGTCGGCGAAGGAGCGCTCGAAATCTATCTGTCTATCTTCCAGCAGCGGATGCAAACGATCCCGGTGGTCGGCCATCGAGCCGTCCCGCAAAAGCGGCGACGAGGCGGGAGAAAAGGTGGAGCAGCGTAAGAAACGGGGGAGCGGTTGATATGGGCCACGGGATTCCACTCGCTCGGCACGGCGCGTTCCCGCTCTCTCCCGTTCGGCGAGCCACCCTCGAGAGAGGGAGAGAGGGGGGGAGGGGAGCGGGAGGAGGGGGATTTGGCGCGTGTTACGCGCCAACATGGGGATCCTCGGTTGCCGAGGGGCGGAGGGAGCCCGAGGGAAGGGTAACGTCCCGAAATTACCGTACGGATAAGGCGGGACCGGGAGGAACCCGGGGGTTGTTTTATGTGTTTTCCGATAGCGAAAGTTGTAGACGGCCCGAGCTCTCCCCCCCTGTACCGTCCTATCATCGACCGTTTCCTCCAGATTTCTCCGATTCTCCGGCTTTACGTTCGCGTCGCTTCTCGACCATCGCGAACATGTTCGCGCGTACGGCGCTTTTAGTAGGACGATCGGGTAACGGGGGAGGAGAAAGAAAAATTAAGACGATCGAGAGGTAGAGGAGGAACGCCCTTCTCGCTTGTCCCCGATCGATACCCGTTCGCTTCCTCGCACCGTCATTTTTTTTTCGGTATTTTACGCACCGCTATTTCGTTCGGCAACCGTAAGTCGTCCGTGACGAGTAAAGTACCGAGTGGAGCCGTAAGACGATCCGATGCGCGAACGGTGCACGAGCGGCGCGAGACGCGAGACGAATAACGTCTGGCACCGGCTCTATTTCCTCGAGATTTCTCGCGTTCTCGAGTTTTTCGCGCACCACTGTGAGAATTACGAACGCTTTCCGGGTAGGTATACCGTTTCGACGCGATAATCGTGTCGGAGGTACGAGTAAGAAAAACGTCTTTGAGCGTTCGTTTATACCTACGTACGCGCGGCGTGCTAATGGCATTTGCGCGATAACGGGCTCCTATTCGCGATACGCACCCGAAGTTCGTTTCGCCGAGGATGACATCGATGCACGCGCGGATGATCGTTTGCGAGAATCTCGCGATGAAATTGGCGCGTAAAGGCGCAAATCGGGCGCGTCATCGAGCGCATACCGATGCGACGGCCGGAATGGCGCAACGCCCCGGACGTTTGACGCAAGTCCCCGCCGTGCAACCGCGAGATTCTCTAGACTAACAACCACGACCGTCCTGGCCGTCGTTCCTTCACCGCGGAAGGAGAGAGCTCCTACAATCGCGTAATCCCCGAACACGAGGCTCGATTAACGGCACCGCGAGTGAAAAGGCGGCCCCTCCTTCCTTCGAGCTTCGCGCCGACGAACGGCCGCGGACGAGCAAGTAGCGGGATGAAAATAACCTAGAGCCCTTTTTGCCGGGAGAGAGATAATATCGGCGGATAACTGTCTCTGGTCGGCAAGGATTTAATCGCGGAGAAAGAAGAAAAAAAGAAACGAGAGAGGCACTTACCTTGTGCGTGACCGCTCCGCTAGGCCGCGTAAAGCACTCGAACGGCTCGCGCCCGTAGGACTGGGATCGAATCGATCGGGATATCCGGCATATCGATAACCGCAAAATGGCAGTCGTCGTGTCCCTCGCTCCCGCGGTGAGGTAACGTTTTCGAAACTACGGGACGTAGTCGCGAGAGCCGCGTAATATTTACGCTCGACTATTCTACGAGCGATTGCTTTCCCGCGTAAGAAATACGACTCGATGCTTTTGCGATCGACGAATCGATCGTCGCTCGAATATCGAACGTCTCCTTCGGGAGGAGCGAATTGGAGGATAAGCTTCGTAAAAATTTCAACGACTCGAAAACAAAATGGTTTAACGTGAAATAGATTGCGCAAAATCCTTGAACGCGCGATCGCCCCGAGGAACGTTTTTCAATAATAAGCGAATTACGTCCGTCCGCGTTTTTAAATTTTTATCGCACCGCTCGTCGTGGATTTACGACCTAGCCAACGGCACCTCGTTATCGCGTGCACCGTCGTCGGTGCACCGTCCGCGGTGTTTTCTTGAATCGCCGATGACGCAACGGCTATATGTCCTTACAAAGACAAGATAGAGCGAGACCCGCGGACACTCCGATCCATGGATCGCGCACGATCGGCGCGAAGTGCGAGGCAAAGAGGAACATCGATCCTACCTTAAGACGTAGTTGACGCAGACGACGGAGAGCGGTTTGCGTTGCTTCGAGCAGTGAATGAGGGTTGCCTGCGTGACGACCCAGGCGTATCCACCCCTCTTGCCCAGGAATCTGTAGGCCACCGTCTCGCACTGGCCCTTGCTGAACACTGCAACGATTCGGGAGAAGGATCGGTCAGAGGACTCGTGCCGCGCTATCCGTCTTCGCCCGTTATGTGGCCCACCGTGAGCCTCGACTGCGCATGGAGCGCGTATTTGGATGACGAAAGGATCGCGTAGAAATTGCAAATTCGCGCGATGAGACCTCGCTAATCCCCCCCACTCGCCCCTGCGGCCCTTCTCTTCCAGGCGTACCGTCGAAAAGCTGGCCCTTTCGTACTCGATGTTCTTCCCCGATATCGCGTTACTCTCTCTATCGCTGCTTCGCGATGCTCCTGCACTTTAATCGAATAAACTCTCAACTCCTTTGGCCCGGTAAAAGCTACAACGCGAGATTGTAGGCGCGAAAGGAAAAAATACCCGGCTAGCCGTTCGAGCGTCATCCTGTAGATTCTATTTCCAACCGATCGCAACGTCGAATCTGACTCGTGCCGGACGATATCGCCGGGGTCAAAATCTCTTCTTCGCGTTACATCGAGCCGCGGTTGAAATCTCAACTTTGTACCTGGATTGTCTTATCGACGCTTCGACGCTTTAGGGTGGCTTCGTCGTTCAAACGCGCAATTTCGTTGTGCGCGGTCGATCCCCCGTCGTGATGTACGACGGGGCGAGATTCACGATATAATTATGGATTTTGGTTTCGCCATACCTGGGGATACGCTATTTATACCCTTGACACAAAAATAGGGGCATACGGAAAGAGTAAATGGATCCGCCGTATAATTATACGCGTATAGCGCAAACATAATGAAAAACGTCTAAAAGCGTAGCGTCAAAAATGAGGGAGTTTTTGGAAAAAATGACAGGCCCGTCGTTTGAAAGACTCGATAAACTCTACGTTCGTTTCGAAGTACGCCAAAGGGTGGATAACATTAAAACTCGTCGGAAATTTTTAGAGTACTCCGATTCGATGACGCACGTCGAGTATCGCGCACCGATCGGTATTCGAATAGCTGCTCCAACCGCCATTCCCGTAAGTGCATTTAACGTACCGCGATAACGGTCGATTAACTACGATCCTGAAAAAACATTTTTACTCGTAATACTTGGGCGGGACGAACGACCGTCCTTGAAATCTTGCCTTCCACGCAGAATGTCATCGACCCGGCTGAACCGACGCACATCGTGCCGTAGCCCTCCGCCTCACCATCGACGACCCTTCTTTACCTTTTTTACTCCTCGCTGATTTATCACGGCCGACGCTACGTTATATTCTCCTTCCGTATTACCAGCGTAATGTTAAAGGGACAAACGCACAGGACGGTGGAGAGGGGCAAGGAGGGCGTTGCGGCTTTTGCGGATTATACGTCGCGCGCGAAAACGATGGAAAATGATCTCCATAATTGTGATGGAGCGAAGGAGAAAAAAGGCCGATAGGAGTAACCCCGAATTAACGAGCAACTTGCACTTACGAGATTTAAACGACTTGTCCAGAGTCGTGTTATCCAGGGCATGGTAAAACTCGAAGGCGGACTGTCCCATCAGCTCTTCGCTGTCCCAGCCCAGATATTCGGCCAATCTGATCGACAGAAATGCGATGTTGGACCAATGAAACCAAGCTCGATTCGTACGAAGACGCGATGGGGCGTCAACGAGTCGTTTACATCGACGATTAGAGCAACGAAGAAAACTCAATGCTCCAACCGTTGAAATCGGAGTTGAGAATAATATGCTTTGTACGCGACTTCGCTTACTTCTCATCGGCATACGTGAATTTCATGCTCAGATTATGCTTCGACAGGAAAGTATGTCGTCCTAAAGGCACTTCTATGTTGCTAGGATGTGGTATAGGACACGCTACGAGGACCAAAGAAGCATCCATGGCCTCGTCTTCGTCCTTCTTTTCCATATCGGTATCGAGCTCGATGGAGTTGGCGTTTGCATCGCGGATATGCGTCAACCGGCCGATGCAGTGGATCACCTGTAAAAGTAAACGCGAAGCGAGTCAAAGATCGTCCCCAAAATCGATGTAAAGGAGAATAAAGTTTCACGCGTGAATCCCAATTTCCAAAGCAACGTATACTCGTACCTTGTAGGAAGCGCTTTTCAAGTTGACTTTCCTTCCTTTGCTGGTTAAAGTACACTTGAGGCGTAAAAAGAAACTGCACGGACGTTTGTGATTATTTTCGCGAGGCTTCGACGACAGGCATTCTCGTAATTCCTCGTGATCGCAGGGGTGGCTGTACTCGTACACGCTCTGACCCATCATGTCCATCTGTATCGCGGAGAAAAGTGAAAAACTAATGAATCCACGATGGACCAAGTATCACGAAGGAAAAGAGACAACGCGCCAAAGCCGACGTTGAACGTACAGATTATTTTCGAACATTTCGTTATGCCGAGGAATGCGAATACGTTTAAATCTACGATATCGAGCATCGCCTCGTAAACGCGACTCCAAACGCACACGAAGAGCTTCACGCACCTGGGACACTCCGAGATAGTCACTGACGTTTTCGGAAAGGTAAACCATGTTTCCATCGCTCGAGAGAACGAGCATGAAGCCGTTCAATGCCTTTGGAAATAGCTGGTCCATCTCGACGGACGACTCGGACTTTGTCAATGGACCTGGAACTGAAGAAAGATAACTCCTAACGTTCGTGGCGGGAGATTTTGGAGCGAGCGGAAGAGCATTTCCAACGGAGGTGGTCAGGATCTGGATGTCGGGGTGCGAGGAGAAGAGGGTGCAAGAAAGAAGATCGCGCACTCACTGGCATCCACGACGGCGCGAACCTTGAGGAAGGCGATGGCGAGTCTCATCACGCTGGCTTTGTCCAGATGACTGGCCTGCTCGGGGGCTACGGGTAACGCGGCTGAAAGTTCGGAAAATATGTCCGTCTCCCTGCTGCGACGACATCGTGCCGCGTCTCTGGACCTTTCCTTCCTCTTCTCGTTGCTCCTGCAACCGACGTTTATTTTCACTTCTTATCGCGTCCAAGATCGAGGAAGATCGACGAAGATCAACGACGGGGACATTCGAGAGAATCGATCCGCCACGCTCCAAGGACCACTCGACGCTCTACACGCCGTTCGAAACGATCATAGGCAAGGTTCGGTCGTCGTAGGAACGTGGCAAACGTCGCTGTACGGACGCGTAAAAAGAAAGGATGGCCCCTCGAAGCGTTTAGGCGGCACCGATAAAAAGGTCGATACGCGTCGTTCTACCGCATTGGCGCGAATCGGATGGCACGGCCAGCATAAGTGGCAGTGGTGTTTTCTAAATTTCTATCGCTAAGCGGCCCATTATTTCCCGACTATCTCGATAGTACCTTATCTTCGTCGTAGATAGACCTTCGAACGGTATTTATTTCGAAATCGATCCCGAGATCTCATCGCTCTTTTCTCTCTTTCACTCTGGCCGTCGGATCGATGGTCCGTTTACCCTCGGTTATTCGCTCGAACGTCGAGGCAACGGGATTCAAAGATTCGGGATCATATTCTCCTCTATCGCCTCTAACGCACCGCCGCGCCTGGTCAGTCGCCGAAAATACGCGCGTAGACGGTAATGCGCCATATTCCGGCCAACCTTATTCTCATTCTTCGAGGGTTAATACGCGGACGCGTACGCGCACCGCTCGTTGCGGAGGCCACGGTTTTTGCGTACGATCGAGCGTATCGCGAATGCCAAAGAGCGATACCCCTTTAAGATTCTCCGCTCGTATTCCGGAGAATAAATATCTCGGCGCATTATGCGAATACTCGGATTTATTTAATCCGTCATTTTCGAATCTCGCAAGATATCACGCTCGATATACGATCATCCTTTCAGGCACGAGCAAAGTATCGAGCCAAATATCGTCGATGCAATATCGCGCGGCGATATTTCGTAAAAAATACCGAGCACTTATCGTGGAGAACGCGTCGTTAGAATCGGACACGTGCGAGGCTGTACGAGCGCAAAGGTCGATCGTCGTCGTCGTCGTCGTCGTCGTACCTCCTCGCGGTCGCACTTACGAATAATTTTCCGAAAAGCAATCCTCCTCGGTGCAGGCGTAGACGCAATTATCGTTATACCCCGGCCCGAGGTTCTCGTAGACGCACGGCGGCAGGAGGTTGGTATCGTGGGCATAGGCAGGCTCGTAAAGGGGGCAACGATCGCTGGCGGGGCATTCGAGCCAGCGTTCCTCGGTGCAAAACCCGAATAGTTGCCGGCGGTCGTGAGGAAACTCGCCGAAACGACCGGCCAGCCAACCATCCGTTCCGGCATCGATGAACGCCCAGGGATCCTCTCGATAGCGCTCCTCCTTCGACGTCGCCCTCGCGTATCGATCGTGCTTCGATCTCGAGCAGCGCGAGTTTCGCGCGTCGCAGGAATCCGTCGGGCGAAAAGTACGCGCGCAGCTCGCGCCCGCTTTAGCCTCCGATTCGAAATAAAGAGCCAGATCCTCGACGTCGACGGTACCGATTTGGCAGCTTCCGCTCGAAGCACGCCTCCGCGGGTTTGGCCCGCGGGAGTTCGTTCGGGGACGATAAGAGTCCGAGGCGCCGGGACTCGAGGAATCGTGGAAGAAGCGGCCCTCGTAGCCGCAAGGCGGAAGCTGCGCTTCGCGAGGGATCGGCTTGGCGCACCGACCTTGCTCGTCGGTGCCGACGAATGCCCCTGAACGATCGGCGTTCGACCGAACGCCGGGCTCCTCGAGGAAGTCGTCGAGCTCGCCCTTCCTTCCTCGCAGCAGAGGACATTCCGAGAGGGCCGGCCTCGGCCGAGTCTCCGCGAAGTCCGCGTAGCCGGACTCCCTGCCGATCCAGTCGCGCGACTCCGCCGTCCCCTGGCCCTCCAGCGCCTCGCCGAAATTCATGCCCGCTTTCCCGCGCGGCCGGCCGCCGCTCTTCGTGGAACGAAGCTCTGGCCCGATTCTCGGCCGCGCCTCTCCTCGCTTCTCCGCGCGATCGCGCTTTTTACGTCGTTACCGCGCCGCCTCCCTCGCTTTCATCGCGCTCCCGTCCTTTCTCCGCGTCATCCTCGTCTCACGCTTTGCTTCTTCGCTCCGCCGCCCTTTCTTCTCCTCGTATCGTTCCGGGGCCCCTCGCGATTCGTCTCGCGACTTTTCTCCTCGCCTTGCTTTCCCCGTCCTCGCGACTCGCTTCGTCGAGTCGCGCCTCTTTCGCGTCGTCAATCCGGAGGACGTTTTGCGATTGCCGTTGCGCACCGTTGCCGTTTTTTTTTTTTACGGAAATAGGAATTCGATTACCGCGACGGTTCGCACGATACTGAACCCGGCAAGGTACCATTACCCTTTCTCATCCTGTAGACTCACGACGATCGCTATCTTTCACCGATAACGATATTACCTATCGCTCTGCGCCACGCAACACGTTCCGGGTGTTTTCATGGTGCCAACGATTCGAATCGACCTTCGAGTTTTCCCTTTCCGATCGTGCCTCTTGCTCGAGAGGTGCGGAAATCGCGACCACGGCCACGGCTATCGAAAGCCCGGTAAGGGGCTGCGTCGAATTCGCGAGCGTTGCCCTTCGTAGTCTTCGGTTAATGCCGGACTCGTGCGTTTTGCAATGACGCGTTCGAGATTTTTTAGCGGAAAATATCGCGAATACGCCTGCGTTGGATACAGGGTGCTCTACCGGTATACGAAGCTGTGAAATTTACGCGAATCGGCTCTTGAGCGATCGTCGAGAGCGGCACCATTGATAAAAGGAAACGTTCGATCGTGTTTTAATTATTTTTAATCGTCCTCGAGATATACGCGATAATATATCATCGACGATCCGATTGCATTTGGTGGCAAATAAATTAAAAAGTTGTACGCAATATCGTATCTCCACGGACGCATATCGGACGATATAAAGACCAGAGGGAAGACCCGTGATGGTAATGGGCAGGGCTTTTGGCCAGAAAATTATAAAGCGGAAGATCGTCGAACCGCAAAACGAAGAACGAGCAAGTACGTGCGACGTGCTTTCCTCGGAAGTGCCCGCTTACGATATTCGGCCGGATGGTTCGACGGTGGACATTTCGTATGCACGAGATAACGACCCCCGCGTTGCGACGCGCATCGTAATTCTTTCGCGAATGGGGCTCCTCGGCATCGTGTCGTCGCGTCTCTCAAGGATGCCTCGGAAATCGATACCGCGCAACGACTCGAACGAAAATTAAAAGACGGGCCCCGCGTAAGCGGAGGTAAATATTACGCTCGACGTTCCAACGGTTTACGTAATATGCCGATAGTATTAAAGGCCAGAACCGTCGATTCGGTCGGAATGACCGGTCTGGCGTTTCTTGGAAAATTAGCCGCACCTTGCGGCGATGATTTTTAAAAATTTTACGCGATCGACGTCGCGCCGATCGGACTCGTCGAAGCTTCTCCCTCGTGCCGCCCTTTTGAGCTACGAAACGTAATGGAAACTACCCGAAAGGTATGGGTTCCAGCGACGTACGTCGGGTGCGTTTCATGGTTGGCACGCAAAGAGACCGAACGTTTTGTATCGTAAAACAGGGCGCCCTCATATCCGCGATTTGCGAGTGCTGCAAAGGATGATACGGGGCATAGCTCAACGCACGTGGTTTCTCCGGCGAAGGAAAGCTCCGAACGTTGTACGAGTCCGGGCGCCCCTATACCTGCGGCGAACGACGAGTGCAGCGGGGGATATCGTGGCCGCGCTGGTGCAGCACGTGCGTTCCACTCCCGACGACCTTGATCGAGTCATCGGTCTCTCATTGCCGTTATGGTCAAGGAAACGGAAACGAGTTCTGCTCCAAATCCGTAAACTGGATATCGGCGTCGATGAAGAACGGCGTTTCTAAATCGAGGCAATTTTACTCGCGCTTTATCCCTTTTTTTCCAGGATAACTACCGATACGTATGGCAATGGGCTGTGTCCAGAAAAATATCAACGATTTAGTTCCAGCCGCCAAGGCGAAATTCGCCGGAAACTCAATGAAATGGAAAATAGGAAATAAGGTTGTGCGAACGTACAAAAAGTGAATGTACGAGCGATGCAAGGCTGGAACGATGCAAACTTCCACGTCCGTTTAATCGAATGTCCGGCTATCGCTCCGAGCGGAAAACGACGGAGCGATTTACCACGGTTTATCGGGAACTCGTAATCTTCGCTATTGTTGGCTATTGGTAATCGGACCAACTACCGGACGGCATGGGAACGTAATAATTTGTCGGCGATACCTCGCGTATCTTCGTCGAAGAACTGAAACGACGAACGCTACCAGTGGGCTAACGATTCGGTGCCGCATACAATGGGTTAAGAGGCAGAATTATTTCTCCGTTATGGAGGCATCGATAAGAGGAATGACCGGCAGGAAATTCTGCGGCTTCTTCGAGATTGCCCCGTGACGTCCGTGGGCTTCCCAAAAAGCATAACGAACGCACGGTTTGGAAATCGGGGCCCACCACGATTATGTCCCGAGAAGGACTTTCCTCGTTCGAATAATACTCTCGCGAGAATTATCGCGTATGCGGATAATGCACCATCGCCTTCTTCTTTCCAATTAAAGAATCGAACTCTGATCTCACCCCGAGCATAGATCGCGCTACGCCGGACCGCAGGCGTGAAAAATAAGCATTCGTGGAATAATCTACTCCGTCCATAAAGTTCGCGGTAAATGGCCCTGTTGCACGCACGGTCCGGCCTGGAAACTTTTTCGAAGGTCGTTGGCCGGGGGCTCGCAAGAGGCGACGATCTTCGTATACGCGTCCGTGCGTATCCTGTCGTGGGATACGAACCGACCTATCATCGCCCGGAGCGGTGAGAGCTCCCTTCGTATCGTAAGGCGTACTCGAAATACGGGACGCGTCGCGAAGGTAGCGATTGATACGATCAACGATCAACGATGATTTTCCATCGGCATCTTGCGGAAAAATTTCGAAGACCAAGAGCGTAAAACCGTTCGACCTCTTCTCGACCCGATCTAACCTAGTTTTGGCGATCCTCGTTGTTCGAATCGGTATCGATCTTAGCGAAGGTGGGGCATGCCGAATTTAGCGAACGAAAAGACGAGAAGTCGCGGATGGCACGTAAGACGCGTGCCTTATCGGTTATTTCAACTTTGTACCGGCATTATTTCTCGGAATCTCATGCTCGTTTAGCACGGCATACGTGCCGTCCTACGCATTTTCGCGAAATTCGTCGATACCGGCGCAATAGTCGACTTTCGATCCGACCTACTATGATTTCCTCGATCTTGGCTTATGCAATGGCAAAACGTTCTTTTTCGTTCTCTTTGGGGAACATCGTCTTTCCTAACGACCATGTTTAGCTCTACCGTCCGATCGCGGTAACGACGCCTCGAGTATAATGGGCCCGCACCGAGGGTGAAATATTCTTTGACCAAAGCCGTTGTTAAAAAAAATACGTCGATAGTCCATCGCAAACCATCGCTTAGGTCACGACATAACGGTGATTTGAAATATAAGCTTCGCGATATTTCTGGAGCCCACGTATTTCGTATAATAGCGAGATTATCGTCTCGAGAGACGAATCAAAAATACGGTACGAATCCCGGGTATCTACGACTAAAAAATTTTATTCGTATCGGTTAACGACATCCGCGTCAAAGATCGGGCCTGGCGGGAGGTGGAAAGGGAAGATCCCAATTTGGGCGGACGAAGAAAAGAGAAACTCTCTCTTCCCCTGCCATAACTTCGGAGCGTAGGATATTTTCACCAATAACCTCGACGTGCCCGTAACAGTGTCCGATCTGCCCGATTATCATTATTCCCCCGTTAGGTTTCCCGGTACGCAGAAAAAATACGCTTATTGCGCGCTTACTCACGCACACGAATGGAGTAGCGATGGAAATGAAAACGGGGATTATCGAGGAAGGAAGGAGCGGAGACGGAGAGAAAATTCCTGGTAGGGGGAAAAGGCCCTGAAGCGGTGATGGGGGGAGAGAGAAGAACGAAGGAGAAAGCGCGACGAAGAGAAGAACCTCGGAGAGACGCGATTGCGTCAAACGGCAGTGGTCACTCACACGGACGCACGCTCCTAGAGGCAATACACGCGAAGTGCGCGCTCGAGTCGAAGCGGTTCCCGTATCGGGCTTCGAAGCAACGACGAGGAGACGAACCGCAGGGCCGATAACGTAGAGTGCGACATAGCGTTCGCCTCGGTCGTACGAGTGGGAAAATAAAAATGAAACCGACGTAAGCGCCGCATCGTACACACATCCATACGGACGGCTCGCGGCTTACGTCGTCCGGCCTTAGCCTCGGCTCACCTTCTTTTCTCCTTGTGCTTCTTCTCCTTCCTCTGAGACTCCATGCTCGTTTTAACACCGTACGACACACTTTTGTTCGGCGGTACGACACCCCGGGACACACTCTCGGTCACTGCCAAGGAACGTATCCAGCGTGCACTCCGCTAAGCTCGTCACGAAATAAGTCTCCTTTTGGCCGTACCGTACTTTGCTCGCTAGGCCTGCTCAACGCGGACTTTAACGTTATCAAGATCGATGCACGCTCGCAGTCCTTCGCACTGTGCCCAACGTTACCGCCGCACGGCCTCCTTTGTCAACGTCGAAAAACGAAAACACATCTTGCTGTCTTTACGGAACGCACAATGAACGCCAAACTCATGGTGCGATGGCGATGACGATGACGGTGGTGGTAAGGTAGTGGTGGTATTCGGAGTTTTATTACGCTGGCAGCAGTGGTAGGAGAGATATGGTGGTGGTAGAGAGCTGCACGCGCGAGCTTCGTTTAGGAGAGGACGCCACGCTGGGGCGGGGGGAGGGGCGTCACGTGAGTCTCCTACCGTGGCGGCTCTGACAGCGCCATCAAACGGGCTAAATGTCAACTAGTGTGCCACAGTACGTCGAGTAAGTAGGCCATCGATACGAGGCGTTCTCATTTCTCCGTCTCTAACCTTTTCGGAACATTCTAATTCGAAGTATTCGCAAAGTATAACAACTCATTGTTCGGGGATCACGTTGATTCGACGTTTAAGCTTTTTTGAAATGTACATTACCTCTCGTGTCAAGTAATGTTAACGTCTGTGGCAGTTTTACGTTCGCATCTTCACGGGTATGATGGAAAATGAAATTGCGATGCTCATCGCCGTAATGTATACATCGATGTATTTATTAAATCTAAGTATACAGAGTACTATCTTTCACCACGAGTGGAACGAAGAAATAATAATTTTTACACAAACGGGAAGAACACTGTCTTTTATGAGGTTTCCATTAACGACCGGTAAATGCGAGTAGGTGCGACTGAAAAATTATAAACGTAGCGTAATCGTGATTATAACAAAAACAAATCTTTCCATTCGTTCGGCGATAAGACCCGATTGTAAAGAATGCTCTCGAATTTTCGTTTTTTTGTGGCAACCCATCTTTTTATACTCTCGTTGAAACTAGTATGAGATCGCTGTATTAAGTCCCATTTTGTCGTGTACTTCGAATTCCCTACAGAAAACCCAGAATGCTGTCTATACCTTTGCATAGCGCTTCTTTACGAAAAAAAAAAAATGCAAGGTTGTATTTCTTCAATTAGCTTTAGATCTTTCTACTTCTTTTTCATTGCTTAATGGCTGCTGCCTCTGTCCCTGCTGTGGCAACAATTTATTTTCCGTTACTTTCACTTCCATCGTCGTTTCCTTGCTTTCCATCTGCAAACGCATATCCTTTTCGTCTTCGTCGTTATCCTCGTTCATAAGATCCAGGTCGTTCTCTAGGTCGTCCATCGAGGTGTCTTTGTTTCCGTATAGTCCAGGGTATTCGGACATGCATTGCTGCATTTTCTTAAACGCGTCGTAACATTCCGAACCTTTGGGATCTGCATTCGAGTAATGAAAACAGGAAAAGGCCTCGCGGAACTCTAAGCCGCACGGGCCGGTTGCCATGCCACCGAGGCACGGACAATTCCAATTTATTTCACCGCTCGGTAATAGCAGACCAGGACTTGGTTCAGGTTTCGGAAGATCGATTTTACTCGGCGTTGCATGATCTTCCTTTGACGCAAAGATTATAGTATCCTTGCCCTCCTTTCGAATTAGCGGCATAATGTTTCTAGAGATAAAAGCATATAGCGAATATGCAAAAGATCTGTTAATACGCGATAGCACCGATAAACGTTGACCCACGGACAATGTTCTTTATGCCGCACTAAACTATTTATTTTTCTAATGCTTGTAAGTTCTGCTATCAGAGGTGAACGATAGCAAATTAGACGTTGCGCGATGAACTGTATATATACACTGTTCACCCTCGTACTTCGTAGCCACGGTTAAAGCTGCTCTTAATCGTACATAGGAATCTGATTTACAGCGCAAAATAAATCTCTGTTCCGCAGAGTTATACTTTATGATATCTACGTTGCACTTAGCGCCTTCCTCTCCAAAAAGTTGCCTCAGAGATTGAAGAATATTCTTCTTCAGGTATACCTGCGATACCACGAGATCGGGACGAGCGGGTAACTCTCTGCAAATAATAAACGTTCAATTAGAAGATTAGGAAATTCGGATAGCCATGGACAAAGTATATTCCTTACAAACTCAATAGTGTATAACAAATAACTTTTTATCAATAGGAAAAGAATATTACTACTCGTAATTAAGACATACGTATTACGTGCAGTCGTTAATTATTCGAATCGATATATTTCCGGAGGACGAGTTTACGCAATCGATGGTAAAATAAAATTCGTACTACTCAAGGCTGGCAAAAGTTTCGGCACGAATTAGGTTATGTCTGCACGAGCAGGAATCTAGAGAGACAAAAAGGATACTAACAGAGATACGTCTAAATAATGCATATTACACAGAAACGTTGGCTCGCGACTCACATTGACTGCTCCACGTATAGGGAAAACAATCGCGAATTTAACAGAGCACTTTTTGTTGATGTTTTATGTAAGAGATCGCGGCATTTCATTCATGCCTTCATGATAGTAACAGCAGACGGCAATCTTCGGAGTTTGCCTGGTGAACAGAGATGGCATGGTCGTCGACACGCGCCATCGGTTTTATCCCACTAGGTTAAACTCCGAAGTGCGTTTCTTGGTGTTTATCTATCATGGAAAATTTCCCATTCCGACCAATCTTTAAACGTGATTCACGATACCTAATGCACGTGGTAAATAGCAATGTGTCATAATGGATTTAACGTCAGGTCTTTCTTTCGCAGTATTGAAACTTTAACCTCGATAATCCCTGACTAATGGTGGATTTCCGTGAATTCAGAACTTTTTCGCCGTTCTCGTTTCCTAAATGATGTAAAAAATATATTTTTTTATAGTATACATTTTAAATATAATATATTTTACCTAGTACTTGGTAAATGTTTATAATAGAAAAGCACATTCTGTCTAGCTTGGCACTTATCCTTTTGCAATTGGTCATATCAAGTGCTGGATTGATAGAAGGAATATTTGTAAAATATGTAAAATCATATCGATATAAACCATCTCTGAATGGTGAAAGTAAATTCTCCGGTATGCGTACAATATAAAATTTTGACGATACAAAAGGGAAGAACGAAATTGATAATTGATTAACTACAAAGTAAAAGCTCATAGAGATTTTCTAGCTTATATTCAGAAATACTTTGTATCAAGAAAATGCATAGACAGGTTCAAAATTCTCGAGTCCGTTCAATTTTCAAGGCAACGAGGCGCGGAACACGTATAATAGCGTAGCCTGTTAACACGTAAAAGGACCTCGCAAGACCATGTGAAAATTTGCATGTCTAAAATATCTTTACATTTAGACGATCATACGAGCAATGCTTTGCCTTACACTCAAAAATAAATTCAACCATTTTCCGCATTCAAAAAGGTAATCGATAATTCAACATCGTTAACGATATCGTACGTCGTGTTATGAACTTTTTACCGTGTCACTTCGGCGCTATCGAATAATAACATCATTTCCCGTAATGTCATTATCTTCGTGCACAATAACTTTGAAAAATATTAGCGATCTTGAATTTTTTTCCTTTACAATTGTATATATTGCTTGCGCAGTACGATTTTTTTCTCCACGCTTCTTTTCTTTATGAATCAATAAACGTAGAAGATAATTAGGGGTATACGCGTAGATAGAGTAGTCCGTAAGCACGTCAAAAATTAATAATCGTATTACTAGACAGGAATGTATTCTGCATAATCAGATAAGTAGACTGGGGCTTCTATGCATCGGCTTTGTAACCCTACAAAACAAAAATGAATGCAGCTGTAAAAATGTATAAATACGGCCGTTAACATGAGTCATGAAATATTAATTAGGATCGCGCGTCAAATCACGGCACGTGTAAATGCATTTTCCTGCTAACGTAAATTGCGTCGAATTAACATCAAATGCGCGAAGGAAAAAGTGGCGTGACGTCGATGTCGGTACATTTGGAAAAACAACGATCCTACATAATACGATTAACGAATTACTTACGTTGTAGAGGAATACGTGGAGACTTTATTCCTCAGATCCTTTAAACGGACAATCGTACACTTTCGCATCGTGGCGATCGTAGCGTCATGACTGGAAGGAAGGGAGTAACGTCGAATAAGCGTGGATGAAGCAATCCGCAAAGCACGTTAACGATGGAAACGAATTTGCGGAACATTTTTGCTACATCACGCGAACACGCACGATCGAACATATTTGGCACACGTGCATGATGCAATCCGTAAGTTATAAAAAGCGGAAGTAACAAGCACGAAGGCAAATAACGAAGGCATCGCGATCGTTAAACACCGTATTCGGAATGACCGGTTCCTCGTACCAACATACATTACCGCCTTATTCCACCGTCGTTTAATAAACCTTCCCGATTCGAAACGCTTGCGAGTAGACGGATACGATTACCTTCTCGCATTGTTCGTCGGTTATCGTTCATAAACTCTGAACCCGATGTAACAAACGATCCGACTTACCTGGTTACATCGAGAGGATGCGTCATTGCGGATTCTCCGTGGATCGCTCGTGATATTATACATATCCGTATACCTGAATTACCTGCGATACAAGGTCCAAGCTCTTTAAAGGGTTGTCCCATTGAAATGATCCATGTCGAATTTTTTTATACGATCGCGCGGAGAAACTTAAAAACGGTTTCTTGATTTCTTTCGGGCTAATTACGTTCTTCTTGACACCGCAATATCTAAGGATATTCCGTGACTTTAGTCGATGCAAGCGACAAGAAAGCATAGAAAGGTGTGTGCGTGCATGGGTGTCTGTGCGTGTGTGAGGGGGGGAAGAGAGAGTGAGAGTG
>JBCFXI010000059.1:0-227500 GCA_038496175.1 Ampulex compressa | reverse complement strand
TACGAGAGAAGCCATAAAAGCCGTAGGAGTTCGCCGGTACCTCGATTAACTCTTACGAGGGTACGGATCGTGTTCGAGGGAGTACGATCCTTATTGTCGTATATTTTTCGAGCCCGTAAAATACGCGAACGACAATAGGTTTGGCGAAGGACGGAGCACGGTTGGTACTCCGCGCCAGCCAGGTCGCAGCGAGGTGTAAGTAAGCCCGGCGTATTTTACACGGGAATCGCGGGCCCTTCCGGGGTGGGGGTAGAGGTAGGGGGAGCGGGGGCGCGATCCTGAGCGCGAGCACCCTCGTCGGTCGCGATCGACCACTCGAGGATTCGGCACGTCGGCCAGGGCCTCTCCTCCTCACGGCGGAAAGGACGCGCCGCCCTTCGAATCGCCTTTACGCCCCGACGAGGCCAGAAACCTCGCCACGTCCGGCCGAGTGCCGGCACGATAAACGAGGAGTTATCGGCGCGTTTCTGGCTCGGATCGATACGTCGTGCCCTTCCTTCTCGGATCCACTCTCGGGCGCGCGCATCCGCACGATCGCGCTTTCTTAAGAATACCTCCTCCTACCCTTCCCTCGGCGCAGAAACTACGCCTCGGCGGCGCTCGAGCCTCTTCTTCCGCTTCCGATCGCTCTCACCTGGCCTCTCTTATCTTCGATTAAACTCGCTAGCTTAACTATAACGTTATTAATGTATATTAGACGTAGGCTTCTTTTCAGTCGGTAGTGGGGGCGCTAGATCGTTATATATTAATAATTTGAGGCAGTTTACGTCACTTTTTTTTTCTTTTAAGGCCGAGTTAATATAGTAGTGAACTATAAAGGTGTACGACGCGTACGCGCGCTTCGGCCCCGAGTCGAGGGTACGGCCGACGACGCGACGAGCTTGCGGTGAACGAGGGGAGAGAAGAGGAAGGAGCTCGAAATTACGCGTCGAACGATAGGAGCGCGCCCGTATCTAACGGCCGGATACCGCCGTGTCATCGAACGCGATCTACACGCGCGCGCGCGCGCGCGCACGTGCCGATGTGCGCACCGTGCGCGTACACTTTTTCGCCATTCCGCAGCGCCTCGGCCGCCCGGTGCGAATCGAGCCTCTCTATCCGAGCCCTCCCCTCCCTCCTCTCCGCGCGCGCCACAAAAGGGATACCTCCTTCTCGGGCTGGCCCGAGAACGACGATTCGTCGCGCGAAATTCAACGTTCGCCCTCTCGATCGCCCCCCCCCCCCCCCCTTAACCCTCGGACAACCGAAAGATCCGCGCCTCCGGAGTCCTCGGAAATCCTCGGAGTCCTCTCTCGCCCCCGTCCGTCGGCAAAAGAAAAGGACGGTCGTTACGACGATTCCGCGAGATTCTCGGTACCGCGCAGAACTGCGCCAATTTCCTTCTTCCTTTCCTCAAACTACCTAAAGAGACTTAAACGGATGTGTTCCAAAAATGATGCACACGCACAATAATTCCTTCAAAGTTACGAGTAATAAAATATATATTTCATAATTACGTACAGTAACCATCGCCTTTTTCTACATCGTTTCGCCCCTGCTTCGGTCGTGACCGTGCTCCGAGGAGAGAGAAAGAGAGATGTTACGCCCCTTTACTCGTCGCCGCGGTAATCGCGTTTTCGATAACGTCGATTCGGTTTTTGGTGTCCGAAGGTTAATATCCGGCGAGGGACAGGGCAGTTATCGCGAATGCCTTGCTCTCGCCTACCGACGACGAACGTCCCTCGACGCGCCAAAGCTACGCCGCGTACGAAGCGCGTTTGCCGAATGCCACGCCAAACAGAAGCGATATTTCGACGATCGCGCACGCCGTACTCGTACGATCGCTCTTTCCATTCCTCGCTTTTCCTTCCTTCTGCTGTTTTTTTTCTCCCCCCTTCATTCGGGTCGCATGTCAGGAACGAGAGAGGAGCAGAAGCTGTATCAACACGTTGAACCGGCGAACATCTGGTAAAACAAACTCCGCCGGAGTGAGAAACCGAAAGGAGTCCGACACCGGACGAGGATACGATCGTAAGGTTGAGTCGTTTCATAATCGCGAAACGTTGGGAGACGCACGGCCATCGGGGTCGGGGGATCGGAACGATTCCAAGCGCTGTACAGATCTCTGGCCAAAGTCAAGTCTCCGGAAAATAGAGCCTCTCTTATATTATTCTCTCTGAGATTATTCGTCGAAGCGTTCGGCGTTCCGCTAAACGCGGACGCGCACGAGCGATCGCGAGGAATGGGTGGTGGGAGCTTATCGGTAAAAAAAAAAAAAAAAAACAAAAATAGCCATATACAAGAATATACGATCTAAATGCAATACGTAATACTGACGATGAGGGGGTGGCGCGGCGTTACGATTCGCGATGTCCTCGTGGACATCGGAACGGCACGGAAGAAGCGAGGAGAACGCAGGGTGTACCGGCGGAAAGAGCGCGCGAGACCAGACGAGAAGAGTAACGAAAAAGCAGTCTTTTCATCGCGCGTGAGCCACGCTATGGAACACATAGTATTACTTCCTCCGGAGTCGTCGAAGCCTGGCAGCCACCGACGTTTCCAGGGCGTACACGCCGACCGGCGAATTTCGGTGCGGCTCGCCATTCGCGGCACGGAAAGTTTAAGGCGCCTCCGATCCCATCCGTCGCCGCTCGACCTTCGGCCCTGGCTAACGATGCTCTCCCTGCCCACTTTGCCTCGCGGAGCGCCTTCCTCCGCCGGGATCGAGGCGTCGGATTTCTCGCAAACTCGCCTCCCCGATACCTCGAGCTCGCAAACTGCGAGGAACAGCCTCGCGGGAGCGTGCCGGGAAGAGGCAGGAACACGCGCCCACCGACGGCAAGGACAAACGCGTCGATTCTCTCAATCGTCTTTCCAACATTCGCACGCACCTTTCCACCTCCTTCCGACTTCGATTACCGGCCCTCCTTTTTTCCCGTTTACCTCGAGTTCTCGCCCCTCTCCTCTCTTCGCCCTTTTTCTCGGGGAAGGATCGAGTTTACGAAAGAAAGAAACGCCGCGGGGAATAAGATCGGGGAACGTTGGGATAAATGGGGCACGGTAGCTAAATCTAGAATGGAAGGAGCAGCGGGCGATACTGTCGTTGCGCACTATGCACGCAAAACGAGTTATCGCGGTTCCGAACGCTGCGCGACAGCGGTATCACCGTCCGAAACGATCGTAATTAGCGGTCCCCCCCCAGCGCTGGCTCCGCCCCTCTTCGCTTTGGCGCTCGGAGGTACGTCGCCTTCGGCCGAAGAAAAATATCCGGCGGTCGAGAGGCCCGAAGGAAAACGGGCGAGCCAAGGGTGGCAAGTGCCGGGAACAAAAAGTGTTCTCCGCCAGGGGCGTAGGCCTGCGAGCACTCGCCTTCGGGGAAGAAGTCGAAATAGGCATCGGCGTGTACCGACTCGGTCGAACCCAAAGACCGTACCTGATCCTACGGTTAAAAGCCCGCCCGACGAACGCGACGACCGTCCCCGAATCCGATCACCGCTTTTCCCTTCGGAGATCGGTCTCCGAGATCTCGCTTTCGTAGTCGCGCGATACCGAGAGAGAGAGAGAGAGAGAGAGAGAGAGAGAGAGAGAGAGAGAGAGAGAGAAGGAAAAAGAGCAAAGAGGAGGAAGGACGAGAACGCGGAAAGGGACGACGAAGGAACGACGCGCATCGATTCATTTTTACCGGGAATCCGAGGTTGGCTCGACGATGCGGACCGAAGCCTTTCCAAAGACAACGGCCATATTTCCGCCAGTGTCGCTTCCTAATTACCCAAAGCCCGCGTCATATTATATAACGAGCCCGACGAGGGGTCCGACGAGGCCCAATAACGCTCTCCCCTCCTTTCCACGGCATATAAATATCCATCGGTGGACGAGGTTTACCCTCTATCGTGCGGACGATCTATAACTAGAAAATACATGCTCCGCCGAGCCGATGGCAAATGCGTTCGTACGTCGTGTTCCAGCGGCGATGTACGTTTGAATCGCACGCGATATGCCTCGCCGGCATATTGTTCCGCGTTATTGCGATACCGCCTTCCTTCTTAGCTCTTCGATCTTAGAAAAACCGACGAGCCTAAAAATACTCAAATTTCTCTCTAAGAAAATAAATCCCGTTCCATCCGCGGAAAGTCACCGTTGCCAGGCTCGACGACGATTATCGCGATAGAGATTATTGTTTCCTCGAATCCGGAGCACGAGGGTTTGAGAGGAAAGTTTCGCGACTTGCTCGACGAAGTGGTTTTGTTTCTCGCGAAAACCGAAGATCGATCGATGCGCCGAGAATATCGTCTCGTTCGACGAGGGAGATTTTTGTCGCAGCGAAAAGCGAGAAAAGTCGACGCGAAACGTTGAATTTTCATCCGCGAACGAACGGCTCGCACTGGGTCGGTGTATCGAGCGGCGAATTGGGCGAAAAATAGTTCGTCGCGTCGGAAGCTGGCGAAGCCTCTTATTCGTTATTGTCCCCAGCGCGCGGCAGAAGCGATGCGATCAACGGCCGCTCGATACGTTTTGCGGACTTGCGCGCAGACGGTCGGTGGAGAGTTGAATTATTGTCGTCGAAAATTTGGTGCTCCTTTCGCGATTGACCAAAACGGGGACAGTGCTGGACTCGCCACGATGCGTATCGATGGGACGAAGAAGCGTTCTACGGACGCCGTTCTTCTCCTCGTCCGCGGCTTGCGACGGCAAAGAACGAAATTGCAAATACTTCCCAGTCGATTTACGCTAGAGGGTGCGCTTCGTGGAATAATACTACTCGAAGAACGACCAAAGCGCTGGGTAACTTTTATCGAAAAAGAAATATCGCCTGGATCGATGAACGAAAAGAGCTGCAGAGGCACGATGGATATAATGGCAAAATCGACGCGTTTTCCCAAGCCACGTGTGTATCTTACGACACAAAAGTCGATCGATCCGCGCTCCTTCATTCATGTACACTCTCTCGCTCTCTCGCTCTCTCGCTCTCTCTCTCTCTCTCTCTCTCTCTCTCTCTCTCTCTCTCTCTCTCTCTCTCTCTCTCTCTCTCTCGGAGTTTATTCTTCAACCGGGAACTTATAGTTATTTTCCTGCGTACATCGCGTGGTACGAAAACTGGAAGCACTTTAAATTATAGTATTTTGTCTGGGCTGCCCGAATAGCAATGGTACGCTTTCGTCTAAAAATATGCGCGTCGCCTCGAGGCAAGCGAGGGGTAAATTTAGTTTGCAACCAACGCTTATGGAAAAATGTACGTTCGGGTTACGATACCTCCGACCTATGGCGTAAATTTCAGGAACGTAAAAAGTATGCGTGTACGTGCATATCTTTGGGAGACATCGGCCTAGAATACGATATCCCGCGCCGTCCGCCGGTTTCCAGCTTTCGTAACTGGCCGATAACACGATCGCCGGATAAAGCCCACTCCACGTTTTCCCCCAAACTTCTCCCGGTCGGATCGACGATGCCACGGGTACGTTCTCTCGCACATCCGCACATTACGTCGGAGGCGACCGTTTCGAGGAACAACGCGAGACGTCGCATCGACGCTCCTCGATCGTTCTTCGCGATGGAACGACGCGAGGCGTTTAAACGACAAACGCACTGCTGGTAGAAAAATACAATTATCGCGAGAAACGATGGAAAGCCTTAGCAAAATTCCTGACACCGTGGATACCTGCCCGTAGCGTACGCTCCATCGTGAAATTTATACTATAGATATCTTACTTATACCGCGAGTATAATATTATGGGTAGATGTGGTATAGCGTAACGTAGAATAGATATAACGTACCGCAGGTATAGACTACGGATATCTCGGTAGATGGTACGCTACGGCAAGCGGCCTCGTATAATCTGCAATACTGAACGCGGTTACGAAAAGTCGCCGGCCAAAGTGAACGACGAAGGAAAAGTGGGATTTCTCTGGGAAACGGCAGGAGCACGGCGGCCGCGGATGGAGCGGGGAATACCAGGGGGCGGGCGGGGGAGAGGGAGGAGTGGGATTCCGCGAAAGAGCGCTCGAAAAACGGCGCGTTGGTTTCCTCCGAAAGAGGCTCCCAGGGCACGCAGCGCACACATGCTCGCGGGGCGCTTTCGGAATATACCCGAAAGTCGATGCATCCCCGCCGTATCGCGGCCCCCTGGCCGCCCTCGTAGGAGCCACCTACCCGCTCTCGTCTTAACCGATCTCCATCTTGACCGCGCCCCCTTCTCGTCTGGCCCGCTCTCCTATCGTCTCGCCTCGCCTCGCCTCGCCTCTCCTCTCCTCTCCTCTCCTCTCCACTCCTCCTCCCGGCCCTCGGCCCTACTGCCGGTGCGGTCGTGCGGTCACGTTGATCGATCGTTACCGTGTAACGAAATACGGTCCCCGTCCGTTTCTCCTCGAGCGCGCTCTTTGAAAAGGGCGCGGGACAAAAAAGAAGAGTTCCGACCCAGCTCGGACGTCAGGTTTCTAGAGACGTTCCGTAAGAGAGAACGGCGCGGAAGGGAGGGCGGGAGGGTGAGAGGAGGGAAAGGGATGGGTCGTACGTCGCGCGCGCGTGTGTGTGCGCGCGCGCGCCTCGAGGGAGGGAGGGAGGGAGGGACACGCCGCTGCTGGAGCGGGCGGACCGACACGACCGCGACTGCAGTATGGTCGTTTCCTCTATGCAACGAAAGGAGAGAAAAGTACCGAAAAAGCGGGGGCCCTCTTTGTTCGCTCGAGACACCGCACCCCGGGGAAAGGTGTTCGCGAACGTTGGGCGCGACATTAGCATATCCCAGCGGTACGCACCGCGATCGACGGATTCGAGGCGCGCGGATTCCTGCGCGTTCGCGCTGCCCGCCACCGCGAGGGCCGGCTCTTCGAGAGTAATCCCTAACGTCCGCAAAGGGTAACGCACCGTCCTGGCGAAGGGTGCATCGATCGCGCGAACAGGGAGCGCAACGTTCGGAAATCCAAAGGCAATGGGTTAGGATTCGGACCCTATCCGCGTTCGGCTCCGTACTTCTCTATCCGCTGGACCACCGCGAAAGCGACTACGTATTATCCGAAAGGTATGGAATTTCCGCTTAATCCGCCGGGAGATCGGCCGAGGGGGGATCGATGGTCGATCGAGCGTTTTCGAAGGAACCGAGCTTGGCCGTCGGCGCGTTCCATCGGGCCTCGCTCGTCCCTCGCTCGTGCGCGAGTCTCGAGGAGGCCGGGCGGGAATGAAGGATCGAGGAACGATCGGCCGAGACGAGAGGTACCACTCCGTGGGAGTCGATTCGAAGGACGAGGCTTCGATCGGGCGGCGCACGGCCGAGCCGAGCCGCTCGCCCCTGAGAGACGCGGAACGGAAACTCCTGGAAGTTACGACGGAAGAGCCCCGCGCTCGTCGCGTAGAACCGCGCGGAGAATCGACCACTCCTCCTCCTTCCTCTTTTCTCCTCCTTCTCTCTATGGCACGGCGCTCCCGTCTAAGCTATCAGTCGTTGACGCGTCGGTGGCGAGAAAACGTCGATGTCGGGAGGCGAGAGCGAGATCGCGGCCTCGTCCCTTCCGCCGGACGCCGTCGCGTTCTTCCCGGCGAAACGCAAATCTCCATGTCGAAAAGAGCCGCATCCGAGCGAGGACATGGCCGAAAGACGGAGCACCGGTGCGCCGGCTTGGCAAATAGGATCCCTATACCTGAGTCTTAATCGCTGCGGGCCGATGGAAACGCTCCGAAGCTCCGCGGCGGACGCGTCGATCTCCATCGTCCCTCTCCCGCCCCTACCAAGGTACGCGAGACGCCCCTGCGCCCCTGCGCCCCTCCGCCCCTCCGCCACTCCGCCACTCCGCCACTCCGCCCCTCTGGCCGACCGGCCGACCGGCCGCGCACGCCATCGACGAGAAACGCGGCGCGTGCGATCCTTCCGCGTCGGCGGACGATGCGTTCCTGCTTCCGAGAAGCTCGGCCGGACGCACCTCGCGAGCGCTCCTCGAAAACTCGCCCCCGCCCTCCCCGAGCGTCGCCGACGAACAGCGCGAATTCGAGCGAGCGATTCGTTCCCACGAAGCGATCCGGCCGCGCGCGTATCTCTCGACCGTGGACGAGGACCGAATCGCGCACCGTCGACGTACCACGGATGCGCGCATTGAAATTCCCGGATGGTGGAAAAACGATCCGCTTTAAATCCAATAGCCGAAGAAGCCAATGGAGTCGCCCCAGATGTGCCGGGGGTTCGCTATCGAGGTCAAGAGTGGTCTCCGGCCGACGCCACGAGGCCCCTCGAGGAAAGAGGAGCGCGTCGCTCGGGCGCTTCCTCGCGAATCGCTCGAGTATCCTCGGGAACGGGCTTGTCGGAGATTCGAGCGGACGACGTTCGTCGGCGACGCGAGCCCTTCGAGAGGGGAATCCGAGCGTCGCGCGCCCACCGGCTGCGCGACTACACGGGCTCGGTCCTCGTCGATCGGTTGCCGACCTAACTCTGCGGCAGAAGCGCGTAATAGCCCGGCGTTTCGTAAAAGCCGGCGGCCTGGAGCGCGTGCAGGGAACTCGCGTGGTGTCTGTGTATCGTGCTCGCGTAGACGCTCGACACGCCGGCGTTCGAGGAGACGCCGTTGGAAGCACCGATGGACAGGGAGGCGGAGGCGGAGGCGGTCGCGGAGGAGGGGGGCGAGGCGGAGGTGGAGGTGGAGGAGGAAACCTGCTGGCCGATATGCGAGCTCGAGCGCGCCGCTAGCAATGCCGATGTCGGCCGTCTGTAAGGGTGGTGGCCGATCGCCGAGGCCGTGGCCGCGCGATGGTGATTCGAGGAGCTCGAGCTCGTGGTCACGCCGTAATTTTGCTGATAACTTTGCCGCAGAATACCGGAGATCGACGCGGTGGTAGACGCAGCCGACGCGGAAGAGGAACTTCTGTCGCTTTGGTGAGATTGATGATGAATCTGATGGGTTCGATGTTGCTGCTGCTGTTGCTGCTGCTGCTGCTGCTGCTGTTGCTGCTGTTGCTGCTGTCGGTGCTGATGATTATGGGCGCGCATCGCGCGGAAGTAGTGTTGATAAATACCTGATATGACCGCCTTCTCGTCGGCAGATATGAGGTCGGAGGTGGAGGTCGTCGGCGTTACCGATCGTTGTTGCGGTTGCTGAGGATGAAGCGGATGGGCGTGATTGTGAGTACGATGATGCTGATGCGTTTGCTGCTGCTGCTGCTGCTGCTGCTGTTGCTGCTGCTGTTGCTGTTGTTGTTGCTGGTGGGTGTGATGCTGACGGCGTTGTTGCTGGGAGAGAGTCGCCGCCGCGGTGAGAGCGGCCCGATAAGAAGCGGCCATGGCGACCGACATCTGTCCGGAGGCGGCGGCGCCGACGAGAGTGGTCTCGGGGTCGGTCGTCGCGAGGACGGCCGGCGGGGGCCCGGCGACGGAGCTCGAGGAGACGGTGGGCGTCGCGGCGGAGGAGACGGAGGGCGCGGGCGGGATCGAGGAGGTCGAGGAGACGACCGCCGCACTGGCGGCAGCTGCGGCCGCAGCCGCGGCCGCGGCGGCACTCGCGCCGGCTATCGCGCCGCTCGAGGCGCCGCTTCGCCTGGCGCCCCTTCTCGAGGAGGAGATCGGCGGGCCGCTCGTCGGTGGCGGCAGGTTGTTCACGAAGGGGCTCCTCCTCTCGCGCTCGGCTCGCCGGTAGTAGCAGGGGTGTATCATGAGCAGCGGCTCGCCGCCGCCGGGAGGCGGCTTGGCCTGGCTGGGCAGCTCGTACTCGACGCTGCAGTCCACGTGCAGGGGCTGAGAGTAGTCCTTGTAGTCCTTGTAGGTGGTGGCCGCCACGGCGGCGGCGGCTGCCGCGGCGGTCGCGGCGGCTGCAGCCGCGGCCGCGGCAGCCGCGGTGGCGGTCGCCGTGGCGTTTCCGTTGGCGGCCGCGGCGGAGGTCGGACCGGCGGTGGCGGCGGCGGCGACGGCGGCGGCGGAGGCGACGTCGACGAGGCCGGTGGAGGCGGCGGGCAGGACCGTCTGCTGGCCGGCCGCGCCGCCGGCCGACGTGCCGGCCCCGTGATGGTGGTGATGATGGTGGTGGTGGTGGTGGTGGTGGTGGTGATGGCCGTGTCCGTGCATAGCGGCACCTACCACCACTTCCTTCTCGTAGCAGGCGGCGGCCATGTTAGAAACCTCCTACTATCCGGGCTTCCGCCGAACCGTCCTCCCTTCTTGCGCTCCCGCTGACGACCGAGCCACGACGAGCGCTAGGCTTTCATTTCGTGGGACCCTCGCGATTATATTCGCCACCGACCGAGGCTCCTTCCCCGTCTCGCCCAGCGTTCGCTCGATCCCGTACTGGCCGCCTTCCTCCTGCGTCCCACCAACGCGCTAACGATCCCCCGGCGAGGTCGACACTCCGACAAATATCGACGATTCCCTTTTACGACCGACGGCCTCTCTCTTTCTCTCTCTCTCTCTCTCTCTCCCTCCCTCCCGCTCGCTCACGCGCTCTCTCGCTCCCTCTCCCTCCCTCTCGCTCGCTCTCTCTCTCTCTCGCTCTCTCACTCTCTCTCTTTCTCGCTCTCTCTCTCTCTCTCTCTCTCTCTCCTTTTCTCCGTTCCACTCCCCTCGCCGCTCTATCCCTCGATCGCCCTCTCGCTCTCTTTCGCTCTCTCGTCCCTTCACTCCGAATATCGAATTTGGTCGAGCGATGCGAACTTCAATGATTATGGCACTTTTTCTCGCAACCGGCACACCTTTGGGCGAGGCGGAGGAGAAGGTTACGGTTCATCGCTGCGGGAGAGGGTCGTGCGTCTCACCCAAGGGTTGGACCAATCAAGTATATCCAACGCCAAGGACCGGGGAAAGCCGAGCGAAAAGCGTTATTGCGCGTTTCGAGGGGGAAAAAAAAGTTGCGTATGGGTATATCTCTATGGGACTCGGGGGAGACCAACCTCTTGCGATCTCTTCGAGACCGGTCTCTCTGTCCTCGCCGTTCTTTCTCACCCTTCCGCTCTGTGCTCCCTCTCCCTCTTCCTCTCTCGCTCTTGCTCTCTCTCTCTCTCTCTCTCTCTCTCTCTCTCCCTCGTACCGCCGCTCTCCTCTATTTCCTTCTCTACTTATCCGCGTACGTAACTTTCTGCTGCTGCCTCACCCTCCGCTCCCGATCCCCTCGCGTACCTCTTCCACTTCACTGTCTCGGAAACTCTTTGTACGAGCCGCCCGGCCTACGCCCGTGCATCACCCTCTCTGCCTTCCTCGAACCAGCGGGCAAAAATACTCTCCGTTTTTGAGGCCGTCTCGTGCTCCCGCGGTGGCGTGTCAAGTTCGTGGGAAAACGGCGTCCCGGTCTTGGATGACGGGCCCCCGAGGTTCCGGCTGGGCGTAGCGTTCGTTTGTGTGCACCGTGTCACCGTGTGCGCGACGTAGCCTCGCGTTTACGTTCACGGGACATCCATGGAGGCTCTCTTTGTCCCTACTAGCCGCCTGTCCCTCCTGCACTCCCGCCGTGCCCACCGTAAGGGCCTTCCACCTCCTTTCCTTCCTTTTCCCTTTGGCGATCGCGATCAGGCCGCTTCCGAACCGCCGTACGCCATTGGCCTACGTCCGTCTCGAGATCCGTCCGCGTGTTGGTCGCACGACCGTGCGAGGCTGCGCCTATGAACGCGTATACGTGTATCGAACGCGTCCGTGTGGGGGAAACGCACTGTATAAACGAACGCAGCCCGACCGTCTCGCACGGACTGCCGAGTTACGACTGAGGGCCGAGTTACTCTCGAACCCTCGGTATCGGGGCTCTTCATTCTGCTACGCCCTCTTCCTGTACTCGCTCCTCTATCGCTACCGCATGGTCGATCGTGCGGATTACGGCTGATTCTCATGCGGCCTCGTGCGCGGCCCTGCATTTGGCGCAGGGTGCATTCGGCTCCTCCGATGTCCAATACTCGACGATGCGCTTTCCGAAAGACCGAATCTCATTGGTCGCTTCTCTCTGATTCTACCGTTGCAAATCGGATCGTACGACCAGTATTTGAATACGCGCGTATGTAGGAATGGAAGGTGAGAGAGGCTTTGGTAGCGTGCACCTGGGTTGATCTGTCAAATGTCGTCTAACGATATCATCGTAAGTATCGACGAAAAGTTGAGTATCGACGCGAGCTCGCGCGCGTGTGTGCGTAATCTGGAAATCAAGGAAGACACCTACGATACCGACATCGCAGCTTTGCGTTTCCCAATGTCGTTCCTTCCTGATCAACTGCGCGTAACCGTGCGAATTTCCATCGAATAGCGATCCGGTCTCTCAGAGGGCGTTGATATACGCGATATGAAAAGAATTATATTAATGAACTCGTAAGGGTAACGTATTAAGAAATTGTCGTTAACGCGATTGTTCGCGCACCCTTTAACGATGGTACGTTTATCTATCCGTCGATCAAAATACTCGAGTTGAAACCTCAGCCTCCCATCTTCGTCTGACCGCATCGGATAAAAACTTGATATTTTTTCAGATAAAGTCCCCGAGCATTCGTGAGTTATCGATGATGTAGAAAAATAAAAACATCGTACGATATGACGGTTCCAAATGACGTCAGTCCAGTCATCGCTTACTTCCGCTATTGGTACGAACAAAAAACGAAACTTGCGCCATCGGCAGCCAATGGCAAGAGCACACATGTAACGCTAGAGGCTTCGGCCAGTCGTATCTTGGGGGTGGAGTAGACGCAAGTTCTAGCACGTTCCTCCGACTCCTCGATGTTGCAGCCCGTTAGTTTAGTTGCATCAGGTAGAAAATACGTATGGGTTTACCTCGATCGGTACTGTTATGCATCGGATCAGTCGTCGTCGGACCTCCCAGGGAACGTCCAACGGTTCTTGGCGCAGTAACTCGAGCAAAATATACGAATAGTGCGTGCATTTGAGATTCTTATCATTTATATGGCGGATTATGAGTGGTTTGAAGAGCGTCATCATCACCTTGCCTAAGGGGCTGTCGAAAGTATCGGGCATCGTTCCCACTAACGAATTGACGCGGCCGGTGCCACAGTTGAACTTTACTACCTCGATACTAACCGACAAGGCCAAGATGGAAGTGAAGAAATTTACGAAGCAGGAAATTTTGCAAAGCGAGAACGCGCCGTTCAAATCGGAGGTGTGCATCAGGGGGAAGAAACGAAGACTCGATCACTTGACGTGGGAAGAAAAATTACAGAGAAAGTACGTGTGCGATTTTACTACCCCGACGATAATGCTCTCTGTTGTCTTTCATCGTCGGTACCCCTTAATAAGGTCTGCGTCTAATGCCATCCCTTGTATTTTGCAGGAAGTTAAAGAACAGAGTTGCCGCCCAAACCTCTCGCGACAGGAAGAAAGCCAAATTGGATGAACTCGAAGACACTGTCAGAACGTTAAAGGAGGGAAACGAATTGTTAACCCGAGAATGCATAATGCTCAGATCGCAGAATGAATCTCTCATTCTTGAAGCCAAACGATTGAGGAGGGAGAGAGAAACGAGAAGTACCGGAGAGCAGATTTGTTTGTCTTGTCAGGCTCGTGTCGGTTCTGCTGTGTCCTCGCTGGGATCTGCAGTATCCCCCTTGTACCCTCTGCAGCAGGGTGGGACAGCACAGCCGGCACCGTCCCTGACATTAACGCCAAAAGCAGCGATCCTGTTGAAGATATTGACCCTCTACCTCCTCTCGAAGAATTGTTTGGTGACATCCAAGGAGACGATTACATTCAACGACTCGAGGAACTTGCCGAAAGCCTTCTGCGAGAGGTTACCGCGGAAGTGGAAGCAAATCCTCATAGATCAAATGAACAGGTGAGTTTCGGCAAGGATAAGGGGATTTATAGAAAGGAGCGTTTGCATTTTTTACGCGTTACAGATTTATAGTTTATTATTTTGCCACTTATTTATGTAGCGCGTTTCTGACAATGTTAACAGAAAAAAAATTACATTTCTATTGCGCCGGCTTTATTTGAAAAACAATTGGAATTTCTAAGCCTTTGAATCGCAATTTATTTATAATGTTTTTTTGCTAACAACGTATTTCTTGTCACGTCTATAGGTACCGAGCAAAGAAAATACCATTGAGAAATGTGACGATCCAAAAAGAATGGTGGGGCAGGCACCAGAAAATGTGGAAACCGATGCAACCACAAGAAGCTTGAGTAATCATCCATTATGGCACCCTACCTGTAGCACAGTGATGATGCCTTGCGTTATAAGCAATACACCCACGTCTGTGTCGATCAAATCGGAAGTTGAGATAAAACAAGAGCCAGATACACATGATTTGGACACCGTTTACGGTACCTACGATGAGACTACAAATTCTATAACGATCATTTATCCGGGAGACGAGAACAGCGTCGGTATTCAAGAATGCGTACAAGAAATAAGCACGGACAGTACGGGTCAGACGGAAGACCCAAAGTACTTAATGCCCAATCGCTATTCGTATCAGTTTTCCCCGGCTAACACGTACACCGATTCCATGTCACCCTCCAGTATACATTCCGAAGACACCGATCCTAGCTTTACGACGAAAGCGGATGCTAATTTGTCCGACGGTGGATACGAGTCCCATGATTCTCCTAAACCGGAGATCAGGCACGCCAAAAGCAATATTGGCTTGTCGGATCTCTGGCACGAGAGTTTCACGGAATTATTTCCCACTCTTGCTTGACAGTTTCCCAAGGTCAGAAATGAGAGGCAAATCAAATGATGTAAATTTAATTCTGTGATATATCAAAAAGATTAATGACACGTAATAATTTATACAAAAGATAGATGTATGTGAATTCAATACTATTTAATCGCTCTTCGATTATCCCGTAAAACATAGTATAGATTACACAGTGCGTCATGCGTTAATGAAAGTTTCCGAGAGTGGCAAGAGAGAAAGAGAGCGCCAGTATCGCGAGCAAACCAGCCGTAAAGCTAACGATAAGTGTGTAAGATTAATTGTACATTTCTATATATTTTTATATGTTTGAATAGTTTTATTTTATTTCAGTTACTTTCTCGGCCCTAAGTGATGGAATAGAATATGTCTGTCTCATCGTAGCTCGTTTTGTACACATACGTGTATCGATTAAAGAAGTTTATAGTTAATGTGTATATAATATTTATTACATGTTTGCGTAAAGTGATCAAAATCAAACTGTGCGACGGTGTATTAAATAAACGTTAAAACAAAGTTACCCGTCCTATTACTGTAACGTAAAATTTCCAAGAACAAGTCCGATTTGTATCGGAATAGAACGATACGTCTTTGCGATATTGTTCGATTCTGTATACGGGCACCATAACTCTATTGCCCATGGTTGCACCTTTGTTTTTTATAATACTTCAAAGATTCATGCAAGCAATTATGGTTTAGTAGATTTTATTCGATCATATAAATGCTTAACTCTATATAAATATCTTACAAACGTATCAAACCTAACAAGAGAACATATAGTGTATATTTTCGATACTTCAGTATCGGATAAACTATTAATTAGAGAAGACATTAATCAGCACCCTTTATACGATGCCTCAAATGGCATACTAGATTCAATTTCGGAGGCTATAACTTATCGATCTTAGCACAGGCCCTGAACAAGTTGGATAGCATATAATAACAGAAGTTAATACTTCACCTATTCTTATCTAAATCGTTACTCCAAGATTTCCCTCGAAGCATTCGAAGGCTGCTTTCAGTTGTAAGAATGGGTACTGCATTATATACTTGGATAAATTACAGAATAAATAAATAAATATATATATATATATATTTATTTATTTATTTATTTATTTATTTATTATTTTGTTATTTTATGTTTTACGTAGACGAGTAAAGCATTTGCGTATTCTATAAATACTGATATACGAGTTGGTGAAATTACGAATAGTTCCGAACAAGTCAGCCTCTTGCTTCTTCTTTTCTTTTATGTTACAAGTATGAGCATGCCGATAAGATTTTATCCGAAAAGTTTGTCGAAACATCCGTGGCAATACGGTTTGTCGTTTTGTTCCTTAAATGTACCCTTATTCAATTGCTTCAAGCAAAATGCGCAGACAAAGTGTTCCGGGTGAAATTTGCGAAACATGGCTGTTATACAGCGACCTGAAAGACGGCATACGGATAATCGGACGTACGTACGATATGTACATATATACATAGAATCATCATATACGATATTTACCGGTAATAGGTTTATGACAACCCGCGCAAAGGGATCCCCTTTTGGCGTGATAGTGCGTCTCGCAGTACGGTAAGCCTTCGTGATCGAAGAACGAACCTCCCTGGAATTTCTGTCTGCAATCCTGAAATAAGAGTATTCGTCATTTCGAGCGGCCTTTCGCAGATGCTTCACCAAACACCGAGCGCAAAGCTCGTGCATCGCCATGCGACTCTGCAAAGCTATTTTGTAAATACATCGGTCGTTCAATTTCCTAAAAAAAAAAATCGCGACTCCTAGATTCCACGACGGACGTGAGAAACGACCACGGCACATCACCTCTCGGTTGCACCAAAGTGAAATCGTCCAGATAACGGGGAGAGAGAAATCGCTCGGCTGTAAGCGATCGGAAAAATGTCCGCGAGAATCGAGAAGAAAGGAAAGAAGGAAACGCTCGTGTAACCACGTTCGATACTTAAAACGAGGATTCGCGTTGCGCGATTTAAAGCGAGAGAAACGTACGCCGACACCGAACTCCAGACGCCTTCCACGAGTTTTTTGCAAGGAGCGCCCGGCGAAGCGCGTCCCTTCCGAGTCGGTGACGAGCCAACTCCGGTGTTGTGTGTGTTTTTTGTTTTTAATTTGTTCTTTTTTTCCTGTTTATTTTTATTCTCATACAATACTATCATCATAGCGATACTCGTTAGGCTCGTTTAATGGTAAACCCACGAGAGGAGACGTTCCGCCGAGCGGAGAAGCGAAGAAGAGACGGGAGTGGAGTAAAGTTTCGATCAGAGTCGGCGAAGAGATTCGTACAGCTGGCTACATTTTTAGGCCCTACATATCGTGTGAGTGTACATTTATACGTGTACGCGGGTGTGAGTTTGCGCCTAACGAACGAGAGTGGTTTAGGAGGGTGCTCGAGGGCGCGGCAGCTCGGGGCCCATCGGGACGATGCACCGACTTCCGGCCGTTTCGTCGCCACCTAAAGGACCTGTTGAAAAAGAGAGCAAAGAACGGGGAAGGCTCCACATCGACAGAGCCGAAAGGGCATACGGGGGATATAACGTGGCTTTTTGCATAAGAAATTTGGACGCGCGGAGAAAAGGCTACGGCCTGCCGGCCTCTTATGCCTGCTCCTCCTCCTCTTCCTCCTCCTCGTCGACACCGACGCACTTTGGACAAACGGGCTTTCCTTCCATCGCGTAAAACGATTTCCCGGAAACTGGTTTCTTGCAATCCTGGAAAGTTTCAAGATTCAAGAGCACCGTACGCGGGAAGGCTCGAAAGGGAAAGAGAGAGCGCATCTTAATTTTTCTCTCTCTTTCGTTTACCGGTGGGAAATCCATAGCTGCAAGAAGGACGATCGAGCGTTAGGCGATGAGAAGGAGGATCGAGCACCTACCCTACAGACGAAGCAGTCGGGATGCCACTGACTGTTCAGGGCGGATATGTAGTTCTCCATGATGGCCCGATTGCAGCCTCCGCACTTGGGGGCGAACATGTCGAAGTAATCCTCCCTGCAGTAGGGCTTGCCGTCGCGTTCGTGGAAGCCCTCTTCCCCGAATTGCTTGCCGCACTGTGCGCAGAAGAAGTGCTCCGTGTGCCAAGTTTTCTCCAGGGCCGTCACGCATTTCTGAAAAGCGCTCGAATTAGAACGAAGGGGGGTAAGATCGAGGTGGGATCCGGCGGTGGACGATCGTTCGTCGCTCGTATTACGTCCAAAATCGGGCCGTTGCAGTAGGCGCATCGCGGGGAAAAGAGATTGTGATAGTCGGGCTCGCAGTAAGGATGGCCCTCCCTCTCGAAGAAGTTCCTCGTGCCCAATTCCTGATTGCAGTGGGTGCACGTAAAGTGCTCCGGATGCCAGGTTTTACCGAGGGCGGTTATCACCTAGACCAGAGAGCAGAGAGCAGAGAGCGGAGATGGAGATGGTGGTCGGTAGAGAGGCGCGGACGGGAGCGTCGGTCCACGCGGCTCGTGTATTCCGAGATTCTATTCACCTGGCCGACAATGGGCTTTTCGCAAGCGCTGCAGCATCCCTTCTGGGTCGTATTAATTCCCTGACGGCTCATATCTGCCTGAAGGTTTCCTAGCATAGAATCCAATTGATTCTGTTTGATCTGTGTCGCGGGCTGTGCGCTGTGATTCTCCCCGTGTTGCGGCTGGTATTGGTGTGTCGTGTGTGTTTCCGTTATGTGAATTCGAGTTTGCGTGCCTTCTGCTGGCAGCGGGCTTTGCGAACTCTTGGTGGCTTTATTGGGTTTGGCGTACGGCGAGTCAGTGACCGTTTGATGTTGATGAGAACTGCTATTGATCTGAAAAAATATATTTTTATAATAACGACGCCATCCTCTCGGTGCGCGCCATCGCGCCAACGTATTCGACGAGTGTTCCTCCGTAACGAGGGCGATGAGGACGCGATCGAGAGGATCGTACGCTCCGCGATACGCTTCGGCTTCGTTAACGTTGGTCAGAGTTGGGTAGGAAGAAGCCCGCGAGATCGACGGTTGAATCGAGGCGAGGAGGAATGCGGGTCGGAATGTCGGGGTGTCGGGGTGTCGGGGTGTGGGGGTGTGGGGGTGTCGGGGTGTCGGTCTGTCAGGGTGTCGGGGTGCGGTTCTAGGGAACGAAAAATCCAAAAGACCCACTAGCGATGTCGATTGCCACGGGCGAGCTTGCAGACTGGCTGAAAGCTTTGAGATTTCGTAGATCAGTATGACCCCCACCTTCTATATTTTCTCCCCCCTTCCACGGAAAATCAGAGAAGCGAAGAAAAGGAGACGCCAAAGGAGAGGAGGAGTAGACAGTTTGCTGGTGGATGGTGGATGGTGGAATGGAAGTTATTTTGGTAACCCAGGGCGCCAAGAATGGGCAGGAGAGTAGTTTCGACATCGGTGTTTTCTTATTCCGTAGTGGATTAATAGTGGGAACCGGGTTGCAGGCGCGGAAGGACTCGTTCATTGATCGATGCGTCTCGAAATCCCAGGATTCCCTTCGATCTTCGAGTCGTCGATGGAGGTTCTCTTTGGCGCGCCAGGAAAGTCTCGGGTCGGAGGATCCGGGATTGGAAGAGCGTAAGACATTTGATCCGGGCTGGAGGCGGTATACCTTAAATTCCGAGAGCGAGGCCATTAAATCGTCGAGCTCCTTGGTGGCGTTACTAGCCGTATGCCCATTCGCGTAACCTCGTTGCGCCTCGCCGCGATTCAGAGAACCGTGCTGCCTGGAAGGATAACCGTCGTACACCGGCTGTATCTCCGTCGAGGTTTCTTGAATGGTAACTTTAACCCGGCCGTCGCTCGGAAAATCTCTGCCCAGGGAAGATTGAAATTCGTCAAGCTCGCCGTAATGTCGGGTGGGAGAGCGAAAAGTTTTCCACGCGTACGCCGCTCGAATCGTGCGACCGGGGAGAGTCCGTCGTGCACTTTTCTCTATCTAAAGCTCACCCGTTCGGCACTGCGGTGCTCAGCTCCTCGAGCAACGAATCGACCGTGGGCCTTGCCACCGAGGCGCTACTTGGAGAACGAAGCATCGGGCTAGTCGCATCTCCGTTCATTCCTCCCGTGGATACGCGGTTGTCTATAATCACAAGGATGGTGCATCGATAAACGGAGAAGGAGCGTCGCGACGTGGAGGAGGAAATTGCTCGGTCCTCGAAGCGGCGTCGATCTTTCGAGATATGCCCGAATCGCGAACCTCGACTCGCAATTTTTCCAACGATTCTCGTAAGGAAGTAAGGGAGGGGGGCAAAAGATAAGGGCTCTCGCACCTCTGTCCTGATAGTGCGCATTGTAGCGCGCATTGCTCAAATCTTGAAGGAGAGTGTCCAGCTCCGAAAGATTATTATTCAGGGACGGCATCTTCCCCGAGCTTCCGGACTGAGGATAACTTCCGCTCGTCGTTTTCGCGATAGTTTCCTCTATCGCCTCACGATTCTGATAAGTCGGCTGGAACATTCGCGTTACGCACGCTGCTTATTAATCCTGTACAATATCTCCCAGATATCGTTCGGAACGAGAAGTTAAACGAAGATGCTCGAGGGCCAGCGCGTTTTCTCCGCGGATCGTCTTCGAGCATTCGTAAGATGAAAATAGTCTGAAAATAAAGACAATCCGGAAATATCGGATCGTCGTAGGCGATACGCAAATTTAGATTCATCGGCATTCTTTTTGATGCGCGAATGAAGTTGGCGGCGGCTGGTACCATTCTCTACGCTCCCCGATGTTCTTGGCTCGTTAGGCTGCAAAAAACCTACCCTCTGCCAAGTTTCCGCTAAGAACATTATTTCAAAACATGATGTCATTAGACCTATAGACATCGGGCAGGTACATTCTCAATTAGGGTGATAGGCGAGGCACCGCCTTCTCGGCGCTGCCTTTCCCAAAACCGCACCCATCACCGTCGCCCGAAAGGCCGCGGAGAATCCTCGAACGCGAAACTTTCCGCGTAACGATTCCAACGCCTCGAGACCAAAGTTTCCTCGACTTTCCGCGTAACCAAAGCCAAAGAGATACATCGGCCCACCGCGGTCTTTGCGGCCAATACCTCCCCAACGGGTACTTCCTTCGTTTCTTCGTGCGCGAGGCTACTTCAACGCGCGTAACAAGGCCTTATTTCGATAGAATCGCTTCTCGTAGGAGGTAGCGAGATACCGTCGAAAAGAATCGCGCGCGCGCGTTTTACAGAGCCTCGTCCCACTTCTTTGAACGCTGCTCGTACCGATAATCCCCGGCCGGGCAAAGGCGTCTCTCGGCCCTCGAATGGTCGTTCGCACTTTCCAAGGTATTTCGACACGAGGCGCGGAAAAACTGCGGGGCGCCAGGGGCTTTCCAAGGTAAACCGAAAAATGACGCGCAGAGCGGCCAAGCTCGCGACTTCCGGGAATATTAAAAATACGAGTGGTACATGTTTTTTCAAGATCAAAACGATACAACGGCACATCCTGTCCTGGTGGAAAACTAGGTTGCTTAGCGCGTTGCCCGGCCAAAAATACGCATAGCGAACCGGCAAAAACGTGTCGGCGAGACGTATCGGCCCGTAAGCAAGGCGCTGCTCTGGCGGCCTCCTGCAGGCGCCTCTCCTCGAAAATCGTTCGAACGGGGTATTCGGATGTCAACCAATGCCGCCGTATTACCAACAGCCAAGGTCGCCGGAATAGAAAATAAACATCTAACTATAAACCGGGTAGCGCCGCGGGAAACGTATCGGATAGGAATAAATTGGTGTCTATTAGGAGCACGTGGCCGCTCCGAGGGGATCTCGGGCAAGGCGATTTGTCCCCGCGCATTGTGCGAATCGTGGATCTTGGAAAGACAGAAATGTTGCCTGTGACGCAAAATCGTGGAGGTGGGGGTGGGGGCCTCTCGAGGGCATTATGTCATGTTGCAGAGGCTGCCGTTACGATCGACCCAGGATTGGACGACCGTCGAAGCCGATTTGCCTTAATAAGATTAGCAAGGCGCCCGCGGATGGCTTCGTTCCACGAGATTTCCGCCGCGTCCGCGAAAATGCAAAAATTCAGCCGTGCCGACAGCTTCTTCCGCGGCACGCGTACCTGCAGAGGCGTAATTGCCAGGGGCGAGCTGCACTGGACTTTGCGCTAAATTCGAACCGAAAGGAAAGCCCGACGAGCTCGACCTTTGGATTGCTCGAGAATTGGCACCGCCACCGATTTTTATTACGATCGCCGAGGATCTTCGGCGGCATTGATTTCTCCGCTTCGAGGGCCAAACTCTCCTGGCGAATCAAATTCCCGCGGACCGATGATACTTTCGGCGCGTTCCTCCTTATTCCCGCCTCTGCCTCGCGATTTACGCGGCTCGAGTATCGCGAACGCGAACGACGTAGGATTTTCTCAAAGCATGGCGCGCGTTCAAGGCTGAGCGGAGGCACGATCGGGTTTCTCGGATGTAATTCGTGATTAGCTCGAATCCGATGACGAAGCACCGTCGAGATAAGACGTTTCGAGAGAAACGACATGCGAGAACAATGCTCGTCAAAGCACCCGGATAATTGTGCCGAAACGTCATAAAGATATATTACGCGCGTGCTTCTAATACCCGTAATCCGGGGAAGAAAGTTTTTCCCCGTTCCATAAAGGACGCGACGCTCTCTTTACGATGAAATCCGATTACAGTTGTTGTACGCGACTTTGAATCGTTGCGCATCCGATCGTGAATGGCGCGCGGCCTGCCCTTTTATCCTTTAAACGACCAAAAAAAAAAAAAAAAACACGCACCAAAGATATTCCTTTATAGGTTTTAAATCTCGAAATACAAGGACGATCGTGCGAATGGCGATCGTCGAATAAACGATGTTTTCCAAGGTGCTCGCTGAAAAGCACCGATCGTCGGGGAGGGGCGGTATTTATTTTTCCTCGAAGACGGACGTAGATGCGAACGACGACGCAAAAAGCGAGTTAATATCTTTTTTATAGGTGCGTTCGTGGGCAGATTAATGGCCGAGCGTCTCCCGGGTTTTCGGAAAGTCGAGGAGTCGCGGTCGTATCGCAATACGGCCGAAGGTAACACCTACGTTGGTTTACGAGCGTGTAACAGGATAGTACCCAACATCTGCCGAAACGAAATATAAGATAGGTTCTATTAAAAGCGCGGCAATTATGTTGGGAATAAAGTTATGTTTTATGGTAAATAAGTGCGGTTTGGCAATAGGCCGCCGTGCAGTTGGCTCGTACGCGGCCTTTTCGTCGCTCGAAGCAGGAAATTTTGCAACCAAGTCGAACGTCGAGAACATGAATAATAGAATTGGCTTTGCTCTAAAGCGGCCGAATCGATAACTGGCAGGGAACGTAACAGGTGTTCCCCTACGATCGATCGATAAACCTACACTCGCAGTCGCGATGTGCACTTTCGGTAAACCCGTTAAAAATCCTGCGATAATTTGTTTCACGATGATACTTTTGCGCCCTTTTCTATCGCGCAAAGCACGATACGAGGAGTACGAAAAATTTCCAGAGCGCTTACGTAACGATCGCACGTTTTAAATGTACGGTACAGCCGAATCGCTTTCTACGTAATATTTATAAGCATTGCGCTCGAATATGTTTCGAAGAACCCGAAGAAAAATTGATCTAACAGCGTTACGACGTATCGTTGTTTCGAAACGATTATTGCAAGAAGCGCGCATTTTCTCAAGGCACGGTGAATGGCGAGTAGATCGGGCCGGTCTTTACTCGGACTAACGACGAGAATGCGCAAGATGCTCTCATTACACGCGCGTTCTTTACGATTTTTTGGAGTTGTGGCTCCGGTGATGATTCGAGCAGTCAATTTTAGAGACCGTATCGATTCTAATTTTAACTCTCCATTGCGTCATGTATATATTCTCGGCCCTACACTTTTTGCATTATTCTCAGGCGTACGTTGTTTGCATTATCCTCGAATCTTTTAATTTATCAAAAAAACTTCTACTCCTACTTCTTATCACTCCAGAGCGATGTACTCCTTTTGGCAATTCGAATGAATAAATACACTTTGAACGATTACGCGCTAAAAACCCGCTGAATCAACGTCTAAAGTATTTTGACAACACTCTCGCGTGAAATATGAAACTCGTCGGGCTAAAGTTAAAAAAAAAAGTTACACGTTCAACGGATTCATTCGTTCTCTTCCTCACATTCGCGTCCCGAATGGATGTCAAAACGTTCGTGTAAAAATACTATAATTCTGCGAAACGCTACATCGACGGGTAATTTTGGCAATGAGAATTATTCGCGAATTTTGACCGCAAGTTACGAATTACGCGAGCGAGCTTGTCGCTCACGTTGGTGCGTAACGTATCGCTCTATTTTCGGACATTATGGAAAATTGGGAGAAGGTCGTCATGGAGTTTAAAACCGAGCAGTCTCTGGGAGCGGCGTAGGCGCTCCGAAACAACGGTTACTCGCGCCATCTATCGCCGCCAAACAGAGACGGAAATCACGATGGTTTCGACCGATAAGACGAGCCGATTCTTCTCAATCCTCTCAATAGGTTTGGTTTACCGAATATTTTAATATTTCAACGCACCGTTGAATAGTCTTGTCAAACAATGTCGATAACGATAAAAACGCTCGGCTCAAACTTCGGTCATCGATTCTCCGCAATCTTTCGTGCGATACGCATACATAGCGGTTCGAAATAAACTCTCATCCTTCGAGCGCGGACAATTTCTATTACGATCGCGCGATACACGCGGTATATCCGTAGAAATAAACATAATGTAAACGCGCGTGCTTCCATTTCGTGCGTCGTACATTATATCCTATAAAAAGGGTATCCACGAAGCGATAGTGGCGGTCGGCGAAGGGTTCAAAAACAATGGGTAGAAATGCCCTTAGCGGTTAACGCGGAAACGATCGAAAGAGCTCCATAGGAAATCTCTCCCTTCGCGTTCGTACTCGCGCGCAGAGCGCTCCGCGCACGATGCGCGATCAAAGGTAAGCTTGGTGCAAATCCGTACGTACCGACTGCGCCGGTAGCGGTGAGGTTCGATTGTCGTACGCTCTGTAGCCTTGCGTCCCGTGCGAGCGCGCGCCGTTTAGCGAGCCGTAACCGGGAGTCGCATTACCGCCAACGTGATTCCCTTCCGAGGAGACGGTGTTCTGTAGGTCCGCCAGCAGGGCGTCTGAAATGCAAATTTAAATCCAATCTTTACCCAATGCCGTGATGCGCGGAGATCGCCGAAGGGCGGATGAGAAGATCGTCGAGCACAAGATTCTAGCGAGGAAGACACGAACGAGTTACATAAAACGAATCTCGGAACGATCTCACGCACGATTTTTGCGCCCTTCGCGCGTTACGTAAGATCGCGGATACGCGTATCTGCTCGAGTAAGAAACGTAGTTACGACGGTACGGCAATCGATACTGCAAGATCGTTAGCGTGCGTTCGAAGAGAAGAGAAAAGAGGCAAAGTCGCAAACCGGTTTCCCGCGAGCTACGCGGAGGTGGAACCGAAAAGTAAGCGACGAACGGGACGATTATCTCGACATATAGGTATACGATGTCGGTTCGGTGGGATTAACGCGGGCACACGTATCCGCGTTGCTCGAATATTTCGCTCGTGGATCCTCGATTCCTCCTACGATTCGCCGATGCGGACCGCATCGACCGCGTCTATTTTCCGGCGTGTCTCGGAACCTACAATACCGACGATCGTACGGAGAAGGATAAAAAATGATAGTTTACCGAGGCTGATCAGGTTACTGCTCGTTTTCTCCGCGTTAAAGACCTCGTAGAGATTCTCATCCTCGGCCTCGCGAACGAGCGTGCACCGTGGTTCCATCGCGACACACCGACTGACACACCCACCGTTCCAAGAATGCCGAACGCCGATCGCGCTTTCGGTCCGGCTCGAGTCGAGTCAAAAAAGACCGCGGCGCTTCCAAACCGGTCGAAAAATGCACGCGGAAACCGGGATATAAACGTGCCGAGCGGCTGGACGGAATCGGTGTCCGAAAGTGTCAAAGTCCGAGAGTCTTTGGGAGAGAAGAAACTTTGACCGTGGCTCGCACGGCTGCGACGGCACGAACGACACTCTTAAAGCACACTTTTGAGGAATCGACGATTCTCAACGCTTCGAATCTTGCCACGGTTCGTCGAACGTCCAATGCCTGCCTGCTCCTGGTTAAAGTCACGCGAACGTGCGATATCAAAGAGGAGAATGCCGGTCGAGGGAACGATCCTGCGTCCGGGGTTCCACACGGAACGTCGAGGAGATTTCGTTTATCGAGTTTCGCGAAGGGGACGCGGGTGTGTGTATGTTGAGCGCAAATATAACGCGGCGATCAAACCGGTATGCGCTCATATCCGAGAGCCATGATCCGTGGAGCGGTACTGATTGTCAATAAAGTTCTCGGTAAAGCAAACGGCCCCGAGGCAGGAGGATAGGAGCCTGGAGGAGGAGGCAAAGCGGGCTGGAAGAGAAGGAGGCTCGCTCGAGATGGAGGGAGAATACTCGAGGCAAGGGAAGTAGGAACGGCGATGCTGCAGGGTTAAGGAGAACCAGCCTAGACGAGTGCTAACCATCGATTACGAGGAAACGGATTCCACCTTCTACGTGCACGTACACCGCGTATTAGCGAGGATGTAACCGAGGGAGGTGACCGACTCACCGAGGATGGAGAACCGATCGGCCGACTTGACGCCACGAAAGTATCTTTCGTTTTCTCTTTATCCTTACGAACAACCCGTTTACGCGAAAAAAAAAGTCGAGCCGAGTTATCGAGCCAGTGGTGTGAAACCACGCTGACGTGTCTCGGGTAAAATAAAAAAGAGCAAGTATTCAAATATTATCCAGTCTTGGCGAAGGAAAGCTGATTTGAGTTGCTCTTGCATCGAAACAGCGCGTACCGCTCTCGATGCATTTGTCAGAAGATACGTGTAACGAACGAAAGGGAGGAATTAGGATGGCGTGGAATTCGAATGAAAAGTCTACGTTTATAATGGTTTTGCGATTCTTTGCGGTAGAGCCGTCTCCGTGGGCGAGTCGGAGCGGCATTAGCTTCCAAGAACGCTGAGTGAACGTAAGGTTTTGCGGTTCCTTGAAATCCGGTACTAATGTATGCGGAGAAGTTTTAACGGACGTTTATTCATACCTCCTTCCTTCTTTCTCTTTCGGCCGAAACTCGTTCGCGTTTCAAAGTATCGATGCGGAATAGGGCGATTAAAGATATCGGATCAAGAGTTTAAATGGAACTTTAATCGCTCATCGTCGAATAGACGACCGGGACCCTTTGGTTAAGTCGTCTTTTGTCTCGTTTAAATGGGATTCCTTTTGTATTTTTTTTGGCGCAAAAGGAAAGACAAAGGCGGATATAAACGGCAGCTTTTCACTCGGCGATCAAGGTGCAAATTTTCTATTTTCAGAAAGTCATAAGTTGCAAGCGAAAACAGCGATTTACCTATCGTATTTAGGAGTTTAAGCCAAATCGATATCCGAATCGTTCGAATGTTATTCTGCACTTTGGCACTTTACATCGGTGCACAAACTATCGGTTCGCGAATTATACGATACGGTGTAATAAATAATATGTAGAGTACAAACAGTGAACAGGCGTGTGAATGAGACTTTAGCATTGGCAAATGGCCCACTGAACTTCCTGAGATCTATTTTGTGCTTCTGAATCATGCGGCCGAGTTAAACATCAATTACGCATATTGCGCGTAACTGCTCGTAGTGAATTTTTAGGAAGGTTTTTAATTCTTTAATAATGCACGTCGATCGCGGAGCTTCGTATTATTTTTGATTATCGGAAAAATATGTCGGAACGCAAGCTGAAGCGTGACAGGAGCGGCGCAAAATTTTCGAACCTCGTCGCGACTACATTAGTTGTGCACACGCGTCCTAAATTGTTATACCACGATTAGCGTATGGTTTACTTATCCATCCGGTTCGGTACTTACTAACGTATTGTTCCCATCGTGCGTGACGTTGAATAGTCGCTAGACGTACCGGTGAGATAGGAGAGTTAGATCTCATAACGTCGGTCATGTTAAAGCTCTTTCCACGATCAAATATACGATCCTTTATCCGAATGCCGGCTAGAGTACGTTACTGATCGTGAAACTGCCGTAAGGCAAAGAGGGTTGCCTTTCAAGAACGACGTGAAGACGAGAAAAAAAGGACCAAAAAAAGGGGAGAACGCAGGCAACGTTTATTTGTATCGACGAGAAAAACTGTCAAGGTAAAGATTGATAAATTCGAGCACGGGATATAAGTATCGAGATGATTACATGAAAATACGAAGATCGCAAGAAGATAGCAAATACGAGTCCGGATGTGCGACGAGAAGAGGTGAAACTGGCAGCACGTGTGTTGATCTCGAGCTAGCTTCTATACAGTGTTCGCGTTACGTGAATGCATCTCTACCTCCTTCTTCGGATCATTCTCTCTCTCGCTCTAGAACCTCCCCCCTCCGCGCCCTTCCTTACTATCTCACCCTCACCATCGTTTGTATATCATAGCGCGCGGACGGTCGTTTTCGCCTAGATTCGTGACGACAAACTTCCCGAAAATAACCACGACCAATTGGACTTCTCGTTGTGCCGTTTTTTCGTGATCGCGAGGAGAAAAATCCGACGGTGAATTTTCATACACCGTTCCTGATTTGATTCAACCTCTTTTCGCGATTATTTGCCTTACGAAATTACGGGAAATTTTTCGGACCTTTAAATAAGCAAAATGTCTAACGAGCATTGGCGATAAATATTTATGAGCGACCAAGTGTAACTGTGCTAAATAATTATAAGTCAAACGACTGTATAGAGACTTGAGTTATGAGCAAAACATGAGAGGAATAACTCTTGCGGATCTTTATGTACGGCAACGTACAACTGAACCAAAGGATATGCCAGTGTTTGCTCATAGACCTATAAAATGGTTAATTTCGATATCGAGCTTATCGATACATCCGGTGCTACTTGTACGTTTGCACTAAGCGAGCGTGTAGGAAGCTGAATCGCGCAAGCCGCACCACATATGGACCTATAGGCCGGTGTCTCCTGGAATTCGATCAAGGAAGAAGAAAAACCTACGCATGCTTCGGTTTACCTTCGATGCGTGTATAATTGTCAAACTATGCGCAATCTCAACTTTTATTTCTCTCGACTTTTATTCATCGAGACGAATTACGTTATCTACAAAAACCAGTGCAATCGTTTTAACCCATTTTTAGAAGTAATACAAATATAAAACGAAAGTATTGCCAAAATGCTTAGGTCGAGAAAATGTACAGATTGATAGAGCTTGCAAAGATCTCAATGGATATCGAGTCTCGTTCACCGAATGCACGATGTAGTCCCATTGAAGTCGTTGCAGCGATCAATAATGGAGGTAAAAAGTGTAATTGATGGTATTAAGGTTAGTGTTTTCCAGATCAACGCATGACGTAATAATATTTAAAAATACGGTTTACGCTCTTTATAACCGATTAAGCGAATGTATGCGCGCATCTACGTTCTATGCCAGACTGAAAGATGTTGATGGCTATGACAAGCGCGTATGAAAATTTACAACTATGATTGCAAATGCACGCTCACACTTTTTTTTTATAAATGGTCTTACAAGACGCAGGAAGGATCCGCCGAATATGCGGTAACGCTCAAGTGAAAAATTTAATCAATCTCCTTTCGAACATAACGATTGGTATACTTGTCTTTAAAGTAATTAATAGAAATACGGCCAGATTAACAAAATTGTCTTACCTCCATTTTACATTTGTAATAATGCGTAACGAAAGAGAAAAATAAAGTCGAAGCAGTGGACGAAAATAAAGTCGTAAGAGGCCGGAAAAATCGAAATAATCGACAGGATTAGTAGGAAATTAAAGTGGAGCATAAAATGCTGGTTTTGCCGGAATTTCCTGTGGCACAATGATCGTCGACAAAAGAATCTCTATATTTAGCCTTACCCGTCATATCGGTTCTGACGAAACAGTTTGGTTTACCGGTTAAGAAACACTTGCGATATTTTCGTTTCATGGAATTTCTTATACCTCGGGAATATTTTCTTAACAATCTCCCGAAGTCATCGAGATACATAAGAATATCAGTGAACGGATCGTAGAGTTAGATATACATAAAATTCTCCTTTTTACTAGCGTGTTTGTCAAACATTAATTTCTACGCGAATTTCTAGTACGCTCATAATTCACGAAACAAAAACTAAATAGTCGTGAGTTGGGTATAATAAAACATTAATGAAGTTCTGCGGATTTTGATCTGAAAATATTCAACCAAGTAATACTATTCCATTCTTTTATTCAAACATTACCGTTACATTTTTTACACCGATTTTTGTATAAACTTCTATTTGACCTACAAAATTTGGTGGTTTAATACTTGACCAGAAGTTATCCGGTAGTTGAGCTCGTAAATATTGCAAGCTTCCATCTAGCGAGCAATGGCGTAAGTCATAAATGAGAGAAGTACTTTATGGAAACGGCTGACCTCTCGAGTCGATAAATATATTCTCTATGATATCTTAGATGTGATGCGAACAATTTGCGATGTACGATATTCACTGTTGGGGTCGCCAAAAAATTGGGCATCGAATATTCCAGTTGAAAAGTAAATTTTATACCGCACAATAGACGTTTCCCTTTTTTTTATGATTCTTACCTCATTAACATGAATATTAGACCGTCGCTGAAAACCCTACATTCATGCGATCACCATCGATCTAAATGCATTGAATACATTGAGTACATTTTTTATACAACTGACCAAGAAAGTAAATAAGTATCATTGATGTCGAAAAACTAAGGTAAGAACTAATTAAGGTAAGAACGATGTCCGCCCGTGGGTAAACAGCACAATCTCGATGAGAATCCTTTAAGAACTAACCTTAAAAGGGCAGATCGTTGGATAACGAGCACGATAATTATGTCAGCAAGTTTGGTGTCAAGGTAGGCCACGTGGTAAATGAAGGGTATTCCAAAGAGGATAATGCAATCCGCTATACGACTAACTTATGATATTCAACAGGCAATTGCAATACGTATCGTAATCACCATAAATATAATCAACTCAACGTGACAACTATTACGCTAATAATACACGTTCGTTCTTCATAGAAATATACGCAGCGCGTCAGAAAATGAATCTTCACATTCCAGATAAATTATATAAAAAAGGCAATGTGCTTTGAAATACACGTTTAAAATAACAAGACATAGAACGCTTGTTTGAATATTCGTACGATCAGGAATCAACATAACATCGCCACATTTCGCGTGCTTATGAAATAGGAAGTGGGCAATTTGTTAATTAGCATAAACGTTAGACCACGGTCATCGTCCGAGGATGATCTTTTCAACGCTCTATATAGCTCCATGTCCCAAGTACAAACCATTGCATAGCATGGAAACAAAAAAAATTGTTTATATAGTTTCACTGAATTTACTTAAATTTTCAAAACGCACAGCACATCATTCGCGATTAAATATCGCAACTGCTCGCAATGATAGCTCTTTTGACACATATACACGCAATAAATCATATTAAGTATAAAACTCGAACTCACATCCAGGCGAGGAGCCCTGTTTTACGGTGATTCTATAGGGCTTGTACGTTGGACCAGGCTCCACTTTTCCATACATCGTTCGATCCATAGCGATAAGTATCTACACTCGTTTCATAAATAACACAAATCCTCTTGTACACTCGCGAGCGATTGATAAAACGGACGAAAGGGCTGTGGTGGTGCGCTAAGAAAGATTTCGTACCGCGTTTAACCTTTCCGGCCGGTCTATTGAAAGCAATCGTACTGTATATAGGATCGATTGACAGTGGGGGAGATGAGACGGCACCGGCAACGACCACTTGTTGAGCGAGAATTCTGAATTCAAATTCGGTCCGCAAATGCACCGCGATCTCGTTGTCGGTTCGGTAAATATGTATTAGGGGGCATTCACGATTACAGAGGTTTATCGCCGATGCTTTTTTTCCCGATAAGACAAGTTTGCCTACCGATACTCGAATGAGAATAAATGTAACAAACACCGATTCCTCTTAAGCTTAACACGCATGAATGAACTGCCGAATTTCGAACTTGTTATTGTCCCCAAAATGAATCGAGTTTAAGCAAAAGCACATATCTAGATTCGTACGGATATTCGAAATGGAGGAGAAAGGCAACGTAAGCCAATTTCTCTAAATCACGACAAACACGAGTGTGCAGCTATTTTTCGAACGTGCAATTATCTCTAACATTAATCCCGTTTACTCAAAGATTTCGTGCCTCTTACCGATACTCGACAAACAATATAAACGTGCCGAAGGCCAATTTCTCTCAAGTCCAACGCACATGGACGTACTACTGTTTTCGAACGCGCGACTATCCCAAAAATAAATTGAATTCAGCCAAAGATATCGAGTGACCATCGAACGTCGAGAGCAATCCGTTGATCTACCAGCGCTAAGAAAGTCGGGAGATCTTTGCAGCAGATTTGACGGACGTGAAACGAAAGAAATTTAAAAGCACAAGTGTATTACGGCCGCTCACCCGCGCTCGTTGTAAGCTTTCTCCCCGCGCGGTAGAACACGCTACGACCGCAGGACGCTGCGAAATACACTAAAAATACGTACAATCGCTGGCACGCACGACGTCAAGCACGTTTGCCGCATTGCACATCTCTTTCTACGAGATCTTTCCGTATTCCGCCCGTCCTCGACAAATTCATTAATCTGTCGTCGGTCGATAAACGCTCGAATTTACTCCACGCAGCGCGCAGCAAAACTACAAGACCCTATACGTAAGACTGTAAGGTCATCCAATGGAATGCGGCTAAAGGAATGTCTTGCCGGATGTGAATAATTTAAATTCATTTTAGAAACGGCTAAAGAAGCGATAATAAATTTTGCTCTGTGTAGTAAATCGCATATCGATAAATTATTTAAATCTGGACATTGTATTATGATAATATTCAAATTAAGAGGAACTATACACTGTAGAAGGACCGATTGCTTTTAGAGCTTATCATTGTTCGACGATCTGTAGAACTATGTATGTGCTTTTTAAAGTATGGTCGATGAGAATTTCCCTTAATTTGTACGATATTCAAAAGTCGTATAAACAATTGTGATATATGATGCGAGTGTTCACCTAACATTTATGTATTTTTTGTTTATACGCTATTATGTGAATTACAATAGAACATATACAAAGAACTTAAAGACGGTACTCATAAGAATTCGCATAATAGTGTAAAAGATATGGTACTTGTTCTATAAATTATAGATACGCCAAATCTAACCCTTCGACGTATAAACTGTGCAAAATATCATTATCCGGTTCAACGGCTTTACAATGTCATCTAATGGAAATTGGGGTATTAGTTATACCCCTGTTTCCTATCTCGTGTACAGTCGTGTCATCTACCATATTTGTGGATGCCCATATCAGTGTTAATTAGCTCTAATTGTTGTGACCACATTGCCGCCCCTGAGAAACATTTTTCTGATAAAATGGTAGATATGTGTTGTCCGAGGTTATAGTTCATATCGTACTTAAAGCTGATGAAAATAAATCATATATTGAGATTCAATGTGGTATTGTCGATGATTATTTTGTCACATATTTTCAACAAAAGTACGCATTATCATTACACCAAAAAAGTGATATTAATACTATGGAATTAAATAAGATATATATCAATGTGAATAAATTTATATTAATCAGTTTCCAAGTCTATAGAACTTTGACTAATTGATATAATAGATGACCATTCTCAGAATTAAGATCGTAACTTGTTAAACGTGATGTACAATGTTTGGTTCAAAAATGAATGTTCTTTTTTTACAAATTATGTTGGCTATGTTGAAAAATTGGAACTAGCGATAAAAGATATAAATCATACGTTTATATATTATTCATATTCTATGAGGATTATAATAAGTCAATTTTAGAGGCATTACTATTAAAACTTATTTGACAGTGTAGTGAACCATAGTACACTTTTGAGGTTAGTATGCAATAATACTTCATACAAGTTACGATAAATGCGTACCTAGATCATCCATGGTAGCAATATCGTGGCCTTCACTTCTTAATGCCTGAAAATGATGGAATGTATACACTATCGCGATATAAAGGTGAACTACGGAATGTAAATCTCTACAACACTACTTGTTCGGCGGGCCAGAGCAAACTAAACATCAAACATGGAGGACCCAGTTTTTTGACTCTTCTTTTCTGCGATTATCTTGGTAGATAAGATACCTTTCGATTTTTTATTTTGCGAATTAAAAATTTTGTTCCCGCGATCTAATATAATTTTTTATTTAATTTAGGAAACACATTATACATGTAAAATTGTATGTGGAAAACTGTACATTGATTTATGATAAATAAAGTGTTAGAAATAATATATATTTGTAATAATACGTTATATAACATATAAGACCTGCTTATTTAATATTATAATTTCAGAAGTAAACGCATTTTCAGTCCATAATTCTAAATATTTGGATGTATACATTCTTGTACATTATTGAAAATAAAATGAACGTGATAACTACATTATTTCTACATAGTCAGATTCTTTTTATTTATAAAAAATTTTCACCTTACGATAATCATCTACCAACAAGAAAAGTTTCCAAATGAATTTTTAATAAGTTTCGTTTTTTTCGTAGAAGGTTCCATCGTCGGATCCGATTTTTCTACCCTGAAATTCAATCGGCATATATATATATATATATTTTTTTTTATATTATGATATTTATAGAAAAATAGCATCAATTTATTGTGAAGCTGTAATACTTTTCTTGATCCTTATCCATCTTTATATATTTTCCAACCCCAGAACGGTACACTTTTAGGATATCATTCTTATCTTTTTTGTTCGCCTCATTTTTTTTCATGGCTTCCTGAGCTAATCGCTCAGCTTCCGCTGTTCGTTCATTGATCAATTGTTCATCAGCCTCTTGAAAAGGGTCGACAAAAACGTGTGTTCCCTGTATGACTATGTCTTCAATCGGTCTGTCTTTGTTGTCTACTTCAATTTTCTCTATCACATTCAGCGTTTCCAATCCACCAACTATTTTTCCAAAAACTGTATGTTTACGGTCTAAGTGTCTACACGACCGGAATGTGATAAAACTAAAAGTAAATATGGTGACTGTTAGAGATATTGAAGCAGTCATATAAATGTACATTGAAATCTAATGTAAATCTTACAACTGAGATCCATTTGTATTCGGACCAGAATTTGCCATTGACAAGATCCCTCTACCTTGATGAACTAAATTGGGTTTAAATTCATCCTCAAAAGTTTTACCCCAAATAGATTTTCCTCCATTACCAGTATTTGTGGGATCACCGCCTTGTATCTGAATTAGATATTACGTCATACAAACAATTAAACCAATAAAAAATTTTAATCAAATAAAAATGTTGTTCATCCATATAGTTTTCGATAAGATGATATTTGTTACCATAAAGTTCCGTATAGATCGATAAAATTTTGTACCATCATAATATCCATTCTGACAGTGTTTTATAAAATTTTCAGAAGTCTTTGGAACAAGATCACAATGAAGTTCCAAGTTTAACGCTCCAAAATTTGTGAGCAATCTAACATAGCCTGGTAAAAATGTTCGGAATTTTTTCTATTATTATTTAATTAAAAATTTTACATAACAAAACTTATGTTATATTGCAAACCTTACCTTTCTTTTTTACTCTTTCATATCGAACTAAATCTTCTGCAATTACAGCTGCTTGATGAGTCGTTTCTGTTGGCATTACCGTTGAAGTGAATCCTGCAGCAACCGCTCCAGTGGAATAATGTGCCTATTTTTGAATAATTATATCAATTTTATCTGGAATCTTTAGCAAAGTAAATCAAATAACATACGAACAGAATTAAATTTATCTGCTTTGGGTTTAGAGATCTCATCTTTAGTTTCCGCTTGCTTGTATTCTCTATTTAACTCAGCCAATATTTCTTTTGTTTCCATAGAGACTGTTTTTAGCTTTGCATTTGGGTTTTCTCTCTCTTTTTTAGTTTCTACAATGTCGATTTGAATTTTCTGTCCATTATGCATTGACTAAAAAAATGAATACAAGTATACAAATAATATCAAAATACCTTCGTCCTCCATCTGAATATTATTTTTTATGTGATGAAAGGTAGAAAAATTAAATTTGACTGCATTATTTGGATCTTGAATGGTAACAATATCCTTTCTTGTGAATGGTTGGTCATTTAACAAATCCTTCCAATTACGTGTTTTTATATTTAATTGTTCCACTGCCTAAAAAATGTGGTTTAATAATTCAAGATACGTGTATATGCATAAATCACCATTGCCATATGTCTGTTATTTCGAATGCTTGCCTCATACGAGAATACATTGCCAGTCGTCTTTACTGCAACGATATGTGAATATTTCGTAAATAATTTAAAAAGTACTGGGCAATGATACTGGCCCTCAGCATTTTTGTGAAAGTTCAATTTTATTAGTGACTTTGAATCTAATGACTTTCCTGTCACAGGATTATGTTTGAACCTTTTTATATATTCAAGTATTGGCTCTAATTCATAGACATTCCCATGTTCGTCGCAATATGGATGTTCAAATGGTTGCAAACTTAAACAACAATGGTCATAAGGAAGCCGTTTAAACGTTGTGTCCTCATTGTCTTCAAGAGTCCCAGATCGTTTTCCACCATATAAAGTAGTCCATTCCGTATATGTCAAGTACCTATAATAGTTCCACGTTACTTTCGTAAACAGTCTCGTTGATGGAATATACGGACTATCATTAATTATAACCTACATGATAAAAACAAACAATAAAATTCTTACATTTTATCTTTCTGGTGCTGACGTTTACCCATTTTGCTGTAAGTGAGGCACCACTTCCAACTGGTAATAAACGGTATGAATTGGAGTGTGGTTAAGCGGATCACTATGTATAAAATTCCAAATCTAATTGCGCGATGAGAATGATCTGTTTACAGGAAATGTTTATGAGTAGTTTTGAGAGGAAAACATAGAGGGAACAGACTGTTGGCAGCACCGTCGAAAGTGTTGTGCCTTGTGATGATACCGTACCTTCCTCTAACCTAACGAAAATCAGATATGAATGGTTGAGACCGGTCGGTCGAAGATAACTTGTTTTTACTTTTTAACTATCACCGCGATTGCATAAAATGTCGGCCAAAAGGGTAGTTTTAAAAGGTAAATCAATTAAAGCAGGGGCACGAAAAGTAGATCACTCGTCAAAATTACACACACATATTCCGGCTGGAATGGCTGCTCCAGGACCGCCACTTGGACCTATGCTTGGACAGGTATACATTCCTTACATAGCTTATTACACTTTCTTCACCATGCGTTTTTATATGTGCGTGTACACTCAGCCAACCAACGTATTATAACTTTTTAAACCGTTAGAGCATAAACTCTTCTATACGCATTACACGAGTTGATGTTCTAATATCGTCTCTTATTGTAGAGAAATATCAATATAGCGAATTTTTGTAAAGATTTCAATACAAGAACAGAGAATATTAAGGAAGGTATCCCACTACCATGTTCTGTTAAAGTGAATTCAGATAGATCTTATGATCTACAAATAAATAAACCTCCGGTTTCTTATTACCTGAAGCAAGCAGCCGGTATTCTGAAGGCAAAAGGAATAAAAGGTATGAGAATATATGATATTTGTGAAAAACGCATATAATAAGCATTCTACTTTTCATGACAATTAGATCTAATGTGCCATAGGTGAGGTTGCTGGTAAAATAACGTACAAGCATGTGTATGAAATTGCCCTCATCAAGTCCGAAGATCCACAACTTACATTACTGAGCTTAAAACAAATTTGTGAAATGATTGTTGGAATTGCCAGAGTTTGTGGCATTCAAATTGTTCGTGATATAGATCCTGATGAATATGCTGAATTTCTTAAGAATAGGGAAATAGAATTACAACAAAGAAGAGAAGAATTGGAACTCGCTAAGCAATCTAAATTCCAGAGAACGGTATAATAAAATCATCGAATTATATTTACGCTTTCTAGCTCCTATAGATATGAAATAAATATAAATGCGTACCTGAAGTGTGTATATATTTTCTATTGTACAGATATTTTTTTATGTACATAATTTTCAAGTAGGATATATGATAAATCATGAAATTCCAAGTCAAAAAAATGAAATCTCAAATAATATTCATTATGTAAGTATTATGTTGTAACAACTACAGAAAATCAAAACCTGCCAGAGTTCCAGTTTGCAATTAATAATGGCTTATATTTATATAATTATAAGGATATCATTGAGAAAATTCTGTACCAATGATACATGCAGAAAAACTGAGACTGGTAAACTATAAATAGCTAGTGTGTTTTGATATATTTGAAATTTATTTTCCAAGCCATGATACATGTTCTTAAGTTTATGAAAAAGTTCGCATTAAAATTCTTGCCAGCAAATGAAATCGAAAAGCGTATAAAAGCATTTACTTCGTGCGATGCAATAAGTTTATGGGTAAAAATGCGTATGTGCAAGATGTAACTGCAGCTCAGTACGAATACTGGCGGTACTAGGACAGGGAAGTATTTGTTCCGAGAGCATTACAAACGCGCCGTGTAAATTAAACACGTTTGTTTCAATTTATCGATCGTTAAAAATTATACTTTAAAGGCTTAAAATTGTCTACTTTTTTAATCTTTACCGTGATAAACAGTAGTAGAAATTATTTGGATGGCAATTATATGTGTAGAGAAGTGGCAACTGTTTAATTACAATAACAACTAAAATTAATGGTACTATTTTAAAGCCCCTTTATTTACCAATCAGTAATACAAAAGTTTAAATCAGCATTTTCACTTTATTTTCGATTTTGTACGGTAAAAAATATAACAGTTTTAAGGATGTTTTAATCCAAAATTTAAACATTTCCTAATCTTATCTCTATTATATATATTAATAAAAATCATGAACAACGGTAATCTAAAATCCTACGAGAAATCCAACATTGTAACAAGTACATACTTTTATTCTCTTATTCTAATATAGAATAAGCAAACACGTCTAAAGAAATTTAATAATTTTCATAATTAATAACATTTTTAAAAATATGAATATGAAATTTTGTTATAAAAATACAATATGAAATACGCATGATTGCATAAAAATAAAAAACTTCTAAGGAGTGAATCACAATATCGACAGTCGATGTACACGATACTTTGTACATTGTTCAACGAACGTAAAAAATGAAATATTTGCTAAAACAGTTTATATGGAGTTTTCAAAAGTTCATCATATAACATAATATAAGGTTCCCTAAATTATTATCTGAATATTTAACTCAAGTTGCCGATCTAAAGTTCAGACAAGTTCTTGTCTAAAGCTTTGTGAAGTTTTTTTTTAATCTAAAATCTTGAAAGATCTTTTTCGGTTGAGGTTTGTGATGCTGGTTCGTATAAAATTTTGCGAATTTGTTTCTATCGAAATTTCCGTGAAATTGTTCTTGTCCAAAGTCTTGCGAAGTATTTCTCATCCAGTTCTGTGAAGCTTTTTTTGTTTACTCCTGTATCGCTGTTATTGTCCACAGTCCCGTAAAATTGTTTTTATCCAAAGTAGTACAAAGCTATTCTTGTCCGATTTTGTCGGGTTATTCTGATCCAATATCCTACGCGGCCACCCAACCACATTCCATGCCGAAGTCCAATCCAAGGTCCCACGCTGCCATCCGATCCAAGATTCCACGTTGCCGTCCAATCCAAGATTCCACGCTGCCGTCCAATCCAAGATTCCACGCTGCCATCCGATCCAAGATCCCACGCTGCCGTCCAATCCAAGGTCCCACGCTGCCGTCCAATCCAAGATCCCACGCTGCCGTCCAATCCAAGATCCCACGCTGCCGTCCAATCCAAGGTCCCACGCTGCCGTCCAATCCAAGGTCCCACGCTGCCATGCAATCCAAGATCCCACGCGGCCGTCCAATCCAAGATCCCACGCTGCCGTCCAATCCAAGGTCCCACGCTGCCGTCCAATCCAAGGTCCCACGCTGCCGTCCAATCCAAGGTCCCACGCTGCCGTCCAATCCAAGGTCCCACGCTGTCATCCAATCCAAGGTCCCACGCTGTCATCCAATCCAAAGTCCCACGCTGCCATCCGATCCAAGATTTCACGCTGCCATCTGATCCAAGATCCCACGTTGCCGTCCAATCCAAGGTCCCACGCAGTAGTCCAATACAAGTCGAATGAATATTGTGTAATCCGGGCTTCAGAAAACCGTTCGATGTAAAGTCCCACGAAATTGTACAATCTAAAGTCCTCAAAGTTGTCCGATCCAAACTTCCAAGAATTCGCTCGATGTTAGATTACCCGTTAAAAATCGCACGAAGTTATATTACATAAGTTTCATCAAGACGATCAATGTTGGATTCTTGAAACGATTACATTCAAATGTCCGATTTAAATCGTTTGACGAGATAATTCATATCAAATATTTTTTACAAAACGATCCAACGTAAGTCCTCGAGATGTTTCGTAAAGTATCGTGATGTACAATAATGATATGCTTCGAATATAATCGATACAATTAATAGTTTGCGGAAGTATTTCAAGAAAAACGTCATAAGGCTATTCGGATTTACAAAACAATGCAATTGAAAGTACCGTGAAAATATTCTAATTTCTGAGCAAACAGATCTTACGTTTACACGAAGCACTTCTATCGTTGTTTTACACGGCATTGTAATCGAGATAGTCGCTAAATGACTATTAATGGTTTTACAAATTAATCGAGTATATAATCATAAGTAGAGATGTGAGTTGAGATATAATCGAATAACTTCCAAAAAAAAACGCTTCAAATAGTTAAATACGTTATCCAGTTTCGGCCAAAATCGTAAGATCGAACAAAAGTTTACCGAAACATTTGATTCTTTGAAAGATTTCCATTACATCTGTGCTTTATGAATCTGGGTTTTATATTAATTTATCCCTCGCTTTAAAATTCTTCCTCTAACAAAATCTTAATAATAGCAAATATCACGATCATCGTGATCCTTAACGAGATATAGTGAGAAGATCGATACAATAAATTAATCTGACGTAAAAGGAAGATTTTTTCCTTGATCGAACGATCCTGAGATTTCCATGTATAACAGGGAAAACTCGAATAAATTAAAAATTCACGTTTGCTCTTAACAAAACCCGCTTATGTACGCGAGATATCTGCACATCTCAGATTTTAATCGTTTTGCATATTGCAGTGTACGTTTTGGCAAATCATGTTTGTCTCAAATAAAAATCAATGCTCATCCGCTTAAGTCATTTGCAAATTCTGAATTTAAATCATTTTGCATATTGCGAAATGCGTTTTACAACCCGCGATAGAACGATGTTAAATATCTTTCGTAGTGCCACCGTGTGTCACGTTCGACGTTGGACTCTTCTACGTTAACACGAAATGTCAGAAAATTCGATGCTTCGTCGAGATGAACCTCCGATGATTACGAGATCGATACTCGTCTTCTGCATTGTACGATCGCGTCCCACGATGTCCCTCGTTGTCCCACGACGTCCATCCTCTCTCTTCTCTATCGTCCGTCGATGTCCCACGATGTCCCACGAAGTCCCACGAAGTCACCACCCGCGTCCATGGTCTTCTGTATCGTTCGGCGATGTCCTACAGTGTCCCGGCGTTGTCCTCTTCTGCGATGTCCCACGATGAGATCCTCTTCTACGATGTTTGACGATACCTCCCGCTCCTTTCTGCTGCTTCCACACAACTGCGAATCTTTCTCCCAAATTTCTCTATACCCTCCAAGAACATTAATTCCTCTACATACACGTCCATGTTTTCATTTATTTCATTAATATTTTTCTTTTTTCTTTTTTCGTATTTTTTTTCTTTTTATTTTATCTCTTTTCTTATTATTCTTTTTCACTGTATTATTTTAAAATTCTTTTTTTACTTTTTTTTTGTTTTAAAATATTCTATCTTTTTTTTTTCTTTTTTTTCTTTTTACTTTTTACGTCGCATGTATGTAGAGGTAAAAACACTATAATATAAATTATCGCTTGAAATAAAGTATTCGTGTAAAATTAAAGAAAGAAAAGCTATGAAAATAAAAAGTCGATGATCAATTGGCCGACCCCGATGCCCTCTTGATCTGCGCTCGCTAAAGTGCACGATGAAATATGGTATTGCTGCAGATCTATGAAAATATATCTGCAAGCGAAAAAAGACGTGATCGCGTCAGTATAAATTTCAGGCTAATACGATGCGAATTCTGCCGACATTCGCGAACATTTCGTAAAGGTACGAACCTTTTAAAGTTAAGAAGGTATGCGTTTTTGCTGGAACTCTGGATACCATCATGGAATTTCGGCCTGGATCCTGTCGAGAAAACCAGAAAACCAGAGGCCCCAAATCTCTCCTCCTCCTTCGCAATGGACGATTGTACGATGCAAGGAAGAACTCTGCTAAAGGACCCTCTCACTCTCTCTCTCTCTCTCTCTCTCCCTCTCCCTCTGCACGTCGCGTAGGAATGGAATAACGAAGATCCACGTCCGAAAAGATGATGCCCCAATGATACTCTCATGATCGCGCCGCGAGGTCCGTTTGCCCTTCCGCTCGAATCCTGCTCGCAGGATATCTTGAGGATCGAGGCCCGTGAAAAAGCAGGACTACCGGATGATGTTCCGGGCGATTGACCGAGGGACGAAGACCACTTCCGAGTAAGGGCAGCGTGTAAACCCGAAGACCAATCCCATAAAGGTGCGTTTTGGGTATTGGAATGCCAGCGATGCGAAGAGACCGGGATAAGCGTAGTCGTCGGCGTCGTGCACTGCGCGCGTATCCAGATAGGCGAATTATCGGATATTTCGCACATCCAAGGCTGTACTTCGATCCGCTATACGATTACTCTCGAATGCTCGCGCGCCTTCTCTAAAACACTCGGTTAGGAGAATGCGAAAGATTAAGGAAGGGTAACTCACGCCTAATGACGACCCAATACACGTTATTGCGGATGTACGGCTTGCGAAACTTGAAAATGGCGAGAGAGACGTCGGAGGGGCCTTTTAACGGATATACGGGTTTTTTTCGTCTTCTAAACGATCTTCGGAACCTTCGCATCTTCGATCTTCGATACGATATATCCGGATATACTTCTTGGGTCGTTACGTTTAAATCTTGCGTTAATACATATTGCGAATCTATCGTCGTTGCTGGGTTATATGCGACTTGCGAATTATGAATTCATGCTATCGTGAATCGTGAAAGAGATTTCTGCGCAGGTCCAGGCAAGCGAGAGAAAGTACTAGATTTAATCCTAAAATAGATGCCGGCTCGTTCATTGCAATACGGAAGCTCTTCTTGTAATAACGGGTTGGCTCCTTATTGGGTACTTGGTATTGTATATCGTATTCTAGGTATGCCGTTCGAGCGATCTTAGAAAAGCTGTGCAAAAACGTTCGCATCACAGGGTTACGATGGAAAACTATGCCATTAACAAATTAGGAATGTGCCATTTGCCAAATGCGCCATCCTTCTCAATGCTCAGACCTTCATGCCCAATATACGTTTCAGCATTCAACATCGTTTTCAAAGTATGCGTTATGTCGTATTATTCCAACCTACTTTCTGAAATATCTTTAAATTGAAGAAAATTAGTACCCCCCCCCCTTCCCGCAACCCACGAATTCGACGTTTATTAAGAATTTACATAAAGATTTTTACAGCAGTACAATAAACTGCGAAGCATTAATTCTCATATAAATTGGAGTATTTGAAAAATCAGAAGCTGTAAAAGCACAATACATAGCACTATAGGAGCATACTAAAATGGTAAAGCTGATACTGTCCAATCACAAATTTTAAATTCGTTTTACAGTTTGGAAATATGCGCCACTATCGAGAATTCACTCACCGACAACTTACTAGAAACAAAAGCAATTTCTGAGTAGTTCCTAGGGCTTTCCACGTATTTCTGCGATGCATCATTTGACAATGTTTTTGCGTTATTCGTTATCCAAAACTTCGGCTGTTGCACATTACGTTGATTTCCGTATTTTGCACATCACATAACTAATGAACTCAACGCGTCGACTTACTCGCAACAGCGAAATAAATACCAAAACTATTCTCAAAACTTTTACACACGTTACCGCACTAACACTATTGATTTCATGATTCACATAACAGTAGTTTAAGCTTTGTTGAAAAGCGGTGCACCAATATTACATCCTATTATTTCCTTCTTTCGTGAGAAATTGCGGACAGCGCTCGACTTTCTATCTCCTTTTTCATTTCTTTCTGACGATCGTGTATCCCTATCTTGTAATAAGAGCCGACTTTTCTAATTCTAGCACATTTCAGATTTTTTTCATTTAGGAGCTGTATTGGCATTATACTCTAGTATACACATTTTCGTAGTATAACTCTAGCGTATCTGCAACAGCACGTCTTTAGCTCAAGATCAATTTCGAATTTCTTTAAAACCATCGTGCGTTGCCAAGTTAGAACTATAAGTAAGGCCATACGTCAAGTCGGATTCTTTCCTTTTTCAAAATATCCACATTCTTTCCTAGTATACTATCGTCACGCTATAAAAGTTAATAACTACCTAACTATATTCAGAATGACATTTAATCATTACCTGTATAAAATCCCGATGTGCGTGTACTTTTGGATCCCTTCATTGCGATACGAGCTTGTACGATTACTTCGTTCCTGTATATTAAATAACTTCTCTCTTCTAGTTATGAGCTTTTCTTTCTTCTCTTCTTTGATCATTTCGCTAACCGTATTAATCTTCCCACGCACTTACTTCGATTTAATATAATAACATTTTTTTTACGTCCTCCTGATGCATATATTCCATGAAAATTTAACGTCTCTCGTTGAACGTAGAAATCCTCTTATTTCTGTATGGAGCAATGGACCTAATCCTCCCCCTTCCCTTCCGTGATTTGGCGGCGTTAAGCAACATATACATTCATCAATACAATACATACATAGAGATTATTTTTGCAGCATGGTCTTCGGATAGAACCAAAAGCTGGCTACAGAGTTGCACATCGGATAGTAAACTTTCTGCATCTTCTGAAGCAAACATTATAGTCCACCCACTAGACGACCGAACACATATAACATCTCTTTAAAATACTAAACCATCCTACATATCCGGTGGTTAGAATGTATATCTGCACTGGTTACTACCATGCTGCTACCATGCGTGTGCGGATGAAATTGCAAGAATATAATTAATCTTGGTACGCCGCATCGATTAATGCTCCTTCTCTGTGGAAAAAAAGGCAAACAGGTTTTGCCCCCAACATCGCCCATCCCCCTAATACCTTTGCACAGTCACTATTCACATGTACATAGACTTATCTACATTTCGATACATTTCTAATGTTATAATGGGTTAAAATATGTCTGTACCTTTCTCCCTGCCACTTATGAAAACATTATCTCTGTAGGCATTACCCCGTGTGTCGATCTAGAACCTTCGATTTAAATCAAGCGTGTGATTACCTCAGCTATCATGGTTATATCTCAATGAAGGTGGTTGCACGAGGGACCAAGAGAGACGCTATTTAGTGGTTACACTAAGAGATAACGAAAAGATGAAGAATACCTCTCGCTAATAACTGACCAGATCATCCTCCATCCTTCGTAATTAAAGATCCCAATGTCCATACAGGCTTTTGCCCAGCGTGATAAGAGAAGTGTACAGCATCAGCCCCTGCGGCTCAGAATGTTGCGTTTTTTCCCCCGATCCCCAAACCCAATTTCGTTCATACATTCATTTATATGCACTCAGCGAAATATACCACCTTTTTTTTTTCCATGTAAAACCATTACCTCATGACCAAGTCCATTGCCTTTGTGAAAGTAATAACGTACGGAACGCTTCTTCCCATTCTGTCAGTCAAGAATACGTTATCGAGATCCATGTCAAATTCTAAACCGATTTATACGTTGTACGTGCAAAGTAGGAGCTGCAACAAACATTCCGACACCTGACCTGCCACCCGGTTGCCTGTGCTTTTTCGATATCTTAACACGTTTATATCATATCTTTGATAATAGAAAGCTCGTATGGTCCAGCCAAGAAAAACAGCTTTGCCCACCACGTTGTTCGGACGCCACGGATGAGAGTCGACTTTTTCAGGCATTCCTGTGATAGAAAATAAAAAGAAACCCAAAGACTTCTGCACAGCAAGCATTTACGAGAATAGTTCTTTCTTTAAATGGCAATATATGATACGAGATGCAAGAATGCTTAACAGGAAAATTCTCTTAAGCCATCTATCAAACCTCCGAAGGTACTCTACAAACGATAATGAAAAGTTTCGAGTGTGTTTCATCAACCGCTGGTCCACGATGGATTCAATTCTTATCTGCATAAAATTGCATATGATTTCCCTCTCTGCTCAACATCGATACTGCATCATCCAGGTTTCGTTCATCTAATTTAAAGGATTTCGTGATCGTGTTTAAACATGCGTGAGATTTGTTTTGCTGTCATCATTCGCATTATTCCATGTCACACTCCTTTCGTATTTCCATTCGGACAGAGATATCCGCAACGATGATCGTGGAGCTCTGCGATGACAAAAAGGTTTCTCGACACATCCCCCCCCTCCCCCATTCGCCCCGCTCTCAACCATCACAAAATGACCCAAAATACAACAATAATCGATTTACACACAATCATCTAATATTGCAATGTGATGACTTTAGATATAGCTCATTAAGTTATTTAAACTGTACTCAGAAGAAGCGATACCTCTGGTTCTCCGACTGCACGCCTTTTTTGCGCACCTCTCTCATGGAATGATCGATTTTTGGAGCTTTTTCCGACCTAAAGTATATATTACGCAAATCCCCATTTTTGCTACAGTAACAGTACGTGAGAGCTACCTTCCTGCTAAATCAGCATGGGAACACGACAGACAGCAACCCATCGTCTTTTTCGTATCTGTGAAAATACGGTTATCGCGGCGCATAGCCGAATTTTTGCATACACAGTGTAATGGATCCATACAGAGGTTATTTCCTATTTGGTCCTGAGCGTTTTAGTAGAGCATGCCCACATCAAAATTCGTTTCTCTACTTGCGATTTGGCATAAATTGCAATGGCCTTATAGATCTCTTCATGATTTACAACATTACCATGCATCAATTATCTCCATACCTCCAAAACTCTCTTAAGGTAATTTGTAGGGGGCTAGTAGTAGCGGTAGTAGTAGCAGTAGAGTGCGGTTCATTGGGTGTCATTGGTAGCAGACCTCCCGTCGTGTTTAAATAAGCGGAATAAACCGGTAATTGTGGCCGCGCAAGCATTGAGGGGGAGTAACACCTTTCTGTGTCTTCCGCGATCGCTTTAAACCATTCTGGACCTGAGAAAACACGTTTGCACAGGTGACGGGTAAGACGGATTAGCTCACCGAACGGGGCTTGAGAGTATTCGTTGCCGTGCGGGTGAGCGCCTTGTTTCGCGCGCCAGATGATATTGGGACATGTCGACATATTCGCTGAAATTGTCGGAGGTGTAAACGCAAGATGTTCGTACGTGAGTTGACCGCCATGTGCGACTCGGCCGAACCACGCCGGTGCATGAATTTCTAGAATCAAAGATTTTGCCCCCTTTCCTCTCTAGTACACACATATTCCTCTCACCACAACCTCGCTTTTATGGTTAATTAGGACAGGCCAAAGATGTCGCTGCTGACGACCAACAGCCTGGAGATTATTCGTACAGTTCTCTTGCTTGCGATAGGATTTTGTAAGGTGTATGCCAGACTGAAAAGGAGTTATGGTATTAATAATGTGACGAGTGATATCGACAAATTATTGATAGCTTCCTTTTTTTTGTTTCAATAAATATTTATTTCTTAAATATCTTCGCTCCTCCTTTTCTTCTCCTATGTAACAATGTATTATTTACACAAGATTTGAGATCGATCGATACGATCGCGACGGCACGCAAGTAGAATTTGGAATGTACGTATTATAAATCGACAATCTGGAATTCATGGTCCTCTTAAATACAAGTATCATCTAGTTATCGATATTTATCGAGAAAACTGTATCGTTATATCTAAGTATTTCAGGATCTTACAAAATTACGTAACCTTTTTTCCGATTATTATCGAGCAAAATATGTTGAAATACTTCTGAAAATATAGAAAACAAGAACTATATCCACAACGGACGATTTAACATTCAAGTGCTCTTTACGAAAGATTTGGAAAGAGTACATTGGTTTCGATACAGTTTACAAACCAAACCGATGACAGGCGTAGAGACCAGAGTATGGATTCTCGGTTCCTGAGGTACGCCCAGCAACACTGCAAACAGGAACGCCTGCCGCCCGTCCCATTGCCATCTCAAACGGTGAGACTGCAAGTAAAAAATATCCAGATATACACCAGGATAATGATGCAACTTCTAGTCCCGCAGTACTGTGGTGGTACTGCAACGCCATTTGGGTATCCATTTTCTCGCCATTTAAAGACGATATTTCGTGAATCTCCTCTAGAAGGCATACGATGCTCTTCATTTAAAGCTTGATTTCCACGCTACTAGGTTTTTCAGGCCTAGTCGTCGTTCCTCTTCCTTGTTCCTTCATCGTTGCAAGGGCGCCTTTATCTCTCCTAACTTCAGCATAAAACTGTCCAGGCTACTTAATTCTGGGCACAACGGCCCTTGCCAGGGATTATTCTCCTCCCTAGTTCTCTCCTCCTCCATTCGATCGCCATTGTAGTAATCACAAGTGGCGTAGTCCAAGTCCTTCAGAAACTGCTTCTTCAGCTGCTGCCATCTGCTTATGCGGGAGAGCTGTTTCACCCGTAATTCGTGTTCCGCTTTGAACAATGCGGACGTGAGAACTGCCTCGACACGCAAATCGCGCCTGCGATTTCGGCGGCACATCAATTTCTTGCATCTCACTCTGCTGATCCAATTGGCCAGCTGCTCGGTGTGGCTAGGTTGATCCACTTCGATTTCTCGGGGTCGTGATGTGGCCACCATATTGTTTTACAAGACACCAAGGAAGGATAATCAGGATCAACGTGCAGCTCGATTTCGACGATGAAAGAGGTCAAAATTGTATCTCTTGCACGTCGAACGCTCGGTTATTGTTTCCGATATTCGAACGATAAAGGACCACCTTTCTTCTTCGCCTTGCACTTCGTAAATCGTCTTTACAAAAATCCTCGCTGAGATGAAAGTTATCGAAGTCTAGCAAACTCGTTGCGATTTTCTTCAAAGTATGCCTTTCGTTTCTCGTCTCTTTTATTTCTCACCTAACTATTGAAAAATTAATGAATACACCAACCTGTATCTGGCTCGTGTTTTCTTGTCGCGAAGCTCCGTAGGATCGAAACCCTCTAAACGTACGCAAAGTTCATTTTTCTTTACACGAAACAATCACGTAGCGAGATACAGTCTACACCGCTTGAGGATGACTCAGGAAATGCCTGGGTCAGCCCCGCTGGTGGGGTCTTATATACCGTCGAATGCGGCACTAAGTGGTGTCCCTACGCGCGATCAATAGAAAGTAGTTCTCCAAAAACCCGTTGAAGAACCTTATTTTGGCCATATTTCTCTTAAAAAATTTACGTAAGTAATCATAAAAGACATGGTTGATAGTATTGAAATCATTTTCGTTGACTTTACATCGATGATGCTGATGCAACGAAAATATTTTTTGGCGTAGCAATGAGTCCTGCGGTCGTATCCCACTCTCGTCCGTGGCTTCGTGTAGCGTCACCCGCCCTTCCGCAACGGTCGTTCTGCGGCATTGCCGCTTCTCCGCCCTTTCTTATTCCTCTGCATCGGATGCACTATATATAGTGCTCTTTTACGTTATTATTCTATTAATATTTAATAATTATATTCTGTGTTACACTTATTATTATGATAGATACTTACCGAATATCTATTGTCGTATAGTACTAAAAAAAATACACGAATACATTCATACCCTGATTGGCTTTGTGCTTTACTTTATCGCGTTGTGCGAAAAATCATAGGATAAAACATCGAAGGATCTCTGAATATCAGCGAGATCCATTCGCAAGTAAATAATTCATTGTTATCGTATAACAAAGTCTAATTACGCGATTCTAGTCATTAAAGGAGAAAAACGCTTGTACCGATCATCTTATAAAATTGACGACAAAACAATAGAACGTTTCGAAATTGCACAACGGTATTGAGATCGTCATCATCGTAGAATCACTAAAGAGAGCGGAATATCAAGTCCTTTATGAGAAAACTTATATACGTCTTTGCTTCAAGGAGAAACCAGTAGACGTGGCAATGGCGGAGAGAGTAACGGTTACATGCCTGGTAAATACGTGAGACCAGGCTTTCTTTCTTTCGTGGTACATCCTATGCTGGCGAAATGCACGTTTGGAAAGGATGTATTTTCTGGTCGATATTCGGTATAACAATGCGTGAGAAAGACGTGCTTTATTCGAGAAAACTTCAAGGTGATAATGACATGTAGAGATTTATTTAAGAAAAACACATCGTACACAGCTTGCGTGAAATGCAATAAATTCCACGATTGGTCTTATTTTGGCCGCACGGGCGGGTGTTGAAGTATTTGAAGATTAATTATCGGCTATTCTTATATAATATGTGCGCAAGAAGTACTATGTATCTAAAACGCGGCATATCATTTTTTAGCGTTAGAACGTGACAATGTTAAACACACTGTATCGATCACACGAAAGATTGACGCATCAACATTATGACGCATGAGTATATACGTATCCGTATGATTAACGTATCTGTACTTCTCAAACCGCACGTATTACTCATATCGTTCAGAAATATTCTACATCTCGTATGCGTAGTGCCAGGTCCAAAACCGACATTAAACAATTACGAGCTAAACGATCGTGGCTCAAGTTAGTAGTATAAATGTGTACATAGCTGGGCGATACCTATAGAAGTTGGTAGATCAATAACGTCGAGAGTTATATACGTAAGGATGCAGGTATAGTGAGTTTATTCGTAAATATCTTGTTACATAGGCATCCATATAATCGTTATTTATATACGAATTATATATTCGTCATCCTGATTAACCATATTTTCGACATATCGGTGAAACGCCTTGAACGTAATGGAAATCTTGGAATAGCGTCTCTTAAAGGCGTATCGATCAGTACCGCACGCAGCTGCGTCGTGTGCAACGTCAGTAATACGGGGCCGGCCATAAAATTAAAATTGACCTGCGCGCTTACCATTGGGCCCAACGTTTTCTTAGAATAGCTCTGAGGAAAGCCACTGCGTCAACTTGTTTTTCACAAATCATTATGAAATGTTTCAACGGGAAATTCTTAAATTACAAGAAAAAAACATGGATACCTTTAATGTGATTAGAAAGGGGTTTCCTGGATAAAAGGCATAAAATATGTGAAAAATCAATGATAACTTAATTTTATTACTGTAATATAAAGCAAGTTTATCGACCCGTCTCGCCACTTTCATTAAACGTATCAAGAGAGTTATATTAGCGTTTTTCACCAAAATATTTATTTGTGCTGTACTTTAATTATATGTTAATTCTTTTTATAGTTTATACACATGTCATTCTGTACCTACTTAGCAATACAAAAATTTAATGTGCGTTATTTTGTAGGATAGAGGGTATAGTATGTATATATGTCTAGGTCTCTGCAAAAGGAGTATCGTTAATCCCTAATTTTAAATACATAGGCCATGTATTTATACCTGGATATTTTACACCGTTTCAATGTACATATGCGTATAATGTCAAATACATTCTTTTTTGTACAATGATTGAATTGGGAACTGTATAAATAAATTAATAATTTCAAAATTTTCTATTTTCCTGATCTGCCTATAAAGCGTACCATTAATTTAAACCAAAATTATTTGGTCTAGCATACAGAAGTGTTAAATAGGATAAAAATCATTTGTCCAAAGGGACTGAACACAATTATTTATATTAAAATTTATGACACCTAAGTACATATAATATAATGACAATTTAAATAACGACCACTGCTCTAGAAATGTGATATTTAGCTTAGACCATTCATTTGTACATGTCCTTAACTTCTCGCCATAAACAGAATGTATGCAACATCTTGACATCTCCATTGTTGCTGACATTCTGGATTGTGTATTTAGCGAATGTTCAATTCCACGCATTAAGTCATTTGTTTTTAAGATTAACAGCATTTGTCTGTTTACCCTTTCTAATACATGACTAATTTGAGGTAATAAAGATGGTATTTCTTTCTGAAATATTTCCTTTTCACTTGGATTATATTTAGTTTTTTGTACTCCTGACATTATAGTGTTCCAAGTTCTACCCGATACCATACAAGCTAATACGCCGTAAAGATCCCCGACACCCAAGTTATGGCAATGTTTTTGCATAGCAGCTTTATCACCGTTCAATATGGCCAGCCACAATTTTGAATATTCCCAACGAAAATCATTCGAAAGATTTGCATACAGTCCATGATCTAATAGTATTATCTCTGTTTCACCGTTGCCTTTCTTGACAAGGATATTCCCAGGGTGGGGGTCAGAGTGCACAAAGCCAATTATGAATATCATATGGCTGTAAAGTCGACCCAGTTTAGTGCTGACTTCATATGGATTTAAGTTATTGCTTCTCATGTACGTCAAATCATTGACTTGACCGCCATCTAAAAATTGCATTGTCAAAACTCGTTTGGATGATATATCCCAGTATATTTTGGGTATCTTTAACCAATGGTAATTCGAGAAATAGCTTTGGATCTTTTCTGCATTTTTCCCCTCTTGAGTAAAATCCAATTCCTTAGGAATATTTTTTTTGGTTTCGTCCACAAGCCAATCAAATTTAAAATCGGGAAAAATGAGAGATGTAAGTTTCACCAACATTGCCATGGTCTTTATATCCACATAAGAATTACTTTTGACTGCACGATGCTGAACCTTTATGGCTACTACGTTACCATTTTTCAGTACAGCTTTATGAACTTGAGCTAGACTAGCAGTTCCCAAGGGTTCTGGATCGATACTTTCAAATAATTCATATGGATCTTTCTTGAAGTCCTCCTTGATTACCGTAAGCACATCATTGAACGATGATTGCGGTGCAGAACTATGAAGAACTTTCATCGTGCTAACATATTCTGGAGGTAGGAGATAGTCCAACGCACCAATGTGTTGACCAACTTTAATGTACACCCCTTTATTGGCACAACAGAGCTCTAAAAGACGTTGTGCGCCAAATTTGTGCACTTTTGATTTTAGGTTGAGATATTCCGGGGAATCTGTATTTAATTTACTGTTATACAATTTCTTCTTGTAATGACTACCTATTATAAATACAGTGATTGCGGCACGTCCTAAACGTACAATTCCAATTGCCCCAATGTCGTATTCGTTGGCCCTCAAGGATGCCAATGTGCCTAATCCCATTACTCCAAGTGCAGCGGTTCTTATCAATCTTCTAGATATAAGCATGGTCGGTTGATTTTATCCTGGAAAAAAATCATTATACTTAACTTGGTTTAATGTGACAAAATTAAATCTTTTGTGTGGCTATGTACGTTTTATGACACGATGGTCAAGGGCATGTGTATGCATACGAACAATAGATCGTACTAACCTCTAATAATGATGTATCATTAAAAAGACCGCCAATTTTTATTTCTAATACGAAAAATTTGGCTCTGCAATACAAATTTCATCTAGAAAAAATAGTTATGCCGACCAAATAATTGTTATTTTATTTCAACAATGTCCACAAATTTCAATGTGATGTAGCTAACCTAATTGATTTCCAAACTGAGAGAAATGTCATTGAAATTCTGTCATGCTCTCGACTTGACCAAAGTCCATTTAGTCATCTCCATTCTTTAATTTTTAGCATATAGAAAAATAATCGGTAACGTGCAGTCGAATATTGTCGTCCCTTCTTCCAATGTGACATGATAACCTAAGACTGGCTATAAATAATCTATTAAAATTGGTCATTACGAAATAAACGAAAATTTATGTATATCTTCTAGGTCTTTCTTTATACTGAGAATGTTTTATTATGTAACATAGAGAAGGAAAAATTTGATGGATATTTTTTTTTCACAAGTTTTTGAAGTTTATTCCTAATCAATAATCTTAAGATCTTTTTTATTATGTTTTATCACCTGCGTACTATCAGTAGTCATTTAGAAAAGAGACGAACATAGTTTAGTACAATTACTTTTTCTTTATTCTTTTCTATTCCTCTAGGAGGCCAACAAAGTTATTTCATATCGTATTCTATTACAGGTTATCAATGTATTACATTGTATATAAAAAATTACAATTACGACACATCCTCGCGATCACTGAAAATAAGACTAAACCGATTATCGATTGATTTTTTGATGCGATGCATATTGTATTAAAGCATTCTGGAATTTAAAAAAATATTTTAATCAGTAATTTTATACAACACTATTATGAAAGCTTTTCTACTTTACCTTCACTATTGGTAAAGCATTTGTTAGTTGTAATGCAAGACTTCTTGCTAGTACAACAGGTGCTGCCGTTCCTTTATATAGCCTGTGTAGTGCGTCTATAACAAGCATTGGTGGAATGTTCTGGCATTGTCTTGTTGTTTCATATTTCCTCAAATACGAGGTATCTCCAAGAAGTGCACCACTTATCGCAGCTTCGGCTAAGATTTTAACTAAAACAACTACGTCGCCAAAACCCAAATTGACTCCTTGTCCAGCAAGAGGATGTACTCTATGCGCAGCATCTCTACAATGTGAAGAATTAGTAAACAGTTATATCTGTTATATTCTCAACGAAGAACCGCTCGGATTTCAATATTCATATGTTACTGAATTTTATTACCCAACTAGTACTGCTCCTGGTTTGACATAAGTTACAGAATGGCCAAATCCTAATGGAAACGCGGCACGGGATTCTGGTACAATAGAGGCTATTGATGGTTGCAATTGTCTTGATACGCCGGTTTGTAATGAAACACCTTCGAGCAATTGTTGCAGTACACGCAGACCACCTTCCACTATACCATCTTTTGGATAAACTTTCCACAGAGCATTATTTATACAGTCTACAAATTCTTCTTCCGATAGTTTCAAAAGTTGTTTCGCATCTGAGGTTGTTACGGACCATACAAGAGAACTTAAGGAATCTGTCAACTGAAATAATGTTTTGTCAAATATTGAGATAGTAGAATTAAATAAAAAAAAAATGTACTTACAGGTAGCAATGCTATTGGACCTGTAGGAATAAATCTTTGCCATGCAACTATATTTTCTGTCGGCTAAAATTCAAACATTGTGTATGTGTATTAATAAACATGTAAAAAGGAAATAAGCACATTATATCAATGATATATTGTTACCTCTGATAATTTAAGTGTTGCAACAATTCCCATTTGGTCATAATCCCACTTTACATATTGTGTACCCATTGTCTTTCGTACTAAGGAATTAAAGCCATCCGCGCCGATCTGCAACACAAATATAAATTATAATAAAATATAAGCGATGCATAAATACACAGATATACATGTATATATTTGATTTCTCATTGGAAGAATTAAAGAAAACATCCGACTAATGTGGAGATAATGTGGGGATTACATTATGGGAGGAGGGAGTTTCAGGAAAGACTCTGGAGTAATATGTCTGGAAATAACTTCAGTCTTGCTCTAGATTTCGGTGAGGATACCAGATGGAGTCTTGAATGGATACTTAATGTACTTTACTATTGACCTTGGAAAAGTTAGTCAACTACAGTGTATTCATCAAATTAAATATGGACATATACTTCTGTGTTGGATGTGTATAGCATTGTAATAATGCCAAATATGTGTATAATTTTATATCTCTCAAGTTTAATATGTAAAAGTGATAATTTTTTAAATGTTATAATTTGCATCTTATTATAATAAAATATTACTTTACGACTTTAATCGACATTGATAAATGTATAGGAGAGAGGGTATATAACTCTTGTTTGAGATTTATGACTAAAGCAGATTTTTTAGTTGTAAAACTTTAAAATCCTATACATAATAAAAATTTTTTCTCTTTGTACAGAAAAATAAGGCATAGCAATTTTTATTAGCAAAGACGAGGAACAGGGAAAGTTTGCAAAAGTGTGATAATTCTGGACAGGATGTTGATGCCACTTCTGGTACTTCATCGTGCATTCCTTGTAAATGAATAGATAAATGGCAAGACATTTAATTTATATGTCACGAGTAATCTGCCTTAGTAAGATAAAAATTCTCGTCCAAAATTCCCCTAAATTACTGGTAAATTTAGGAATAATAGGGTCTAAATATATGCCAGCTGTGTTTTATAAACACTAGAGAGCATGTGTGCATATCCTATAAAGTATACAGACAACAGAAATAGTATGTAAGTGTTATATACCAATGATGAAGGTATAGGACATGTAAGTTATACGTATCATTTCTTACATACTTTAATCAATAAATACAGAAACTAATCGTGTTTCCATACAACATTTATAACGATATTGTTTCAGATCATCAACTTGCTACGGAAAGGACAAAATAATGTGCAACTATGTCACTTATGTGTAAAAAGAATTTCTTTGACAGACTATCGGGAAGCTCGCTGCCAAAAGAAGGATCACCCGTGAATGACGTCCCTTCTGTTATTATTAATGATAAGGTATGCATCTTCAAAACGTATGAAAATATAGTGGACAGCATAGTTTGACATAGTACATTTTAGGAAGAATGTGAAGATATTTGGATGGAAGATATAGACCAAAATAGTATCAGTTCTGAGGAGAGTTCAGATTCAACTATATGTCATGTTGGCCATAAATCAACAAATATCAACAATCAACAACCATGGACAAGAGAAGAGATTATTATTAGTTTATCGGATCTTCCAGCGGGTGAAGCTGCATTATTGGTAATTCCTACAATGCGTGGAGATATTTTATCTAAGACTTTAGAGGAGATAGATAATCTGGATTCCTCTAAGATTATTGTAGATGATCATAAGTTGGCGATACCCACTTTTGCCAACAGGTACTTGGTATGCTACATACGCATTTATAGTATTCGGGCAAAATATATTGTAATACGATACTCTTCAATGTAGGTGTATGCGTAAAGCTTTTCTAACCGCTGAAAATAATGCAGCAACAAATACAACACGTGGTCAACTTTTATTAAGATGGCCAAACACATGTCTTTTGGTTTCTTGTTTCTTGGGTCACTTTGATGTTGCCAAAGCTCTATTAGATAAGAATGCTCAGGTTGCCACAAGAGACGAGGAAGGAAGGTATATCTACCTGATTTCAAACAGATCGATCATCTAATTAGGTTTTTCCACAGAACTGCCTTACATTTAGCGGCTTATTCTGCATCGGTTAAGGTTTTAGAAGAATTATTGAAGCACGGTGCAAGTCCACGTGAATGGGATTTCAGTAAGAAATACACCCCCTTACATTGTGCCGCAGCTTCCGGGGATATCGTTTGTGTTCAAAGTTTGATACAAGCAAAAGCCGATGTGAATGCCGGATTATGCGGAAGAAGCCCTTTGCATTATGCAGTATTAAGTAATGCTCCAGATTGCGTTGAAGCTCTATTGAAAGCAGGCGCTTGCCCTAACAATCCTCAGGTATAGCCCATTCAACTCAACGATAGTTGTTAAAACTAAAGGGAATATGTTTCTTGTACGATTATCATTGTATTTTTAATATCGACAACAGGTTTACACAGAAACCCCATTGCACGTGGCTGCTAGTTTAGGCTCTGTTGCTTGCACAAAATTGTTGCTAAGTTATGGAGCGGATGTGAGAGTTCAGTTTGGTTCAGTCAGATCAACTCCATTGCATTTAGCCGCAGAAGAGGGTAATGTGGAGTGCACAAAGATGCTATTAGATGCTGGCGCTGCATGGGAAGCTAAAAATTCGAGAGGTCAAACGCCGATGCACTTGGCAGCTTTGGCTCAGTCGGCGGAAACTTTAGATGCTTTGATAAACATTGGCGCAAAAGTAAACGCCGAGGATGACGATGGAAGGACTCCTTTACATGCAGCAGTCGCGAAAGCCACAAGAGGCAGCGAGTTAGTGAAACTCTTGATACAGGTATGTATACCTAAAAGTATACAATCGTGTTGTTTATATGTTTTTAAATCAATGTTTTCCTATTAGGCTGGTGCATCGATCAACAAAGCAGATAAGTTTGGCTATACACCACTGCATATTGCAGCATTAAACGAAAGTTCACAGACCGTAATTATACTGTTATCTAAAGGAGCGGATGTGACAGCCAGAACGAAAGGTGGTATCTCTGCCTTGAGCTTTATTATACGCAGGACCCCCGACGTATTACCACTTTTTGTTTCGCGTTTGGATCAAGCAATTTCCTTGCACGATCATGAATTGGGGGATGTGGACTGTGAATTGAGATTAGATTTTAGACCTTTGGTACCGGGTGGAAGAGGCGAAACAGACCTGATGCTCTGTCTCGTGGAGATCGGGCAAAGACACATTTTGAAACATCCTTTATGCGAGAGCTTCCTTCATCTTAAGTGGTTAAGGATACGCAAATTTTTTTTACTCAGTTTAATTATTCATTCAATTTTTGTAGCTTTTTTTACAGCATACATTGGGGTTACATATTTATGGAACATAGAAAAATTAAGTAAAATACTTTTTTGGCCAGTACTGATATTTACATGCTTCCTTGCTTCCAAAGAATTATTCCAAATTGCGCATGGTATTTTCTCATACGCTAAAAGGTGGGAGAATTGGTTGCAATGGAGCGTTGTTCTTATGTCTAGTACAGTTTTGATCATGCCTATTAAAATGTGGCAGCATCATGTTGCAGCCTTAGGCATTTTATTAATTTGGATTGAATTAATGATGGCCGTAGGAAGATTTCCCATGTTTGGGCTTTATATTCAGATGTTTACACAGGTATCAATAAATTTTTTTAAATTTCTGGGTGCTTATATGTGTCTTATAGTGGGATTTGCATTGGGTTTTAGCGTCTTACATAAAAATTATAAATCATTCACAAATCCTTTGGTCAGCTTGCTAAAAACTATCATAATGATGTCTGGAGAGATAGAATTTGAAGATGTATTTTTCGACGAGCAGATGCCTATTTTATATTCCGGAACGGCACATTTAATGCTCTTAACTTTTGTTATTTTGGTAACGGTGATTTTAACAAATTTGATGGTTGGTTTAGCTGTATCAGATATTCAAGAATTACGTAGATGTGCAGGATTAGATAGATTAATACGTAGAGCTGAGCTTGTTGCACATTTAGAGAGTATGTTATTTTCTAAACTCCTGGATCACGCACCAAAGAGAATAATGAAGGTATGCAGAAAAGGTGCACTTCTTCTACATCCCCCACATCATTGTGCTATTCATATACGGCCTAACGATCCTAGAGAAAACCGATTACCACGAGAATTAATTAAAGCTGTATACAGATTAGTAAGCGAAAGAAAAAACCGTCATGTTGTTAAGAATACATTAACTGCAAATGGTCAAAATATAGGAGGAAACAACATTAGACTTAGTAGACTTTACAGTACTACTTCAACAACCGAAAGCAATCAGCAACAATTGGCCGAATTAGCAGCTGAGCTGAAAAGATGCTCCTACAATATCAGTACACGTTTGGATAGCCTTACAAACAAGATTGAAAACATAGCCAAAGACATTGATGTATCGTTACGTTTATGATTTCATACGTAATATAATTTTATATGTCTGTTTGTATCGTTGTGTTATATATACATAAAATATATATTAGTCCATTTTTTACTTACCAATAATTCAGTTGTATATTTCTTGCCATCCTGTAATCTTATCTCAGAATTTCCGATTGCCATAGTCGGTAATTTTATTTCTTCAACTCTGGAGTTGTATATTAATTTCACATTTTCTTTCTCCAACACTTGTTTAGTAACTGCGTGGAGTAACAAATCATTTTCAACTATATAAGCTAGTTCCTCGGACAAATGATCCTCATTGAAAGTAATCATAGCATCTGAACATGCGTCCCATACCTATTTATATTATGCGAATGTATTTGTTTAGTATTATTTGACTCTTTATAACATTTATACCCTTTTTTGCTAATTGATATCTTTTTTTAAGAGTACATTTAAATTGATTGAAATCAAAGTATCGATAATATTAATCAAAACTATTATATCTCAATCTTATTTGGATGTAGCATGTTAACGTACAGGACCTGCATCTTCCGTATAGGAGCATATCGCACTGCCTCTATATGTTGCCATGCACCTATGCTAGACAATAACGTGCGAGTTTGTTGATTCAGAGCTACCACTCGATTGGAATATTTTTCTTGCGATACGTATTTTTGTTTTCCACCACCTTCTAACAAGAGTATACGCTTGTTTTCCAATCTTCTATTATTGGCTGCATTACAAAGGAAGAAGCGTGCAATTTAGTATAAGGAATATAGCCCTTGTTCATTTGCAAGATATTGTGTAAACAAAATAGGAAACCTAACCTATTGCACAGGCCAATGTAGTGCCGACCATACCACCGCCAGTTATAATAATATCATAATGTTCGTTCTTTTCCGAGGTGTCAGAGTGATTATTTCTTACGATAGCTGTTGAACCACGCGTGACACATCCACATTTTTGCGACAATAATGATAAAGCTCGTCTACATGACATCGTTCCCACGTAGGCTGCCATTTTATGTTTCTAAATTGTTTAAATATATGTACATATATATATATATATATATATATATATATTCATATATACTCGCAGGATATGAGCTTAAATTAAATTTTTACGTTTCACTTTATTTTGTACATCATTTGATTATTTTCATTACTATTCAGTTGAACGCGATCGCTGCACTCACCTGACAGCACCTGATGATAGAAAGGGAATGAAACATGCAAAACGATCACACGTAAATAAGAATAAGACTACATTATCATTTATATTTATAAAAGCAAATAAGATATATTGTACGCATTATTTAAAAACTCTAAGCAACCAGAATTGCGTAAGATGTGAAACATTTTGCTGAATTTCTCTTGAGTATATTAAACCGGCGAAGCATGATCCGTTTCCTAAACCCTCCATTATTGATTGAAAAATTTACATGCGTATATGTACATACAGCCATCAAAAATTATGTTCTCGAATTCAACAAAGACAAAATATAATCTATCACATTCTTTCAGCATTTTTTATTTCTTTTCAATATACGTATAAATCTGATTGGTTATTATAAAAAGAATACGAATTGGGAGACTCAAAAAATATACTGAATGAACAGTCCGCATATAATAGCTATGTAAATCAATTCACTTGGTGCGCCTAATGATTTTTTTTACACTCTATCCCTATGGAATTTCCGTGACTTAACATTTACCTGATTTCACCATGGTGACCGTTCTGTCAAGGTGTTCATCGATCTTTTCCGAACGGCCAGCATTTTCGGCGGCAGAGAATCAAGAGTAAGGATACTGTACGTCACGAATAAGACAAACTTACCTGATTTACAGTACAATCGGACATAAATGATTGCTATTAGGACAGCAAGTTCCTTCGTATATTGTTGAAAATTGCTCATTTGTTTAATATTTGACATTAATTATTATGATCATCTTGGTCAGGATCTACTGTTTAAAAGAAGATTCCTAATCATCGACATTACAGTGTGCTTAACACATTAAGTGTTGTACAGAGATTGTGGTGAAAATTTGGTAATTGATTACCATTTAATTGCTTGGTACTTCCATCACTGTTTCTGCGATCCGTACTTTCGGTACTTTACGATTGAGTGGACTATAAAGTACGAGTCGGACCACCAATAGATCTTGAAATATGACAGAGCATAGGGGTACGTCATTTTTTAATTCTTGCGTGAAGGTTCCGGTGGATCCTTATAGCAGACAACCGACACCCTCTTATGAACGTCCACGTTTTATGAGAAATGACAAATATGATTATTTAGGCAAAGGTCGAAAAATAAATTTTGCCAAAGGAGATCGGCTTATTGTCGATTCTGAATCATCTAGCTTGGTGTCTAAAGATGGCTTAGATAATTTTTTGGAATTTCTGGAAAGCATACCGGATTATGGGCAGATTCATCACCTATCCAACGAGCAATTCAAGCAGAAGCTGGATTATTTGAAACGTACGCAACGGTTGTTTCTGGAAAGCTTGCAGAATTCATATGGGGACATAGCTGGAAAGAACGTTCCAAAACTGTCATCGCAGAAAGTAGAACGGATTTGTAATGTAAAGAAGAAAGACGATATTTATGATCTGAAGTTAAATGGAAAGAAATGCTATTTGGAGGAATCTAGGATTGAAAGTCCTACACTTTTTTCTCATACGAGTTTTGCTGGTCTAGCGGAGGATCAAGATCTCCTGACGTATCGGTAATTTCAGTAGGAATTTAATGTACTATTAAATGTTATCGTCGGGCAATCATTGCAGGCGCAAGGATAACGATAAGGAAATCAAAACATTGCGCAATAAGGAGATACATTCGGCTAATAAAAGCTGGAGCACATGGAGCGAATTAAAGAGCGACGATAGTGCTTCCAGCGATACAGACGACAGCATAGAGACAAAGAGCTTACCGCCAAACACTTCAAAGGTTTGGCATCCCACTGTTCCTAAGCCATTTAGTTTTACATTAAGGTACACGTATATTGATTTTTCAAAGATTATCTAAGAGATAAACTTACGATCGTCCAGGTCTTCTATCAGATTTAATAGTTTCCATGATGTCGCAAAAATTATTTTGAAGATGTTTTTCAGAGAACAAGCGGAGAAGTATATGACAAATGTTGAAACGGAAGCAGAAGAGAGGACGAATGTGGGATGCAATAGAGGTAGAAGCCCCTCTAGGAAGCGTCGCGTGCGACCAATTCCTCTTACATCAAAAATTCCGCTTTATGATAAATTGTTGGCCGAAAAGGAAGAAAGGTACATTTTTTTACCAAAGAGTCAGGTTGTTCTTATAATTATTTAGAGTCTTTTCCTTGTTCTTTTATTGCATTCGTAGAAACGGATAAGGTAATCAACATCTTCTTTGAACAAGTTTATTCCTTTTCAGAAGTCGGATCGTGCGCGAGGAAAGTGCATTAAATCTGTTATCCCAAGTACGTCCCTTTAAATTGGAATGCGATAGACGAGCATGGAGGTCTCTCGCACGATCCAGTCCGGAGATTTGTACCAAAAGTGCTTCAAGCGGGGGGAGGTTCAAGGCAAAACCAGTTCCGAAAAATTTATTTTGTACCGAGATATATGATCGCATGCTGGAGGACGAATATTATAGGTCAGAGAACTCTATCTTTTGGCCTTGACAAAGTATCTGGATTTAATCAGGTTTTGCTGCTTATTTGCATATTTCAACAAATCACAAACTTTCCATATTCTTGGAAATAGAGGAAATAATATTACTTAATACACGCAACAATAGAGTTATTAGAAACTACACGATATCTATTTTACGAATATATGAAACTATCGTGGCATTGAATATTGCAAATACGAATACTTGTTTCACGGATATAGCTGTAGGCCGTGCTTTAGCGCAGTGTTGCCCGGTATCCTCGTTCAGATAGAGATATTTAGAATATTCTACAGAATTCGAAAGTGATCGAGGCTGATCGCGCATTTACAGGCAGTTAAAGAAAAGAATAAGGGCTGCAGAGCTGATGAAATCATCTTCGTTGCCTCCGTCGATGGCCAGGCGTGAACGCGTGAAGTCCGCTTGCGGGCATTTAGAGAATACACAGAAAGGTCTGGACGATATCGTTGCCGACGGAAAGGAGTCTTCCCGTTTCTCGAGTATCACAGCGATGCCATCGGAAAGATCGAGATCCGTCATGACCAGTTTACCCGCACAAGGAAATAATTTGGCCGCGATTCTCAGATGTCAAGCTTCACGGTATTACGAGGGTTGTCCGCTTCTAGGGACGAGCACTGTTTATTTTGGTAGTTTTTTTTATTTCTTTTATTTCATATCCCTTATTATATGGGCAAATTCTAAATAAAGGGACAAATTCGATCGCTAGGAAAATTTCATCGAGGAGAAGGAGAAGGAGAAGTTCATCGTACATCTCTCGAATTCAGAAATCACTTTCTATAGATAGCACGTTACTCTTAAGATCGTCCGAGTTGTTTAAAATTTGTCCGTATAGTACGAGCACGCGTATACTCACGTAAATTGGATTATTCGTTCTCACAATACATCGTGCTTCGATAAACAATAACCGCTGAACGAGGAGAAAGACCATCGCGTATAAATAGTGCGCAAATGAATAATGTTTAGAGAAAAGTTGGAACGAGAGATAAAGGAACGAATGGAGGAAAAACGTCGAGAGCAGATTATTAAAATGAGAGAGAATTTAATCGGACGTAGACCGGTATGGAGAGCTTTAAGATCTGCCGCGAGGTACACCGAGCTATTCCAGGACATTTTGCCCTGATAAACGTGGATCAGGGTTTGTGACTATTTGCTATATTGTCACCAGGCACGAACACGAGAGAGATTTGGATATACGAACTTCTCTTCGACGCGACGAAGCCCGAGAGCAGGCCGAGCGACACCGGCTCCAAATGGAAATGATGATCGATCGTGTAACTCAAATACCAACTCTCTTCGAACGGCATTCTCGGGTAAGTAGGATTTCCTTCGTGCGGGAACTCGTTTATGTAAAGAACGTGTCGTGTATCCAGATCTTCCAGCCTCCAATGAAAATGTCGCAAGGTGTCTGCCAAAAGAGTCTTTCTAGGAAGAAGAAGAGAAAATTAAAGGGAAATTATCCCAACAGCATGGATTCGTACGCGAGCTGTGAGACTTTAAATAACTCCAGGCCAAATTCTGGATCGATGACGAGCTCCTCGGGAACCTTCTTGTCCTTGAGTCGATCGTCCAAATCCTCGAAAACCTCGAATGCATCTGGATTGCAAGGTTCCGAGAAGTCGGCGGATAAGTCCGAAAATTCTGCCACGAAGAAAAGAGCGGAACGAGGTCAATTGAAGGTTTCGATAAACGAGAAGGCAGAGCTGATCGAGGATCAGAGCGAGGAAGTTGATCGCTTATACAGCGACGATGGTTCTGCCAGCGAAGAGGAACGCGATGTTGGGAAGGGACTGCGCAACGAGGAGCAGGATACTTCGGAGGAGTAAAATCTGGTATTCGTAATTGTGATACGTTTAATTCGCATATCTTTAACTAAGCATATATATTAATACTATATTTTATGCATTAAGATCGATATAGTCTCACAAAAGTCGTTTTATAAGTAAATACAAATACTGAAAATATAACGTGTATATCATTGTAATTGCGCATCATATACGAGTGAAAAAAGGACACACCGGCATATCGCTGATCCAATTTTTAATTTGGTGCAATGGCATGAGTGTATTTAAATAATGGTATAAAAAATCTTAGCTTAATGTCTTCGCTTATTATCTGCACACATATCCCTACTGTTATCGTCAATAATTATCCTAGGAGAGTCTAACGCGCGTATTATACTTTATTCCTTAAGGGTATTTAATATCCAATCCATGTAATACGGTACGTTAGTATACACTCCAGGCACTCCTTCGACGCCGCAAGTTTTCAATCCAAAACTGACGATACCGTACTGCATATACACCACGTCGTTATTGTATATGTTCGGTGATTGAAGTGGTCCACCGCTGTCTCCTAGGCAGGCATCGATATTCCTCTTACCACCCGCACACATTTGCTTATACCAAATTTCTACTCTATTTTTGTATACTTCTGAGCACTCCGCCGTGCTCATTGGCGTTAAGTTAACTCGTAACAAATCTAGACTACGAGGCCCGTCCTCCGTTGCTCCCCAACCCGTCACGGTTACCTTCAACGATAAATACATAAAACGTGTAAATGAATATGAACGAGCCGATCGAGAGAGAGAGAGAGTCTAATCGATGAGGAAAATTAATCTTACCCTCCCCTGCATAATCTTAACTGCCGGACCAACGGGTAGACAAATTGGTCGAACGCTTCGAGGCCTGAAATCGATGTCCGCATCGACGCGTATAAGAGCGATATCGTTTCGAAGCGTTGCCCTCCTGTACAGAGGATGACTGTGGATGCTTGCTATACCAAAATCTTGATACCTCTCGGCACAACGTTCCTCCAATCCCTCTTCGTTCTTGTCGCAGTCACGTTCTGTGCTGATATCGTGATCACCTACTCGTACTCCGATCAACGTTAGACCTGAAACACGGATCGGATTTACTTCAATTTTGCGTGGTTAATACTTATTCTGGAATTACCTTCCTACTAAACAAGAATTTATAAACCGCATGAAATAGTTCTTTGAAGGTATTATTCTAGCTTACCTTCGGGTAAGGAAGTAACGCAGTGAGCAGCAGTGAGAATGTAACGTTTATGGATGATGCTTCCTCCACATCGAAATTCCGGGATACCACGTCCAGTATCGTACGCGATTAAGGTCATCCAGGGAAAATCAAAAACCCCAGTTTTATTACCACCGTGTAATTTCTGTTCTGTAATGGGCCCACATATGCTATAATTCAGAAGTTTCAGATTTGGGTGATTCGTAACATCCGGAGGATCAGGAATCGTCGTCGGGGCTGGGTCTTCGAGAACTGTCCCTGGAATCTACAATGGTAAATTAGCTAAGCAGGCTATACGATAATCGATGAAAACACAAGATAAAGCACTTTTTTATGAAAAGGAAATACTTAAATATGGGAATACATTTTTGATCGATTATTTAGAGATTATTTAGATTATTTAGAGAACTTATTTACAAATTATTTAAAATCACTACTACTGTTGCATATTGTATATTGGAATATTTCCATTAATATGGGCGCAAGTAATTTAATTACAGCACCGTATTTCTACCATTTACGGATTTATCACAATGTTGCGCGAGTGATAGAATCGATACCTTTACGCATAGTGTAGGATATTAAATTACCTGATCCTCGCAGCAGACCTTCGGATATGTGCCCTCAAAACCACACTGAGAATTGCGTAGAAATTCGAGAGATTGTTGAGACAACGGTCTCGCCCTTCTAAGGATGTTCACCAGCGGTTGGCAATTGCGTATGTTGATACACGTGCCGCTCGTTTTGAGTGGCGTGATGCATGATTCTTCTGCCGAACATTTTTCAAGATCAGTGATAAAAGATACAAGTTTGTCATCGCTAACGCTGATTCGCGTATAACTAATCGTCACGGTGTTTAGACGCTTTGTCACGATCAAATCATACGAAGGAGTGAAAGGCCAATTTTCGGAGGTCCCACGAAAAAGTCGCCCAACAACAAAGAGAACTTTAAATTTACGGAAATAAATTCGAATAACTTCCGTCATGAATCACCAAGTGGAATATGTACGAACAGCGAGAGCCGCAAACGCCGCTTGAATTTTATACAAACTTTACTTACGTGCCTTGACACCGTAGAAAATGAAACACGCAACGAAAAATGCGACGAGCGTCATGCTTATTCTAAGTCTTTCCTTGCTTCCTTCTCGTTTCTCCAAAATTCTCCAATAATCCGATACGTTTGCAAGTAAACTCGAAGCAGCTGGTCTATCGAACGCGACGCGAATTTTGAAAGATCACATTTGTCGTAGGAAGGTCAGAAGATTATCGAGCTACCACGGCGCAATGCCGACTGCGGTTTGTCTGCCGATATCGCAGTATTTATATCATTTTTGTCCCTAAAGGATAAAGCCGACAAACCAGTTCTGTTTACGTGTTAGGAGAACAGAACGGCGGAAGAATCTTTGACTGACGGGCTGTCGCCATCTACTGAGACCGACGACGCTTCCCGAGGATCAGACGGCGATGATAGAAGATGATAGAGGAAAAATATTCTACCAGCGTCCTGTTTACCGAGAACGTATGACTGCACGCTCGGTACAGGTCAGCGTGCGGTGCAATCGCAACGATGACACGTTTTTTCTCTCTTCGCATTTTCCTCTCAAATTCTTCCGTCGAATTTGACGGGCCGAGGATCTATAGTTTCAAGGAGCTACAGCGATGCAGTGTATCGATTATTTTTTATATTGTACGTCCACCGTGAATTTAATACGTTGAAATTGACCATCGGTGCTCGGTAATTTTCTGTACTATATGTACAATCCAATTTCAGCGGCGAGAAACCTGGTTCTTAAACCGAGATTCCATTGCTTTACTTCCAGTAATAACCGCCAAACGCATTTAGCGCAGACCGTTTTAAGCTAAGTTTTTCCGTCATCCGATCGACGACGCGTAAATATTATCTAGAAAATTCTGCATCGGCGATCATGGAGAGGCATATAAACACGGATTTACTGCCTGGAAGTATAAGCATCGTTCCATTACTCGACGGTAGTTCCTCAAGAGCATCCGAATTTTTAAATACCGAAATTTAGCACATCGAACTTGGAATCTACCGTTTTAAGATTTATTTATCGCCACTGAAATGACGGTACACGCGTAACAGGAGTGTAATAGCGGATAAGCTTCAAAGCCGTATCTTTTGCGTAGAAATCCAAGGTTCTGACCGTTACACGGATGTAGCACGGATGTAGCCTTACCAGGATAACGCGAGGGAAGTCGATGATGGAGGAAACCGCGACGTCCGATTGAGGTCGAAACTTTTCGATCGTTATTCGCGGAAAACGGACGCGGTCGTTCACAGGGTAACATTATCCGCGCGCGTTCCGTCTCTTCTCGGGCGCACCTTGCGTTCCAGGAATATTAGTCGAATACGTACGTCATCTCGCTCCAATATAAGGAAGGCTGAAATTTCGAAATCGTTATTCCGACTTCTGAATAGGATGGGATAACGTGGGAAATCGAACGTGTAAATAGACTTGCGTAAATAAACGGATCGATACGCGTTTTACATAACTAGGATCTCGTCGACTTTATTTTACTACGACGATACATGCGGGGTGCACAAAACTGCACGATTTTCCTCGTGACCCGCGATAACCTCGCGCATTGGTTATCGACGAACGAGTCTTAGAACCGCTCGAACGAGAGGGTAATAGTACGCGTCGCATCGAGATTAGTAAACGCGACGTTGTTCTAAAAAGAGTTGAGATCCTTGGTTGCGAGTGTAACGTCCAAATTTTTAACGATGGGAGTAATCTCCATAATTTCGCCAGTGGTTACCAAGTATTATGCGGACAAGCTTAGAACGTAAAAAATAGCGTATAATCAAAGGACACGAGCAAATCCGTGGATAAGCGTTTGCCGTCGGAATAGCTCGACCCTTTCACGCAAGCGTCCCGTTCGATCCGTGACGGTTCAAAAGATTCCATTTCCCTCTTGCGGGCCAACGAACATCGCAGCGTACGTTCGATCTACGGCTCGCGATACAAGATGGTTTGAGCTCTCGCGATTTCTCAAAGGCTCGTCTCCGAGGCAGGAAAGCGTGCATATCGATCGGGCCGTAGGAAGGACCGGGGCAGCAAAGGGGGGCTGTAGCGGGTTGCGTAAGGTGGAGCGGTGGTCTAAGCCCTAAGTTTGCTCAGTATCCAGGGCACGAAGTCGACGACGCGCGTGTAGACGCCCGGCCAGCCCTGCAGACCGCAGGGCGAGGGACCGAAGGACACTACTCCCACGGCCGTCCACCTTCCCGTTCCGTCCAAGGCCCTTTCCAAGGCCATCAGCGGCCCGCCGGAGTCTCCCCTGCAGGAATCCTTGCCCCTCTGGCCGCCGGCGCAGATCTGTCCGTAGCCGAGCCTAAGGCCAGCCGCGCTGTAGGTTCGATCGCATTGCTCCCTGTCCGCGATCGGCAGAGAGAGCTTGAGCTTGATGTTCGACGAGCTCCTGTTCTCCGTCCTGCCCCAACCGGCCACGTAGAGCTTCTGGCCGAGGGAATCGGTGGAGGGCAGGCATATGGGTTTGATGTAGTTCGTGAATTGTACGTCCCGCGACAGTCTCAGAAGGGCTATGTCGTAACGCTGCTCCCTGGAGTTCGGACGATATTCCTCGTGGGCGATCTGCTCCTCCACGCCGACCCAGACCGCGCTGTCGGCGCAAATAAGATCCTCGTCGTCCTGGACGCAATCGGGATCGGTTTCCGTATTGTGCTCGCCCAGGCGCACGCTCTCGAGGACCCACGTGGACGGAAGATCCTTCCCCTTGATGCAATGCGCCGCGGTGAGGACGTACCGTTTGTTTATTAGCACACCGCCGCACGCCGTCGTCCTGCCATTCGCTGAAAACACGACGCACGTCGTTTCGAGATTATCGCGTAATCGTGCCTCGAGGCCGGCCGACTCCTCGTTTTCCTGAACCTCGAAGGAACTCTTGGCTCGAGGCATAAACCCGTTCGTTCATGCTCGATAATGTAAAAAATACGCCTTTGGAAGCAAAAGGACGGTGCGTGGATACGACAGGAGCCGATAGTCTTGCGGACGTAAGGCAGAGTGCGATGTCTGGTTATTCTTGGAATTGATAGGGATAAATATGGAATACGATTCGCGATAGAACGAACGGTTACTCACGTTTCCTGTATTCCAGGAGAGTCATCCAGGCAAATTCGCCGAGCTCGGTGCGTTCGCCCCCCACGATTCTCTGAGAGAGATCCTGACCGCAGTCCGCGGGTAGGAGCGGGTTGTTCGAGAGATCCAGCTCGGTACTTCCCCCGCTCATCTCGGTGGTCGAGCTGGGTGTCCGTTCGTCGCCCCTTACACCCTGCGTGCCACCAGGCCGAGTGGAGATCACCGAATTTTGGTTCGGGCAGCAGACCTTGGGATCGTTTCCCTCGAAGCCGCACTGCGATTTTCTCAGAAAATCTATCGCCTGTGGCGAGAGGGGCCGAGACTGCAGGATACTCAGCAGAGGAGGGCATTGCCTTATTCCTATGCACGTTCCCCGAATCGCATCGGGCGTCGCGCACTCCGACTGCTGCCCCTGATACTCTGCAATTCGGAAGGTCCATTTGTCGAGAGGTGTCGAGAGGCGAAGATTTATCGATCGTCCTATAATCGATCCACGAGCGTGACGACTTTCGAAGCGAAACTCGGAGCGGGGCAAACAAGATACCGCATCGTGATTTTGATTAACCTTTACGTTTTGTTCGATTAAAAAATTATCCACGTTTATGCGAGATTTTCGCACGCTGGCTTTAGGATGAACTTTTTTGGTCGTCTCTCATTTTTATACTTGCCAGAATAGAACGGCTGGATATTAGGATTTATGAGTAGAGTGGGGGATAACGGAGGGAATGGAGTTAGGAAAAACCAGAGTCGTTGTTTTGGATCGAATCTTGATATACCGATAAATACGCGACTCCTTTTGTGAGAAAAAATATTGAATATATTACGTAACGTTCGGTATAATTGTACCATTAATAATCGACGTTCAGCCCCGTTGATTATCGCGAAGCGTAATCAATAACGTAATATTACGACGGTTGAAATATCCGATTTAAAACTTGGGATGCCCTTCAAACTTGGGATATCCGATAATTTTCAAACGATCCAATGCGCGATTCGCGGAGAGCGTATTCGATGTTTGTTTTTAGAAATGCAAGGGAAAGAAATTTTTAACGACGATGAACACGGCACGCGCGGGAGGTAAACTTGGTTGCGAATGAAACGGAGGTATCTATTATTTCCGCCATCAATTATAATGACGCGCAAAAAGTTGTCATACCTTGTGACACGAGTACGAAAAAACGTGTCGACTTACGTGCATCGATGGAATCGAGCAGTACAGCGTAAAGGAGGAGAGCGGAGGCGATGATCTTCAACATTTTTCACGCGCGCCCACAAAAACTGGGTTGCCCGACGAAGGAGAAAAATTCGATCTCCCTTGCCTTTGCTCGTTTTCGAAAAACCGCAGATGCTATGTATTACCGATGCCTCGAAGATCGGAATACCGACTGACAGTGGTGATGATGAGTGACCGGAGCCAGGGTCAACTGGTATCTCCCACTACGTAGCTCTAGGTGGACTCGCTAATTAGCCTCCGGGTTTTTCGTACACTCCGCTCTTTTCCTCCCGCGTGATGTCAGCTGTTTCTTCTTCTCCCCGCGAACGTTCTTTACGCCGTTTTCGAATCGTCAATAATTTGCGCACGATTCGCTCGTCGAAGAACAAAGAATTCTTGTACACTTTTCTTTCGTAAACGAGTAGTCGAGGATACGGTTAAGGAGGCGAATTCGCGAGCGTACGGAAATGCGAGCGCATCGAAACGAGAGCGCGATTGAAGGCACGTCCGAGTAGCGGGCTGAACTTTATCCGTCTTTGGGTCAGTACCACGCAGATATGAGTAGCTCAACGGGGATATCCCGCGTTTCCCGCAATCGTGGCTTTCCGATGGATTCTCCAAAACAAGAATGACGATTTTAAAGGAAAGAAACGAGCTCTCGCTGGGTTGCTCGGCCGCTTTAAAATCATCGTCACGGTTTCATCGCACGTTCTCCTCGACGAATTCGTGCCAAGCTTCCAGTTATTTCATAATTCCCCCAACATCGTAGAAATATCTAAAAGACTCGTTATTTACGGTAGCTTGAAATCGAAGAATACTCGATGAAAGGTCGGTACACGGTCGTGGTGGAATTTCTTAAAATCATTTTATTGCGTAGCGCGCGACTATCGAGGACATCTTAATCGTACTCGTAGAGCTTCATCCGGACAAACGGACGATCGATGGGACCGTGATACTCGTCACTCGGACATATTGTCCAAAATCCAGGATATGTAACTGGAGACCTTGCTGTAGACGGCTGGCGTCGCCGACTCGCCACAGTGCTTCGTCCCGAAGGACACGACGCCGATGAAATAGTATCTCCAAGAGTCATCCGGACACTCGACCTTCATCAGCGGCCCCCCGCTATCGCCGCCGCAGGAGTCCTCGCCGACGACGCCACCGACGCACAGCTGTCGCTCACCGACATCCGTGTAACTCTTGAACGCCTTCGCGCATTGCTCCGTCGCCACGATCGGCACTTTGAGCGTTTGAAGGATCGTACTGGGCTTTGGATCGTCTGCGGGCAAACCGTCATATTCGTACTTCGCGAAATATCGAATCGCGTACTCGAGCTGTACGCAGGATCGTCCCTCCTCTTACGAGGAAAACATCGGCCGCGGATCATTGATTTGACGAGATTATTTTTTTTTTTTTTTCGCTACGAGGACAATCTTGCGCAACACGCGTCTCCATGGATTTGAGAATAAACAAAGGCTATGACGTTATTTCTTACTTATATCGTAAATGCCCCAGCCTGCGACCTCGGCCATTTCCCCGACGAAGTTTTTGGTCAACAGCTCGCCCTTGACCATGCATATCGGCCTCACGAGCCCTGCGTCAATTGCAATAGCGCTGTAAGAACTATATCCAACCGACGTTCCGTCGAGAGTCGAGCGTTCCGAGAACGATCCTCCTCCCGAATCGATTCGAATTTCGGCGGAATACTCGAGCGTTCTTGACATTTACGATTAATATATACTGGAAAATATTGTGCAATCGGTATTCACCGTTGTAAACGGCGGGCTTGTCCAAGCGTATTATGGCTATGTCGTTCTTGTACAGACGTTGATTGTAATCTGCGTGCACGATTATTGTAGCCGGTTGAAAATCTTGAACCGGTTCTCCGCAATAGCCATCCTCGCAGTCAGGATCGGTCGCCGTGTTGTGCTCGCCTAATCGAATACCGCTGACCTTGAAGCTTTAGAAATCGCAACTCGTGAAGACCTGTACGGAAAATCTACCACGATCTTTTTATCCCTATCGGCGGGACGCCGTGTCCCAGTACCTGCCCGGCAAATTGCTCACGCAATGAGCGGCCGTTACCACGTAGAGCCGACTTATCAAGGTTCCGCCGCATCGATACGTCAATTCGTCCTCTTTCAGTCCTGGCACGCCCGTGTATCCTATCCTGGCGATCCATCGATATGCGCCCAGGCTCGCGTTCTTTCCGCCTATTATCCTGTCCATGCTCGAGCTCCCGCACAGAGCTTCCTCGAAAAGTGCCCAATTTGGATGTCGCGTGACATTGTTCGCCAAGGTCGTCGACACGGTCGTCGATTCTGGTGGATTCACGCTCGATACATCATCGATAATTGGCTTGCGTCGAAAAATGCGCGTTTGCTGAAATTCGTGTATTTTCAAGGTCGCACGGTTAATAGTTAATAACGTACCCGCCGATTCCGCCGGAAGTGCCAAGTGTACGCTCCATAGTATAATGCAATGCCATGGGAAATACGGCATCTTATCTGAAACGAACGAAGAATGTCGGATCGTCGGGTTCGCGCGATTTTTATTACGCGAGGTGTGTGAGCTCGCAAGACGCAAAAGTTGCCTTTCCCTTTCGATCAAGGTAAAGATCGTATCGTTACTTGGATATGATCAAAAATATATATTTGTCGGTGCGACTAAAGAAATTGGCTTTTGCCAAGACCTGAGAAACGCGATTTTTTAAACCGGTAATTGCGACAGTCGCGAGGTACAACACTGACTGCCTTTCGGTAGCCAACTTGGTAATTCGTTACGCTTGTCGGTCTTATCTCCGTGGCAAATGAGGATTGTGATTCGTAGGTACTGCCTATGGACCTGACCGATGTTTTGCTCGCCACGATGGTGGATATCGATGCGTAAAACGATACTGACCAATAATTGTTTTTTACGTTTTGCGCGTGTTTCGCGACAAATTCTATGGTTGCTTAATTCCACCAAAAAGCGAATAATGATTCGAAAGATTCACATTTTTTTTTTAAATAGTCGATAATTTTATTACGGTTTTCACGGATAATACATAAAAAAACTTATTTGTAATGAAATCGAGTAACGCATCGGTGATGCACGGTTGTGTTGTCGTTAAAGTCTTATCTATTCGATTTCCTGGGCTATGGTATCTGGACTTTTCTTGTCGGACCGAGGAACGTCCGGCGATTCGATGATATTTCGCGCTACATCTTCTTTTTCTAAATTCTCCGCGCTATCCTTGGTTCCGCTTGTGCTTTGATTATTGCGATCCCGTTCCGAAGAGTCGCTTTTGCCCGCATCTATGTTTTTGCTAGTTCTACTACTTTCGTCGCTAGAATGCCCACTGTCGTTGGAGACTCGTTGTTCATTTTCCGATAGTTTTGTGGATGTACTTTCCTCCACGTCACTGTCGTCCGAGGTTCCAAGTTCGTCCGAATCAATTTCAAAATCCAACAGTGTTTTCCGTTTGTTAGGTTTAAATTCTTCGGTTATCTTTCGCTTCGTACCAGATCCGCTGGCAGCTTTGAAACCTTCCTCCACAGCATCTCCGACCCTTTCCGCGAGGAGAGATCTGTCTCGATCGTAATTCTGATCCTTAAATTCGTGTTTGGGAGTAGCGCAAAGTCTGTCCAACTTTTTCTTCTTTCTCTCCGCGGCCTCTTCCTCCCTTTTCGATTGCTTCTCTATCCATGCCTTCAATCTTTTCTCCTCGTTGATGTCGCGCAGCCTGCGACCGCTCAGATCTCTACACGCCTCTCGATTTGTTGTTTTTTCAATTTGAGCCCCAATTGCCCGCAGCATAGAGCCGAAGCCCCCTTTGCCGCCCAGTAGTTTTGGGGAAAGTGTAACACAGCCATCGAAACAAACATCATCGTTGTACACAAGCTTCCCATTGTGCACGATGTAAAAGCTGCATCTTTCTAGGCCCTGAAAAGAAATGTTTTTATTCACTCGTTGCATTACAGAGATGTGCTTTTTGAGGTTATGTTCGTGGGTCAATCGCTTACCGTTTGTTTCCGCACTTTCTGCTCTATTTCGCTCACTTTACATGGTTGTTCGATGGAGAAAATATGCTTAGTACTATTTGCAGTATTAATTTGTACGTCTATCATATCGACTATCTTGATTTAAGATTGAATGCTGTGTGAATTGTTCATTCAACGCGTCATACACGCAACTGTCAATGGAACTGAATATGGCAAACTACTTAGTTGTGAGTGGTTTGACGTAGGACTCGCGTGATTGGCTACTGCTACGGTGGTGTAAGAATCGCTTTTCGTGAATGGAATACGAAGGAAATTCGGCACTTGATGAATTAAAATCATGGATTCAAATTGAATCGTTCTTTGTAAAATGTTATCAAATGTGAGGTAATACCGACACAAAGGCAACATCGTATTTTTGGAGAGAAGGTGACTGATATCCACTCATCTTTTATAGAAAATGGATGGTTAATTTATTTAAATTAATTTATTTCACAACTATCCAAAAATTAATTACGCCGAGAAAGACTTTAGCCTTGCAGCTATTTCCCCACGCTGGATATTATGTCCTTTAAGCTTTGTACAGTGCATAGGAACATTATTCTTACGTGATTTTTCCTGTCTGAAAGTCTGTATTACTAGAGAATAAATTAAATACACTATTTCAATCTCCTTGCGAAATCGGGGATCCGCGATCACGTTTGGAACCCTTTCCTTTGCCCTTCGATTTCGTTTCCCGTTTTCTGCTGATGGAGGAAGTCGACGTGGTCGAAGTAGAGTCTGCGGGACTCGAATGGCTGGAGCCTTCCCTGTCCCAGCGTGCTAGGGCCTCCCTTAAATTTTGGCCATCGCCCTCTTCGTACGTATCCACGTCTACGTGCAGATTATCCTGACCCGCTTGACCGTTATTTCCCAATTCCAAATTAGCTCTCATTTCTTTCCTCTGATCCTCGGTATGTTGAGGACAGCGCATGGATCTTGTACAGAGTTTTTTAGTATGCTCCGATATGACTCCGCATATCTGCGTCAAAAGGGCTCTCTTATCTTCCAAGGACATATTCTCATAATTGGAGGGTGAATTTTCGTTGCTACTGTGAATATGTTCACCGGCGCTGTCTCCGTTCCTTTGATTGCTCTTTTGTTGCTTCGTCCTCTTCATGCCATTGCGATCTTTTCTCCGCTTGCGCTTGTCGTTGTTCATGCTCCAATCCACGTCGTCGTCGTCGTCGCTTATTATACCCCCAAAATTACTGAGATCCTTGGAATTATTCGCGATTCTGCGAGAGGCGATACGCGAACTATTCCGCCCCATACCCATGCATTTTTCCAAATGCGTGGCAAACCTACAGGCTGCCACGCCTCTGTCGCAATTGGGACAATTACATTCCTGGGATTTTTTCACCGGGTGCTGCCCAAAGACATCCAGCCCCGGGGAATCTAAAAGCAACGATCCAACGTTAATCCCTCGTCGAGCCTTACTCACTCTGGCACTCTAAATCTCCAAGAAAATCGTACAAACCTCCAGGATTTGACAAGAGTAATGAATAAACTTAACCTGAATAACGAGGTGCACGACACGTCGGCGTTTACCTCGATCTTGCTCAGCTTATCATAACGAGGTTGGTTCAAGAGTAAAACTCACCTACGATAGCGTAAGACTCATCGTCGGGTATTCCCTCCTCGACGTCCGAGCTGCCAGTCTTCGTGGTTCGGTGAACGTCGAAGACGAAACCCATCAACACTTCGTCCAAGAGATCGTCGTATATCTCCTTCGTGGCCGATTCCACATTCTCGGACTTTCCCATAAATTCTAGGAACCTTCTGTTAAGCTCCTGTATCCTCTCCTCGGTCACGGACATTTTTTCGACCGTGCGCCAGCTGAAACGCGAATGCCCCTTTTCTGTTTACCGTTCCCCGAATGACAGCTCTAGTCCGCGACATGTGCGGTCTTCATCTTCCCGATCGAGAAGCGGTGATTGCCTTGAAACCCCGAATGGGAGAGGCAGTGGCCGACACGTAGGAGGTGGCTGAACGCATATCGCACGGCCTTCTTCCCCTAACGGGCCCTCGTCGATGGCAATTTACGATCAAAACCGACGGACGCTTTGCTCCGATTTCGTGCGGCACTCCAAACTGACGGCTCATGCTTTGCGGAGCTTTCGACTGCCTACGTTATCTACGGATGGTCCAGACACGCGTCCGACCAGGGCTGAATCAATCCTTGGCCCATTTCGGCCTCCATTGCATTATTGGATTTGTATTTTTCCAATGCTATTTCACTTTCCTTGGTCCTAACGAAGAGCAAAGATTCGTAATACAGGAGCAAAATGAGTTTTAAGTCTAAAGGGGTTAAATAGCATAAGCGCGTGCTTGGGACAATAAGTGCAGCGATACGCATCGCACAAACGTTGAAGGGTGCACGAAAGGATCCCTCATAATTATCGATCGAATTGTGTATACGCAATTTTTTTTTATACGTATATATACGTACACACACATACGCGCATATATACAGACGCATGAAAATCATTGGAATGCTTAGGGCCTTTAAGGTCTTAATCCGGCGTTGCAGGATGAGCTCCGCGCGATAGAACGAGATGCAGATATTTTACCCTCGTGCGCAATTGTTCGCTTAATTTTCGATACGTATTTCTAACGAGTGGACTCTGCAACCGCGGACTTTACGTCCTTCAGAATGACTCAAAGATGACAGGAAACACAAATCGGATCTAAATCTATCGCGTGGAGATTCGAGCGACCATCCGCTTCGCTACAATGACATACGATTTATTCGCCGCTCGCCACTCGTCTTGCTTTAATAAGCAAATCCTAGTTGACGAAATGAGTTTGTGTCCGAGCCACGCCGCTTCCGCGCGTAAGCGACGTCGGTTACCGAGCAATTCAAAGGCGGCCGATCGTGGCGCACTCTCCTGCAAATAAAGAGTATTTTTATCATTCGGGCCGGTGCTCTACGCCTGCTCGCTGCCGGGCGAATGTTTACCGGACGTCTGACTATTTCGCGATACGACTACTTGGGCGGCCGTAGCGATACGTCGGTGCCATCGTACTCTTTCTCCATCGGACAAAAGCAATCAATGGCCGACACCCGTACGTTCATTGCCAAGAGGCTGCGTTGCATAAGAACCTCTTCGGCTTTCGTACCAAGTCACTCGCCGTTGCCGCAACCCCCCACCCCCGTCCACACTTCTATAAATATTATTCGATGTAAATAAGTCAAAGTAGCCAAAGTAGAGACAAATGTCCCCTTAGCTTGACGCGCGTTATTGCCGGTTCAAATGACGCCAATAATGTTCTTCTCATTCTGCGAGAGTCCGCGGATGGATGGTGCGATGTTTGGCACTATACAAAAATATTTGATTTACCGGTCACCTTTTGCCGCGCGTGCGAGCAGTTTTTAACGGTCTCGTCAACCGTTACCCGCGACATTTTCCACACCTCGATGTGCGCCAAAGGCTGCGTCCCTCGAATACAATGATTCATTTTGGGTTCCTCGTTGCAAAAATTCCTATCAATCTCTGCAACGTAAAATTGGCTCGATCTTGCAGGAATCGTTAGTATCGTGGATTTGCAGAATTTCGCGCAAAAGTCTGGAAGCTTGCCTGCGGTCGTGAAGCACGATGTAGTCGCGGGAATATATTATTGTACCGACTCTGATGTCGAATAAACAAAGATGACATTGGGAAAGCGATCTATTTCTTTCCCACGCGAGTTTGTTTTCTTTGCGCAACGGAGAAAAGCGGATTATTAATACAAAGCTCGAAGAGAATGTTCGGCTTGCGCAAAAGTTAAAAATTGTACCGGATTAAAAATAGACGGCCAAATTATTTCATAAATCAAGTTTGTTTAGCCGTTGGGTACAAAAATAAAAGTTGGTCATGGCTAGAGGAGAAAATTCTTCGGAATTTGCCCTCTCTTTCATCGCCTTGGCATAATTTTTGTTTTTATTCCAGACGATCGTGTTGGCGATTTCCAGAAATATCCACGCAGCAAAAATCCTCCTCTTTTTCCACGCTTCGCCGAGCAAAAGAGCGTACCCCTTTTCCACGGTATCTCCCTCAAGACGCACGCGTAAAATCGAATCGTGGGGATTCTGGAATAAGAGTCGATCGAGAAATTTCCAGCATCGATCGACGGAAAAGTCCGCGAGATGACGGACTGTAAAATGGGGCGGTTCTATTTATACAATACATCTTCCTTCGATCCATCGCGGTAGATTCGTTTTCTTCGGACGGAGCCACGCGCGTACCGCAAGATTCCTCGCCGGAGAAGGGTAAAGGAGGGTGTGGGGTGGGCGAGGGGGGGGGGGGAGCGTGGAGAAAAAATAAGAAACAGAGATCTCTCATCGTGTGGCGGGGGTGGGAAAGGGGGCTGGCCGGTTGCAACCTTAACACGATTCTATTTCTCTCGATGCATCAGGCCGTGTGCCGAAGCGGCGTGACGCAACCAAAGCGGTGACCAGGCGAGGCCACGGGAAAGAAAAGGAGGTGGCAATGTAAAATAGCGTAGGCCCGTCGAGGGAAGGAAGACGACGACGAGGACGACGACTGCGACGACGACGTGGAATTCGAGGAGGGGGAAGACCGAAGGAGAGAAGGCTCGGAGTTCTGCGAGAAGAGAGTTTCGGTCAAGGAACAGAATCGTACGAACCTCGATCGCGGCCGCATCAGCGGGTCCTAACCCCCCCTTTTTTTGCGCGCATACCAGACCAAACGATCGCCGTTCGTCTAAACGCCACTTCGAAGTTCATTTCGACCGATCGACCGACCGTATTTCAGCCGTTTCCGAAGGAGCGAGAGCAACTTTCTAAGAGGCAATCATGGTTTACGAGAGCGACTTCTACACGACCCGACGACCCTATTCGCGGCCGCTCGTCTCGTCCTACAGCGTCACGGTCAGTATCCATTGGGATTTTCGAGAGCGGGATGGAGTATGCTTAATAATGTTTTGCTACGATGTCACTAACGTCGAGTAAAATCCCCGTGTGACACGGAAACACTTAACCGAGAGACCCTTCTGCGAGAACCCCGAGTCAACGTTTCGGCAATCACCGTGGATCCCTCCAAGACCCCTCGTACTCGTCGCCCCTCTCGACGCAACTACCTTCTTCGATTTTATTCCCACCCGTGTGCCACCATAACGTCGAACTCCACGACGATGCTTTCGATCCTCGAACAGGGGCGCTTTTTCTCGTCGCGCGGAAGCGTGCTCCGATGTCCAAGTTCGATTCTCGGTCTTCGTTCGATTTCCGATTTACTTTTTTTAATATTTGGTTTATTGGTACCGTGGGCGAGCGGAAAGGTAAATTTAACGGGATACGGATACTCTTAACGATCCGCGAGAGAGATGCGCGAAACGCTTCGAGCTCTCAATAATTCGCGCGAACTTTCATTCTCGTAATCGATCCTGCGATTAAAAAGCGTCCCGTTTGTCATCCGCCCGAAGCGATGCGCTTCGATACCACGATTTATTGCGAAACGTTGATTCTCCGTCGATGTTAAAACCGACGTGTATTGGTTACCCGTTCGTTCGCGAATTCGATCACCGACAGGCACGACGCCGATTAGGGCGGACGCCTTCGGTGCGGCCGCCGCGTCGTTATCGTCGGGAGATCGAGTTCGATGCATTTCGAAGTCTCAACTTCCACACTGTACTCCGACCACTATACTACTACTATCACTACTACTTCTATTCTTACTACCACCGAACTCGAAACACGTGCGCTCGGTGTCTCGCGATCGAACCGTCGAAGGGGGAGAAGGGGAAGAAAGGGCTAAACGAAGGGATATAAGGGGGTAAAAGGGGGGCCGCGAAGAACTCGCGAGGGACGCGAGCGTAGCTCTTGGCGTATCGACGCGGAAAGAGCGGCAGAACGGATCGCGGATACGTACATCGCGAATACACAATCGGCCGATCGTGCGAGCCACACTGCGCGGTATCGCCCAGTGCGCATTAATCGCAGCTGCAACATCCAGTTTTGCGAAGCCATTTGCGAGCACGCAGACCGAGCCGTGGCGCAAAACTGTCCGTCAGATTTAACGGACGGGCAGACCGTATCCGATGTTTTCTTGTCAGGACCACCCTCACCACGTCCGCTTTGAATCCATTTTGTGTACGCGCCCCAGACTATCCCGGGGTCTGTACCTTGTATGCTGTATTTTTTTACGTACCGTTTGTGCTAATTACAACCGGGTCATGTGACAGCGTGACGATCGAACGTCCTCGAAATATCGCAGCGGCGTCGAACGAATCTCGACGATCGAATCGTGCGCGCTGCGTCCTCGCCGATCGCGGATCGCTCCCAAAGCGGACCAAAAAACGTGCAGCCAGACGATCGAGAATCGCGGGCCGGAGCCCCGGAGAAAAGGTCGTGGCCGATTTCCATCGATCGACGCGAAAATCCGAAAGCGGATATTTATAAAGCATTTGAGGACAAGAGACGTCCGAGGAATATTCATAGCGTTGCAGCCATTTTCCGGGTCTGCGTAGGGTTATACTTAGTCCTCGCACGACCCGTGTCGCGTCTTGGCCTCACCGATGGAAAAATAATTTTGGCCGGCCAGTCAGGATGCGATAAAATTACCGGGGACTATTCCTTAAGTTCGAAAGAGGAAATTTGCGGCGTGCCGATGTGGCTAATGGGGCGGTAGGAGAGTAGGTTGGGAATTGATCGTCGATCGCGCTTGCCACTCGCCGCCCTTCGACGTCGAGCCGCGATCGAGCATAATTCTCGCCTTCCTTCCCTTTTCGAATTTTCCCGATGCATTCCGAGATTCGGGCCGCGCCGAATGCCGAAAGCTCCTTCGGATTATGGTTCGTGGCGTTATTAAGGTTCCCGGTGTTCCTCGGTCAGAGGTAGAGGGGATTCGAGGAGAATCGGTGTTGCGTTACTCTGCCCTAATTTAGACTCACGACGTACGGACGATGTCGACTCCCACCACCGGAGTTAGAACTGCTCGTCGCGCAAATTCATACGCGGCCCACGGCGGCCATGCTCGTGCCAGAGGATGCGTTAGGCCAAGAGGAAAAACCTCGAGTTACCTCCTTTCTTCCTAATCTTTACGCTCCTATCGCCTTGAATAAATCGAAAGTGGCTCAACGCGGAGTATGCCGTTGAGACGGAAGAAAGACATTTCGCGCGCCATGCTCCTTGAATATCGTCGAGCATTATTTATTTGTACACCGTCCATAAGATTTCTAAGACTTCCGTATTTCTACGGTCTTCCTATAATCCATGAGATTGGCTTATCGAGGATGCCCGAGACATCGTCCGTTTAATCTATTTTTTATTCGACGTCGCGAACGGTAATATTATTGGATTCACTTCGTTAAACTCTCATTCAACGTCCGTGAAGGGACGAGAGTCGTCTCGCTGGTCTTGTAGGAATCGTTGAACGAACGAGGGGGCATCCGGTACTCGAGTCATAAATAGAGACGTATATATAGCGCGATCAGCCGCTGAGATAATTCGAGACGCGTGAAATATTTTTTGTAAGCGTAGGGAAACGAAAGGGGAATGCGAGGTTAGCGAAAGGTCCTCCACGTCGATGGTACGAACTTCGAAGCGTTTACATTCGTTTATGCAGGAACGTTAGGGGAGCGACGATAAGCGCATAGGAATTTGTGGGGGCGATTACGTTGGCACTTCGTTGCATCGCCGAAATAGCGTCCAGGAAAGCTTTCGGTTGTAATCGGTTTCGTGGAAAGGAGGGGATGCGTAATCGTTCCCGAAACGATTCTCGCGAGTGTCCCTGGAGAATCCGTCGAGTTTGCCACATCGAGAATGCCTACGGAACGCGTTTTTGAGGAAGCAGCTATTGCGAAGCTCGGAACGATTAACGACGCGCGCAGTGTAATTTCTCGAATATCACCGAGGGAAACAGAGAGAGAAAGAGAGAGAGAGAGAGAGAGAGAGAGAAACATTTGTCGCATTACTCACCATATTCATAACGGCGATTGCTCTAATAGAAAAAAACGCATGATTACTAAAAAGAAGCGATTGGTTCGACCTCCGATCGTTTAATTTTGATCATCTTCCTTCGGTATTCTCTTAAACGCGAGACGTCGAATTTCGAATTCTTTACCATTATCAAAGCATTCGCTCTGAGATCGATATCAGGAAGATCGTACGGAGTAGCATAGCGGTATCGCGGAGGCACGGTGTGGAAGTGAGGAGGTCTCGAAGAACGAGGAGGTATGGGGGAGAAGTGAAGGGAAGATTTCGGGAAGTAAGGGGCCCCGAAATCGAGCTGGCGCAAGGACGGGCAGGGAGGTACTGAAGGGCACCCTGCGCGGTGGGTGAAATTTGCAGAAGCGGGACTTGTTTCCGTGGGAAAAGGTACCGTTCGTACCGAGGCCTTCCTTGGTGCCGGATCCGTTCACGGTTTGGGGTCGTAAGAAGCAGGACCCGAAGAAGGAGTTTTACCAGTATGCCACCATAAAGGAGAAGGAGGGCGCGGTGCGTGGCAAGAATTTGGCGAAGGAGGAGCACAAGAGGCAGCTGGTGGAAGGTGGGACGGTGTCGAAGGTCGGGCTGGATGCTGCGGCCGAGCTCGCGGCGAAGGGCCACGTCTTCGAGAAGGGGGTGCTCTCCAGGCAACCGGGTGCAAACAGACACGCCGTTAAACCAGCCACCGGCCGTACCAAGATACTGATGGCACTGCAAACGCCCTCCTGGTATCGATTCTAAGACCGAACCGACGCGAATCCGCGAAACGCTTCTTTTGGAGACTTCGTCCAACGGTTTCTCGTCTCTCGCTCTCTCTCTCTCTCTCTCTCTCTCTCTCTCTCTCTCTCTCTGCTCTCTCTTTTCTTTAATCTGCACGCACGTCCCTGCGAGTTTAGCACGCACAGTTGTGGTAAGAGGATTTCTTTGTCGGAACGAATGTAAGGAGTGGAAATAAAATGCGTTGCGTACGAATATTTCGATGTTAGGCTTGTTTGGGTCAGGGTCCTGGTTTTTCTCCGGGACGAAGGGTTCGATGTTTACGTATGGTCGAGCACGTGGATAGTGTCAAGAAGGAACCCTCCGATGAAGTTACGATGATATTTTCTAACGTAGGTTAGATACCTTTGCGTACTCCGTTTTCAACGAGCGACGTATTTTTTTTACGCGAGTCGCATAGACGAATAGATATGTTCTTTGGGCGACTTCCGTCTCGCACGGATTATTTATAGTCTCGGATGTATACAGGATAAATAAAGAAAATGATGCTACGTTAAAAAAGAATCGAACGCTGGATTTGTTCCCAGAGGATCGTTGAGTCGTGAAATAGCTCGAAGGTGGTTCCGCGTTGCGAGAATCATTTGCGAGCATTTTCCTCGCAACGACGAACCGCGCCTTTGCGTTAAAAGGATAATTCATAGGTGGAGGGCCGAAGTGCCGGGTTCAAAATTGACTCGCATTATGGAAGGTGCGAGCCGTCATTTGGCCCGGATCCCTCGCGATGAAAAGAAGCTGCGATCCGAAATGAGACACCGAGTTTGCACTCGTGCACCCGTCCACGGTACACGAAGATCACGATACGCGAACACTCAGACGCATTCACACGCACACGCACACGTACACGCACACGCACACGCACACGCACACGCCATCCACGTAACCCGTTACCCGTTACATGTATTTTTTGGCAAGAGCGAGCAACGTTGCCCAACGTTGCGCTCCGAGTGTCCTGAATATTTCGACAAGGAGACATTATTAATGCATACGTGTACCGCTCCTCATTTATAATTGGCCCGCACGTTGTGTGTCTACAGATAGATCATCGCATTATCGCGAACACGTTATCGAGTCTATGCTCTCTCTCTTGTACGTAACAAGCAAACCACTCACCGTCGTACCGTAGTCATTAATCGTGCCTAACTTCTTCCTTCCGTCAGTTCTTCATCCGGTAAATCCTACGACGCTTCGTCTAGACGTTGGCTTCCTATCTCCGATAACACCATCGAACGATCGATATCGCGCGCCTATGGCCCCGCGACTTTGGCGCCGATCGATCCTTCCGCACTACGGAACTAATTATTTGCTCTTTATCTCGGAACGAATAATTTCAACCTTGACCTCGAGCTTATCCGCACGGAAGCCAAATCGAGTAACGATCATGGATCGGTATCGAGAAACTGGAAGGAAAAAACTGGCCGAAGCATCGTTGTAGCGATCATCCTTGCGCGCGTCCGATCCCCGATGCACCTCACTTTCCTCCTCCAGAGCGGAGAACAGAGCCCGATCGAAAGTGGCGGCGCACCGGCCAGATTCCCATTCCTCGCGCAGAGCGACGATGAGCGAGTGGCCGACGTGCATGCACGCCTTTTACTTCCGCCGCCATTTATCGCGCACGAGTCATCGATTTTATCCGATCGCGATCGTTACGACGACGGAACGTCGAGTCGCCCGGTGGCGATCGAAATCCCGGACGCCATCGAGATCTCGAACGTCATCCTACGAGTTTCACGACGCTCTCAAACGCACTGCTCGTCGAAGGAGCGTTCTTTACGCGCCGCTGTTTTTCGTTCCTCCAGCGCTTTTTCAACGCTCTCCTCTTCGAATACTTAGAAACATCGATTTTTTCGCGACGAACTTTCGCCTCAAAGACCGCTTATTCGAGACGCACCGTTGGCGGTCGATCGCATCTCGAGACACTTGTACGACACGACTGTAAAAGACCGAACTACGAGCGACTCAACTACGAGCGTCTCCAAATCCGGTAGGGTGACAGGCCGTATCCTCGGGATACTATCCAAAAGACGATCATCCCTAAAGGCGATGCGTGAGAGCACGATCGAAAAGACGGTTCGTTTGAAGGCCAGCGTCACTGGCGAGCGTCGAACGCGACGACTCGCGAGCTTCAGGCTTCTGTTCTCCGCGGCTCAGCCCCTTTCTCCAGATTGTTGACCTTGTGTGACCCGAATCCGTAGACGCCCCGGCACTACGTGGTCCGTGACTATCCGGAAGTTGGGCTAAGGTCCGCCCAAGAGCAATACAGCTATGCCTACACCAACACCAGCTCGAGCAGCAGCTCCGCCTCGACGGATCCCTACGCCCGCCGTCCGCAGAGGACTAGCTACACCGAGGAGAGCGTCGTCAAGAGGGAGAGCGGACCGTACGGCTCGTATTCGACCGAGAGGTCGAGCAGATCATCGACTGGCGGCGGCCCTGGGGGCTATCGTTCCTCCTACGAGTCCCACACTTCCGGTCGCTTACCCGGCGGAAGCACCTATCGTCACTTCTCCTACCGCGTTTAAGTCCGTCCGATCTCGGTCTTTCGTCGATCCTCGCTTAGATTTCACGGTGCCCGATGCTCCGCCAACCTCCGCCCTTCGAGGAGATCCTTGGAGATCTCCGAAGAGAACTTTGCCAGCCGATTCTTTGCGACGCGTTTGCTCCGTTCTCCTACACCGACCTCCGTCTTCGCGATTCGAACGCCTTTCGTGGAGCGAAATCAATAAGGTACGCGCCGTACGCGCCTTTCGGCGCATGCAGTACCCTTCTTTGCTCTCGGTACTCGTGCCGATCGGCGTAAAGGACGATCGCGAAGCGAGGTGTCGGTGTGATTCGTGCAACGAGGGCCACCTCGGATATCGTGAAATCGAAACGCCCTTTTCCTGTCGCTCGATAACGGAATTGCCGTAGCGGGTCTGCATCGTTTCTCGCGTTTTGAGTTTCTTTTTTGAAAACCCGCTTTTTCGAAGATATATCGCGCAAAGGCCAAAGAGAGCCGATGATCGGAGTTCAAGCGCGGACCGACAGGAAGATGGTTCGCGATACTGTACCGTGTTTTTCTTTCCGGACTATCGCTGTATCTCTGTATCCCGCATTCGAAATATACGTATCCCACTGCTGCATTTAGACGAACTAAAACGTAGTCTTGCTAATTACGAGCTGTGAATGTTACTTAACAGGCTGATTACCGTTGCGACAGCGGGCCTTGCGATAACGCATCGTAGTTCGCTGAGTGTCGTAGTGGCATTTCGTCCGTTGTTTTCTTTGTTCGTTTTTCTTTTTTTTTTTACGAATTTTGCTCCTTGCGCCGAAGAGCACAGAGTGGCATTCCGAAGCTGAATATCTGGTTCTGCGAAAGTCGACGAAGCGTCGATACGAACGGAATAATGCGGTGTGCGATGTTGCGATTATACGTATGTGTATGAAGATACGGCGTATTTGTAACGTTTTTTTTTTGTTCTCAAGTTTTTCGAGGATCCACTTTTCTATTCCGTCAATGTTACCGTTTATACGAAACGCGTTTTGGGGATGTTGTTGAATTTTTCGTTTCTCTTTCGCGTAAACGAGTGAAGGAGCTTTTCACTATGCGCGAAATATATTTTTACCTCCTAGCCGATAAAGCGTTGGCGCGAACTGCGTATCACCCAAAAATCAACTCGAAGTTCGCGGATCGACGACTCGTTGGAACAGCGAGACCGTTCACCTTTGTACTGGAAACGATTGTACCTAACTAACCGTGACTAACAACGACTCGGTATCATCTCGTTAGACACACAACGCGAGAATTGGCCAATATAAAAGAAGAGACAAATAAAGGATTACGCGAGATTGAAATTGCACTCGGTGAAGTTCAGATTGTCCCTTCCGAAATTTTTGCCCCCTCCCGCCCGCCGTTTCTCGGCGTCCTGACAGACTCCACACAACTTCCTTGAGACGTCGAATCCGCCGCGGCGAGAATCCGTGCACGAGAGAGAAGGGCAAAAATTGGAAGCGAACCACGCACGCCTCGTACACACCCGTGGTTACGTTGCAAGATCACTAACCGGGTCTTGTTCTTCTTTCTATCTATTCTGCTTCCTCCTCGTTGTGCCTCCTCGTCCCCCGCCGCCGCCGGATCACGACCAATATCGTCGATATACCAATTTATCCGTAAATATCGCCGAATGGAAAAAGCAGGACCGGCCGATTACCATACCGCTCTCCAGTATCATTCAGGTAAGTACCTAACGTATTTCACGATAGTCGATCGGATTGATTCCTCGATTGGAAGGAATCCCTCGGGCCATCTTTGAGCTCACGAATGCGACGCGCGTGCTCGTGGAAGACTGGCTCGAGTGTACGATTGGATCGAACGAATTCGTCGAAATCGCATACCCAAAGTGGCAGCGCCGAGCTGGCAGAGTCGATATTTTTCCTTCGCTCTCTCGACGAATTCGTCGATCGACGGCTTTTATGGTTTGCTCGACGCGCGTTCGGCATTTTGACTCGTCGAGAGCCGAGCGTGCGATAACCGATGGCGCCTAAACGGACGAAGACCGCCGGCAGATTGATGTTGCGAGGCTTTTGCGCTTGACGCCTGCACTAATAGCGATTGCAATCCTACGCTTCGTGCGCCGTAAGTCATCGAGATACCATCATTAACGGTCATTCTCATCGCGTAGCGTGTAAACGCGCGTTAATTAATCTGCGACCATCGGACCATATCGTTTCATTTCTCGCACCATTCCATCGCTACGCCTAATCGAGAATCACGGAATCGTGCCGCAGCGGAGATCGTTCATCGATCGCGGTCTCGATCGTTGGAATTCCTTATCGGCCGTTGCAGAAATAAACATGGAACGCGGCTGCTATTCGGCCCGAGTCAAATGATCGGGGAAATTTATTGCGAAGCGCTCACTGGTTGCGCGTAATTATACGTATGGCTCTTCGATGTCCAGCACGGATCACGATAAAAGTACGGCTTGTACCGCTCGAACCACCTAACGGTTCTAACAATAATTACGGACGGCGGCTGCCATTTGCCTCTATTGAAACGATTATTTCAAGTTATCGTAAAACACCGGTCATGCGTGCTCCTTCGTGGCTTTTTTTAGATCGATCGGAATAAGAGCAGTCACGGACATAGCCCACCGTTTTGCGCGCTTGGAATAGATAAAACCGAATGCAAAACCGCGCTTCCACGTAGCCCGCTTGAAACGGCCATGCAGATCCGACCATAGCTACCCATCGTCGCTGATCGAGAACAAACACGATACGATACGTGGCAGAGCAAAGTTCGCGCTATGCAAGTCCGAACCTGCGACTAACAAAAGCTGCTCATCGCTATTTACGCGCCATCGCTGCCAAATCGATGACGAGCATACCGCTGCGGAACGCAATACGATAGTAACGCAGAATCTTCGTTTGGAACGACCGGGCAAGGCTCGTCGAGTATGCACGAGCATGGCCGCCCTTCTTTATCCATCTCTAATTTTCCGCACCACTTTAAACCCAATGGCGAGCACAACGGGGCGAAACGTAATCGACGCACGGTAAAGCACGGTTCTCGCTTGGAACGATCGCGCAAATCTGCCAAGCTACGCCGCCAGCATGTCTGCCCATCGCCGCTTAGCGACACCGCCTTTGAAACCGATGGCGAGAGAGCGTCCAGGGCGGAATAGTAAAGCAGAGTTCGTCCCTCCAGTTGAGGAGCGTTCCTCACATGCCATACGTGGCCCACAAGAGGCTCGTCACCATAGTCCACACGCCCGTCCATAACGTGTACTACGCCGGTGCGATGATACCGATAAGGGTACACGCGCGCGTACGGCCCAGCGTCCTCGCAGCCGAGCTCAACAGGATACGCTACCTGCCCAGGCCGTCCACCCAGTCCTACACCGAAAAGTTCCTCAACTCCAGAGACAACATCGTAAGTCTGGCACGATCGACCGGTTAACAACCCTTTGCGGTCCGATTCCTTTCGTCTCGGTTCGCGAGTCAGCGGCTCGCAGCTTTGGATTAGTTCGCTTCGAAAAGCTCGATGGGGGAAATGGAAGGAACGCGTTCGCTCTCGATATCGGGATCATTCCCGATCGCTAAGCTCGCTCGCTGCAGGATTCGCTGCGTCGTTTCGAGATGGATTCGGAAGGAGCGAGCGTGAGCGGGAAGGAGTAGGGGGGACCGCGAGGAGAGGACCGCAAGGGGTTAAGCGTAAGAGAACCATCGTCGGGCATCGATCATCGTCATGGTCATGGTCATCGTCATCGTCATCCTCATCGTCATCGTCATCGTCATCGTCATCGTCGTCAGGGGCACGATCGTCGTACCTCGTCGTTTCATCGTCCACCAGGCGTAATAACGTCGATCGCCCCCTCGATCCGCGACCTCGAGCGGTCCGTCTTCGTTTCTTTTACGGATGCTGCCGTGTTTGTGTTTTTCACAGGAGAATCGATCTCTGCAAGAAACGGGCTTGACCGTTCCCAAGCGCTCGTTTTTCAGTTTTTGTTGATTCGCCAGTTGAATTTGCTAGAGTGCATTTCGTTCATCCACGCCGCAGGTTGCTCGTGTAGGATATCGAGGACCTTTATTTACATTTTTATTCGTAACCGAGGTAACTCGCGCGCTCGATCCCCTTGGATCGTGCAGCCGCATACTATCGTACACCCGAATGGACGAAAATAACCGTACTAATCCCGGTAAAAACGAGGCGCGTCGATGGTATATCATATCTGTGTTTTTTCGCAGTATTTCGACGACGAGGCGAGGGAAATACGCGCCAGGGTGGACTCTCTACTGCGTCGAGTTCACGTCTTTATACCACGTGCAGCGGCAAGGTATTCGATCGGAACAACGCCGGATTAACGCTAGAACCGCGCAAGCCGATCGGAATCGAGGGTCGCCAAATTCAAATAAAAATTCTCAGAACTCGCGAGGCTCTATTTGCCGAGATTCGCCTTTTCGCGCGAACGATCGAAGGCGTTTGCACGGTATTTGTGGGATAATATCGTCGGCCAATAATCAAAGCCGCATCGATGACGTATACGAATTCGCGCTCGGTAAGCGTTGCGCGGTCTTATTTCCAAAAACTCGTCGCGAATCGTTCTCGATCGAACTTCCTTCGATCGGAGCGCGAAGGTTGCGTCGAAGTAGGCTGGTTCTAGCGTTGAGGACGTCAGGCGCTCTCAATCCGAATGCGAAGGAGACGAGCCGTGAAAATTTTAGCGACTTCGCGGAGGAGATCGTGCCGGAGCGGATGCGCAGCGGCGACTACGTGCGCCGCCTCCTTTCCGGCAGGAACAACGCGAAGAAGGACGCCGAGGCGGCCTCCTGGTACGAGATCCCCGAGCGGGGCAGCTTCGGCAACCTGGCGTGCGTCAAGTACGTCGCGGGCAAGCCGCAGTCCGTGAGGAAGCCCTATTACAAGGTGGCCGACCTTCGGCCCTCCGACATTAGGAACGACGTTAACCTTCTGAGCTACTACAGCAAGAACCGCCAGGCGGCCGCCACTGCCTGTGAGTAGTTTGACACCGCGACCGGACCGCCGCGCGAGCACCGACGTCGCGAGGACGACCTGGACGAGACGGACGACCACCCCCGCCCTCGCGATTACGAATCGATTAACCCCGCAGTGCTCGCGCGGACGACGTTGCTCCTCCGCCTGCTAAAAGCGGCCGCCAGACCGAACGGACAGGGAGCTCTCGAGCATCCTCCGCAATCCTCCGAGTAACTTTCTCGAGTAACCTCGATCGAAGGTTTCCCCTCGCGAGTGGCTCGGTAAGATTCCCTTGGCACCGAGCAGCGTCGGGGGAGGATTGGCCGAATAATAGGGAGGAACGCTTCGCATCGACGAGCACCGTCGTCCGTTCGAGCGCTCGAGGGTTAACGCGAACGAGAATGGCCGCGAACGCGGACCGCCCGGCGAAGGATCGCGACCGGACCGAGAGCGGATCTGCGGAATACGTAGTTAAAAGGCACGATTTGGGAGCGGGAAGCTGCGAGAAGCGCGGAGATCCGAGCTCGCGAGCGCGGCGAGAAGGGCGCCGCGGGGAAAACGAAGAGAAAATGAAGCTCCCTCGCAGCTACCCGATCGAGATCACCTTGATACACTTTGTATAATAAAAAGCGGCCCTGTGACGCCGTTGTGTGCACCTCTTTTTGTACCTTTTTTTGTCAACCCCGCTCGTACATCTATTTTTCCTCCTATCTCGGAGTGATTGGCACTGATTGACACTGTATGAGGAACTTTGCTGTGCTGTGCTGCCGATCACGTGTGTTTCTTTTATATTTTGGTGTTTTTTTGCCTCGTCACGTTACATCGTCCACCCTCTTTATCTTTGTTCCGTATCTTCTTTGGCCTGCACAATTTCCGTTTACGTACTGTGTCTAATTGTCACGTAGCACGACGAAGGTGTGAGACGGGCATATCGTTTTCCCTATTTTTTTTTTTTTTCCTTTTTATCGGCCTCGTACCGCTGCGGCATTTTCTCGAGCGAGCGAGTCCCCCCTTTCCCCTTTCTTTTCTTTTTGTCGACTGTCACGCGGATGATGCGCGCAGTGGGGCACGGCAGCGGCCGAGAAACGGCGTCGAGGTGAAAGGGTGCGACATTTGACACGAAGGGGAGGCTCCAGTGTCGGCCAGAACCAGATGACTGGGACACGCACACCGGGGGGTGAAAATCTGAGTGGCACCAGTTCGGCTTTTCTTGAACATTTCAGGCAAGGGATGGCGCGATCGCGTTCCCGAACTGTACGAGGACCCGGCGAAGGCGAAAAAGAAGGAAGAGGAGACGATCGAGGAGGCTGCGGAGGAGTAACGCGTTTGCGCGCACGTTAAACTTGCGAATCGCCGGAAATCGTCGCTTTTTATCATACGAAAATCTTCACCGAGGCCGATCGCACGATGTTCGATGACCGACGGGCTTCCTTCCCGAGCTTGGCCGGAGGCCCGCGCTCGCTCGAAGAACAACGCGTACGATTTCGCCTCTCTCCGCTTTATCAAGCCCGGGGGATCCTTTATTTTTTTACGCCGCTTCGATAGAACATCCGTTGTTTGCTCTGGAACGCTCCGGTCTCCTACGGCGAACGTTTACCGATCGGAGCTCGAGAATGAGAATTTTTCCGATGGACCTTCCCAATCGCGATCGAGTCGAGTCTAGAGATCACTTTTTAAAGTACCGCGACGATAGGTCGAATAGGAGACGAAGACGCCGATAAAAAAGCGCGCGCGCGCGCGCGTGCCAATTTTGATTTGTTTAGAGTCGAAGGAGACGTTGCACGTCCATACCGTGATATTTATCATCGTCGAACTTGTCCACGCTCCCCGCAAAGATTGAGAATAAAATGATCATGCCCGATGTAAGAGATCCCCCAGTTATTTACCTCGCTATGAAAAATTGGAAAAGTCGAAGAACTACGTAGCGAATGAGTGCGTTGCTTCGAGGTAAGCCTTTTTACGTGCTTCATAATCTAATAAAGGGAGCGCGATTATTCTGTTTCTGGGGCAAATCGCGATACTTCTCGAGGAGGGCACCGTTCCGAAATACGACGAATGTCGACGCTCCGACGAGCAATGTCGTCGTTTATTCGATCCGGAATAAACCGGCGTAACGTCCAAACGGTCAACATTCTCCTCAGAGACAGAAACGATAACGTTACTTCGTTGGGTACATTAAGTGTGTGTCTAATCGAACGTCACGTTGAACGTCGTGACTATCGTAATCAAATCTGGGAGTACGTCACACGAAAATGCGAGAACGATGATCTCGTACACCGTCGTCTTAATCGAGCATAGATTTTATCCAGCGCAGTATATCGTCGCTATTAAAAATTCATTAACGGTAGCGATCCATAGATAATCTCACGATACTCGACGTTATCCTAATATCTTCATTCACGGGTCACACACCATCGTACGATCTAAGTATATCATCACTCTTTTCTTCTGGCTTGAGTCGATTGTAGCTCTAGGATAAACTAACGCACGCGCTTTCTTCTTTTGCATCCTCTTTACCTCTACGATTGCGCCTGATGCTGCGATTGTGACGTATAAGCAGAACCTCATTTCCGTCCTCCGCTTCGCATTTCGCGAGAGGAAAAACCCTCTGTTCCTAACCGAACCTTTATGTTTCATGCGACGCGCAGCGCCGGACGTGCCGATGACGGAGAGAGAACTGCGAAAGGGTCAGTAGGAGTAATTCCTTTAATTTCCTTTTAACGAAACAACCGAGAAACAATGTATATTCTTCCCTCCTTACCCCTGTCTCACGTGTCACGACCGATTTTAGCGCGTGCCTTAGAAACCGAACCGAGCGAACAGGTACAAAAGAAAGGTACGTCTACCATCCGATATCCGTCTAATCGAGCCACACCTCTTCACGTCTCCTCAATGTCGTGTCCTGTCTTTGCGCTCCGTAGTTCCTAAGGTAGAGGCCGAGCCGGAAAAGAAGTCGAAGCCTTCGAGGACGAAGAGGGCAAAGGAATCGGAACCGGAACCGGAACCCGTGAAAGCGCAGGAACCGATCGTCGAACCGGTTATCGAGCCGATCGTCGAATCGGTCGTCGAACCGATCGTCGAATCGGTCAAGGTGGAAGAACCGGTGCCAGAGGTCGAACCGGTGCGGGCATCGGAACCGGAAGTAAAGCCGGTCGAAGAGGTAAAGGCGGAAGCAGAAGCTGCACCGGTGAAGAAGGCAAAGAAAGCGGAGCGCGCGGAGACGCCAAAAGCAAAACCGGAACCGGAACCCGTTGAGGAACCGGTGCCTCTTCCAGAGCCGGTGCCTCTTCCAGAACCGGTGGCCGAGTCCGTGGAACAACCGGAACCGAGCACTGAACCGGAAGTTCAGCAGAGTGCGGAGGTTGTAAGTGAAACGGAAAAGGCGGAGGAGGAGAAACAAGAGGACGAAACGGGTACGTAGTCTCAAACATCGCGTCGCAATGGAAACCTCATTCTAATGTCGAAGCAGGAACGTATTCCGCACGCAAGTAAAGATTACCTTTGTGAACTGGAATGTCCATGGTCGTTCGTGTGAATATACGTTTCAAACGTTAATGGCATCCCACCCCGGAGTATGTGTCAAAGCGTCGTATGTTTCCCCGATGTGCACGGTGGTGCATGAAAGACCTTTGCTCGGATTTAACGTACCATCCATTCGGAGACTCGCGGTTTAAGGTTACGAGAATACGTTCGATTGCATAAAGTATGTCGCAATTATATTTCAGTGAGGTCGCAGAAGGAAGAGGCCGTTAAGAGAGCCCAGGAATATCTTGCCAAAGCTGCCGAGGAGGCCAGGTGCGTGTTTTTCTCGGAATTGGTTCGCGTTAAATCGGTCGGCAAAGGTGCGATCGCTCGATGCCTCGAAAATAATCGGTCCATACGGCCAGAGTAATTTTCGAATCATCGGAGCGGATAGCATTGAACTCGGCCAAGTAACTTGCGACACGCCGTTCGTCGAGTTCTCGACCTTTGTCGTACGGCCAAAAGATCGTGAAACCTTCTTTGCAAGCACAAATGCCTCGACGTTGCCTATTCGACCGAGTTGCTCGCTCTATTTTTTTTTCCCACGAAAAGTCAACTTTTTTTGCGCTGCGAGAAAAAGAAATATTCGCTCCACGCGGTCTTTTATCGGTATCTGGAAAATGTACAACCACGTCCGAGCAACGTTTATATTCTTTACCCGAGCTTTACCAGCTCTGAAAATGGTCAGTTTTACGCAGACCCGACGTTTCGTGCGATATAGTTAAAAAAAAAAAGACCTGTAATTTCACGAACGTTTATCCACCATTTATATACAACGTATAAGTATTTAATTCCGCTACTCTATCTTTTTACGCGACAACCGGTTCGCGATATTCGCGAGGCGATGGAACGTTAGAGAATTGTTTCCGCAAAAGAGTCGCGAGATTTGTCCAGGAACTACGAGGTCTCTTCCTTTGACGCGACGCACGATATTCTGTCGTAGAACGGAGGAGGAAAGGAGACAAGCGGCGGAGGAGGAACGAGTGAGATTAGAGACGGACGAGCTCAGAGCCTGGGAGGCCGTGCAGATCGCTCAGGAACGAAGAGAACACATAGAGGAGATAATAGCCCAGGAAAGGGATCTGGCCGAGAGGCAAGCCGAGGAGACGAAGCTGGAGCTCGAGCGCGTCGAAAAGGAAAAAGTAATGGTGGAGGAAAAGTGAGTTATCGGCAAAGCGTTGCGAACGCGAATCTTTCGATATTTTGCGGGACACGATAATCCCTAAACTTTCCCTCCCCTTTCGAAACCTTAGGAAGAGAGAAGAGGCGAAGCTGATAGCCATCGTGCAAGAGCAAGAGCGCATGATAATCGAGGAACACATGGAGGAGGTGCGTCAACAGGAGGAGAAGGAAGAGAGGCTCGCCAACGTTACGTTCGTCGATAACGATGAGACGAAGGACATCGAACACTCCTGCGAGGATCCAGTGACGGTCGAGGTTACGGACCAGGAGAGGGAGGAGAAGCCCTACGAGGTCACCACGGACGACGATACCAGGGTAAGCGAGCGGAAAAATCTTCCCGGGTGTTTGAACGGCCGCTCCGAGGCGTGTCTTCCGGACTACTTCCGGATCTACTTCTGTATTGACCGTCCAGAAAAAAAAATACCGACGTTCGTGATCAGCGTTCGGTGGCAATCCGCCGTTATGGAACGCCGTTGAGGAAGTAAAGTGCACAAAGCTCGTTCAAACGCGGCATAGAATGGGATGGAGCTATAAACGTAACGCGTAATACGCGTGTTTAACGAAAAGCTCGTTCCTGCGGAGCAGTGATCTTAAGCGGTCCATTATCGCAGGTCGAGGAGGATAATCCGGTGGAGGAAGAACATTACGAGCTTTCGGAGGATCCGTTCGTCGAGGAGGTGGGTGCAGAGGCGAAGAAATCCGGGGAGAGTGCCAGGGAGGCGTCGCCACAAATCGAGGAGGTCACTTCCGGCGGCGAGGAAGTTTTCGAATGGGGCGACGACGAGGCGTAATTCGTCGGAGAACGATACGCGATTCGCGTCGTTCGGTCACGTTCCTTCATCGTTCGACTAGAATCAACGCATCCTTGTCTTCGTCGTTGTTATCACTTTACGTTTTATCGGCTTATCTCTCGTATTTACGTTACTCCACCCTTCGCACGATCTCCCATCGCCAAAGATCTACGATCGAGTTCCAACGCGATCGTCGAGATGGTACTCGAACGAAGAAAGAGAGAAGAAACATTGGCGACCATCGAAATTTGGCGATCGGCTGAAATTTTAACCTTATTACGATGACGTTCGCGGGAAGAGATTTTTTTTTTGATCGTGCCGAAACTTCGATCCGATCTCTATTCGTATTCGTATATATTTATTACATTGTTGATATGAGAAAGGATATGCACGTCGACGAGCGGCAACCGCTAGATCGAGTCGCGGTATCGATTTTCGACGGTCTGCCCGCGCTCATGTCAGGCACAAAAATTCGATTCTCGAAGGTTCCAGCGGAAATCGGTGGAAATGGAGATTACGATGAATCCTAACCGGTCTATCGGGCCCAATATTTTTCGTTAAACGTCGTTTCCTTCCTACATCGATGTACTCCCGGCACCACCTTGGAACGCGTTGGTCGAAACTTGTCCAGAGTAGACCGAGAGTTATTCGCTGATAAAAAAAAGAACGGGCGCGAAGTTAGAATGTAGCGTGGTCGCTCGAAGATCAACCAACCGCGTTCTATCGTCCTTATCTTAGTATTATTTACTGTACAAACGCGCGGAGAATGAATGGGACAAATAAAGTCGTAATTTAATCTAACGTCGCGTTGGAAATGGGAAGTTAAAGGTACTATTAATTTTATGCTAAGCTAGAAGGCGCGATTGCACGCATTGTAAAATAATAGGCTGTATAAACGAACGGAGGAAAGGCGCTGGACGTGTGTAATGTATGAAAAAGTGTATCGTTATCTTTCATCGTTAGGTATCGTTTCTACGGCTAATTTGCACGATTACCTATAGATATTTATCACGCACCCTGTATTCGCACAACGCCTATTTTGTCTACACTTACGCGGCAATAAATATTAGCGTTTGGAAAAAGAGAGCTGTCGATTATTAAATACGCGGCCGGCATCCTATCGATGGCGAGGAAAGGAAAATACGAGGCGAGACGCGCGATAGCCCTTGAAAAAATATGCCTTTTGGAGCATCGAGACAACTCCGATGAAATCTTCGTATTTTAAATGTCGGAGCATCACTACCTTGTTTCACCGCATTACGCAATTTTTTAATCGCAATAATTTACATTCGATCGTACGTCGATGGGACGTCGAGAATGCTTCTGGTCTTGAGTGCACTCCTTGGCGGTCATTAATTTCGCTAATAAACGTCACTCTGCTATGTGCGCGGAAAACTCGACCTTCGGCCCGAAGACCGTTCAAAAAAAAATAATTTTTTTTAAAAAGTTATATTTTAACGATATCGGGCCAAAAATACCGCACGGTGCGGGCCTTGCGAAGATTTAAAACGTCGCACCATTCGCGGATCACGCGTCGTTTCGTTCGCATTGGTAAACGAAACGCTTGGCGCACTTACGCAAATAATTCCCACGATCAAAGGTATAGGTTTTTTCACATTATCGAACATCCAAAAAACGTCTTCTTAACGATACCAAAATCCGTGACGCGCCTTAAGATCAGCCTCGAAAATTCAACCAAGCGTAAGGAAGGAGAAGGATTCGCGAGAGCCGATCGGCCCGCAGAGCTAAATCGGAAAAAGCCTGAACGATTCGCAGCGGCTCGAAAATTCATCGTCCACCCGCGGCATTTCCTTTCTGCGCTTTCATCGGAGTTTGCGGCATATTCAGTGCAACCAACCGCCGGGATATTTTTCGTGGCATAAACGTAAACATCCGCGAAACGTTTCGGCCGGGCCACGGCCGGCCAAAGTAGGCCAAATGAGGGGGCGCCTTGCTCAAAGCGAGATCTAAACATCGCGGCTTCAAAGCGAAAACGGGCGCAAATATGTGTGCCAATTTTACGGTGGCCTGCGGTGGCCGCTACCTTAGGATGCGCTCCATACGATTTACTTCTATCGCGTTTGCCACCCCAAGACTGGCCATGCGAGTATTTCGCCTTCCATCGAGCTTCTTCCCCGCGAGCAAAACTCTTTGGACGTATATATCGGGTATGCGCACTGATTCTCTGCCTCTGCACGGAATCGATAATGGATCTGGTTTAAAGGCTGAACGAAATAAAAGTATATTCGCAAGGCTTTAGCGGAGAAAGTGAAATATTACCCGCGAATCAACGTTATCAACGTGGTTATTCGCGATTCCTTCGAGAAAACGAAGTCTTCGAAATGAACTTCGCATATAAACGTTTGGGAAGAAAATATGCCCCCTCAAGCAGTTAGGATTTCGTGGCGGATAGAATTTCAAACTACCAGGCGGACACTCGAACTTTCGATAACACCCATCGGCCGTGGCTCATTTTCCACGAGGCATATATCCACATCGTAGGTCCGACGATGACGAATCCATTATAAAGCGGTAGATCGCGGTCTAGGCGTCCTCGGTGGTTGATGCTGAAAATGAAATAAAGAAAGAAGGAATCCCGATAAGATCGTTTTTCCGGCCGATCGCGAAAGCTTCGGGGAAGGGGTTCGTACGTCATTGGCCGAGGAGGGTTGGCCCGCTTTCCAGGATCGTTTCCTCCACGATTCATCGTCGGCGCTTACTCGAGAGAACTCGTTATGCGCCCTTCGACCTTGGCGGTCTTACGTAAGGCTCGTCGGCTTTAATAGGACGGCCTCGGAGTCGATAACGAAAACTTTGGAACAATGACGCCTCTAACGGCGGCGCTATGCGAACCGCCGTCGTTACGTCATTGCCAATCGAACGGCAGATTCGAGGCAGCCCTTACGCTCGTGGGTGGAACGTTTCTCCAGCTTCCATAATTGCAAATCGTAACCACGTCCCCCCGTTCCTTCGCTCCTCCGGCTCCCCCGGCTCCCCCGGCTCCTCGAGAGCTGCTCGACGCGGTGGAAAAACACGGCTATACCGTCGCGGACAATTACCATCTCTCTTCCCCACTTCAAAAGCCCGTCCTCTGCTCTAAACAAACAAAATCGTAGAGATTCAACTTTTTCTCCAATTTATTTCCTACCCGCCTAGGCGTTCGTGCTGGAAAATTATATGCCGGCACGTGCATTTTCTTTCGCCCACGAGGATGTCTTTTACGAAGTTCTAGGTCGTTGCGAAAAAAGTTGTGGACACCGAGGAAAATTACCGTGTTTTCTCCTTGCGCGCTAGTTCGTTTTAAACGAACGGAATCGTAGAAATGTCCTTTCTCACATTTATCCGTAATCTGCCTAACCGTAAGATTGGGAAATAATATTTTGTTTTTGGAGATACCCCTTTAGTTCCTACCGACTACCAACTTTCGAGGAATTCGGTAGATGGACGTAGTGGAGGGAAGAGTAATGGCGCAAGAGAGAATGGGACCGACCGACCTGTTTACCGTGTGCGAGAACTCGGGATAATCGTGTCCCGGATTTATTTTACTTCGGCAATTATAATATTTTCTTCTCGCGTACTTTATTTCGTCTTCTCGTTACTCGGTCGGAAGGAGAGAAAAGAAGGAGAGTCTCGTCGCGCGTACCGTCTTCTTATATCATATCCCGCAGAAGCATTTGTCTCCACGCGTATATATTTTCGTACTCTTTCAATACTCGTTTTTGTAATCGATTGGCTTTGATTCCCGCGCGTGGCAAACGGTTTGCTCGATTCCATCGGTCTTTGGCTAATTCGGCTCTCGATCTCGCCGCATTCAAACTTATCGGTATTTCATAATAGCGGTGATTAACCACGGAAATGCGTGGAACAGGTGCTCGAGATGAACGGCGAACGTTCATAAAAGTCTATAAGAGAAGCTGGCGCGTGACGCGCCTCTCTTTCACTCCTTCTCCTTCTCTCTTTCTCCCTCTCTCTTTTCACCCTCTCCGATCGAGTAGCGAAGAACGAAATAGAGTATCGCGATCGTGGCCATAGGTGGGCAACCATTCAGAATCGACGTTCTCTTCGAGCTTTAATAGTTTGACCACCCTTTTACCTCTAATTCTGCATAATCGCGCGCCCTTCGAGGGGAAAGAGATGATTCGAGTATGAGCGATAAATCGTTCGACGAGCGTCCCTCGGAAGGAGGATAATCCAAGAATCTGTAAGGACACGATGACCGAGCGAGGACGAGGCACGCAAATGGAATGCTCCTCCGAAGTCGGCGTAGATCGCGGATGGCCAAGGCGAAGCGATTCGATTTCGAAGATTCCCCCGACGTTCTTGACGACCTCGCTCGAAAAACGTGGGAGGGTCATAATCAGGAAACGTATAATCGTCCGAAAGGCGAGTGGGGAGCGAGGGGCGAGGGCAGGGGAGGGGGCGGTACGTTGGCCTCGGTGGCGCGTATCATAATTTTCGGAAGTGAGCGCCAAGATTAGAGAGCATTGACGTCATCGTCGCGACAATAAAAAGAGGGATCTGCGCGGCGTTTGTCCGTCCGCTCGCGAGTAGCCGGGCGCACACATCGCCGACTATGAATCGTCGGGAGATAGCGGGGTGCGGACGTAAGCGCGAACCGTCTACGTAGGTAAAGCCCGGTTTACACGCCAGTAAGAGCATTATCGTCGACGAACCGCGCTCCAACGATATATTTACGGGCTTATCTGCCTACGAGAACAACCTCCGCCCCGCGGATCCCTCCCGCGGCCAAAGACGATGTACAGAATCCCTCGGAGATTCGCGGGGCGCGTTTGGATCGTTAGCAACGGTATCGAGATAGCCGCGCGACGCGTCGACGTAGGATCGTTCTTTATTTACCCCTCGATTCTCGACGATAAGATAGTCCGTCGTAGGATCCACGGCTCGAGGCGGGCCGCGAGACTGTGTTAATTTATCGAAGGTGCGATAGGAAAATGCAAAGGCGCTGAGCGCGATCGGAGGATATTTGCGATGGAAGGCCGAGTTGTTATTCGCGGTTCGGCTATGGATCATACTCCGTGGTTTATTTGCTTTATTTTCGGCAACCGAGAGTTAGAGGCTATTTAGCCTGGGTCCTGTCGTTTAAGATACTTATCGAGCATCGCTCGAACAAAGCCGAACCGTACCGCGGACGAGGTCGTGGATTATTTTTCGACGCCGTGGATATGGATATTGCGGTGCGACGATATATTCGACTACGTGTGAATTTAAAACGAACGTTACGGCTTTGCGGCTTATTTATCGCCTATTTTCATAGTTTTATGGTTATCGATTTTCGGGTATTCCGTTTACGATATCGAGGACGAATCGAAGGTTTGGGATGTCCCAACCGGCTAACTCCACCGCGTATATTTTGAAAGAAAATGATGACAGAAATATATAAGAAGATAAATCCGTTGGATGATTTACGCGCTACGACTATTTTCGCTGTTCCGGCGTTAATATAAGCGGCCAGGGACACGTCGTTCGGCGGTACAATCGAGGAAGGCGTAAAGTTCTTTGGCGAAATTTTGGCGTCAAATTGTTATCTTAGTTGCACGCCCTGCCGTAGGTAGATATCGCATTTCGCAAGACGCTGTTCTCTATAAAATTATTTATAGGGTATCTTAACGTCATCCTGCGCAAACGGCGCGCATCCAAAGTAAACTGGCTTAAAGAAAATATTTGCCGATTTGGTGTCTTCGTCTTTACGAGGAAGAAAAAAAAAATTCATTAAGCCAAGATCGGCGCCCACCGGGTTATGTATCCGGTTATTGATCGTCAACCCTAGGTTGGTTACGTGATAAGTGAATTACCGCACGGTATTAAATTGTTTTTCTACCAGAAGTGAACTGTGCCGGCTAATTTGATTTGCCCTCGAGGCATGTATACAAATACGCGCTTAATCCGATGAATCTGATCGTCTTAACGGATTAGTTTGGTGTGTACAAATATTCGTTCGTTCGCGATACCGGAAGACCGTTCACCGGAGATCCTACCTTGGATGCAAAAATATCTAGCTTCACCGTTTACAATCTTATCGACGTACGCTCCCGTCGACGGGTCGTCGGGAATTTTGTTGAAATTAGGAACTAGGCGGTTTCGCCGTACAAAATGACGTAGACCGTGACGCAAAGCGGACGTTGGATGAAAGTATCGCGATGGTAATGTTTGTTCAAATTCTATATGCGTATTCTTGACATTATATTTAGGCGTTAAAGTAAGATGAGGTATATGCGATTTGAAGAGACTTTGGTAGCTGTTTCGATAGTTAACGATTTATCGTAATACTGGAAAATGATGAAACGAAGGAAGATCGTTGTGTTCGCCTTCTGACAATTATTTCCCCCAATAGGGATAATTTACGGATTTATGGCACGATAAGGTGAAAATGATAAAGAAGAAATTGTCCGTATGTGCATACTATTAATTTTATATTCGGGTGTTAACGCGAATCGGGATAATAATCGTCTTCGAGACTAGCGGATGCCGGATGATTTATGAAGTTGGTGTATTTACACGCGCTTAAACGTACGCGTAACGCGTCGTTATACGGTAGTGGCACGGAGAAGACCAATGGGATCGTATCATGTCCCTGATGCACGATTTTTGAAAATAGACCGGACAATTCGTGGGATGGCGCGGAAAGGAGATCGGCATTTTTAGGATTCCAAAATTTCGACATTTCGCAACCAACGGCGAGATTGTCTGGCGCCGATAAAATGGAACGTCTACATGTATTTCAATGGCCACGTGGCGCATACTTAGAATTTTCTCTCTATATCCACGTCGACAAACGGCTCTGGCCCAATTTTAAATACGATCATCATAAATTACCGCCGCAACGTCTAAATTACATTTCAGTCCAGAACAATGTATCCGCTCGTTTATGCCGATGTTGACGCTTTATTCGTACGATACGCATGCTTACATCGCAAATAAGGCATTTATAATGATCTTTATGAAGGATCGCGCCAATTGCCCACGAATTTTTCGAGCGAAAGCGACCGTTGACAAGTCCAAGTTTGATTTTTTCAGAGAAAAAAGGTTTCCGATGAACCATGAATATTTTCGCATAGAAAGGCACCGGTTCGATCCTGGCGCAATGTGTCATTGTCATTTCTGCTTCTCTACGTTCTCTCCTCTATCCCCCCTTCATCCTGCTTGACTCATCGCGCATCTTATTTTTATAATATACAACGAGGAACCGATCATTTCTCACATTTCCTATGTTCCGCGCGCCAACAATGTCCACGTCTCGAAGGCGGTCAATTCGATTCTTTGCGTATACGATGTTAAAGCACGCTCGTCTATGAGGAGCGAGAAGTTATGGCGTACAGTCTTTTTAGGTCCACCCAGTGCAATCCTCGATCGGTGACTGGATTTAATTTGATCGGCAGGCCTCGTGATCGAGGCTCATCGATCGTGTCGATTTACAATGACCCGAAGAAGGTATCAAGAGCTTTGCTACACTATGACTTTTCAAAACGGAGTGAATTCTCTCAGTATGAATACGAATATATTTTTTAAACTTGCAAAATGCTTTTGGACGCATGTAACCATCGATCGTTTCGATGCCTCTCTTCATTCATAGGCCTCCCAACGATCTCCTAACGATCCTTACGATCGACGTACGTATATCAATCGCATTGGACCATAACCATACGAGGACAAAGTTTGAGACGCTTAGTAACATTCCCGCTTTGCGAAACATCGTCCATTCTCTTCGCACGAATACGCGTATTCTTTTAAAGTAACAAACCGCAAAAGTTATTCGTACACTCGGCACGACCATCGAGGTTTACGGTGCCTCGGTTTAATTTCATTCGCGCCTTTCGCGCCCACGTATCGCGATCGAATCCCACGAGGAAGAGTCAGTCGTTCGTGGCTCTGCTCGAGGGTGAAAAAAACGTCGGCTTTGGAAAAGGACAGGTCAGGGGAAAAGGACGTAAGGTGCGTGGACGACGAGGCTCGCGCGGTAGCGCGATAACCAATCGCGAATAAAGTCGTCATAGCCGTCGTCATGGCGAGTTCATGACGGTGTTACCGCCTCGCAATGGCTCGATAACAATGACATACAGTCGGCCGCAAAATTGTTCGGACGTCAGCATAATTTGCGCTTCTAAGCTTACAACAAATGCGCGATCAACGACGATATTTTACGCTCTACTACGCTACGGTATACACATCGTCAAGACGGTAAAATCAAGCTCGCAAGTTTAGGCGCGCGGTCGGAAAAATCGTCAAATTTCGGATCGTTCGGCTTTAAGAGACAAGCCTCTGGCTACGCGTCCAACGGATCGCCAACATCGCGAGGCCTTGCCTTGAAACTACGTACTATTTACTTCATGCGGCCTTTTCAAGTTCGAATCCATCGTCATGGCAACTGTACGCTACTTTTATTCTACGCTCCTTTGGAAATCGAACCGGTGGCTCAACTGGGTGTACGGTCGCGCGTAACTCCGAGGGTTTAGCGGTCGAGTGTTATAAAGCGTATCGAGGGGAGGAGGGTTGAGGGTTGAGGGTTGAGGGTGGAGGGATGGAGGGTGGCGGAAGGGGGGCGAGCGGCGACGTAGGTATAGAAGCAAGCCGCACGGCCGATGTTTGCGGGCAGAACGACGATAGCCCGAGCTGACGTCAGTGTAGGGCTGTTGGCGCCACTGTCCTATGACGTCATTAGGGGTGCTCTTGGGGAGGCACGGGGCTGATCCAGTCCGCAGAGGCGTAGGGATGAGGGAGCGCCGATAAGAATTTTGCTGACAGCCTCCCCGCGAGAAACTCGAATGAAATATTTTTCTCAACGAAGATCGGCTAAGTTTGGAGCGATATGCCCGACGTGTTTGTACCGTCCCTCACGATTCTCTATTAGATACCCTTTATTTTTGCCCTCTCGCGAGGAGGAGGGCCCTGCGAGTTCCAAGGAATGTTCGTGAAGGAGGAATGAAAAATTGCTGCGGCGGGGGGCGAGTGTCCGAAGCCCAAGAAATTTTTTTTCGCCGAGAGAATCCGTGGCGAGGATGGCGAATTGGACATTTTTTTTCAGAAAAGGCTTCTATAAAAAGTAAGGGATGTTCGCAATAAAGAAGTAGAAAATTGCCGTTGCAAGATACAAGTGGCCGGTTCCAACGAAATGTAATTTTTCTAAGAAGATTCACAAACGCAATGCCGATGTAGCTTTTTTCTTCTCCGTTCGAGACTCGCCTCCTATGGGGACTTCTAGGATGCTCGAATTGGAAAGGAGAACTCGAACCTTGGCGCGGAGCAAAAGGTGTTTTTACGCCACTGGTTTAGGCTGTCAAACACGTGCCACCTCCAACCCTCCGGGCTTTCGCCATTTTGGTGGCAAGCCGAGGTTAGGTCTCCCATCCTCCCTTGTCTATGTAATCTCACTTCGTACTACTCCCACCGTCTCTCGGTCCGTGTTATTTCACCGATCCTTTTGGCGAGTCCAATGACGTCGTTTTGTGCAAATCGAGACGATCGAATCGTACAATTAGCTAACCGAACTTTTCCATTTGCCATCGAATACTCATAACTAGGAGTACGACGGAAACTTTTCCCGTTTCTATTTCTTTCATTTCATCGGCTAGTCGGTAGTAAAGAAATTTTAGGATCGAACTCGTCGGAATAGCGTAATGGAAAATATTTTCGATTCTTTCCGGACTTTGGTCAACGGTTTGTATCCTTAAATCGGTATTCGCAACATTTCTCAGCGGTCTGTATCGATGATTTACGAGCGTTGCGATTCCTTCCAGAAGAATCGCCAAACTCCTAGCGCCGGTGAATTTTCGCGCCGCTTATTACGATCGAAGCTTAAAGCAAAGGCTCTTAAAGCTTCGCGACGCGGAGTCGACGGTAGAAAACGACGCGGTTTCTCATCGACCTAAGACGATTCTCCGTCCCCTTGCTCCACGACTTCCTCGCGAAAGGAGAAGAGCTCGTAGGACAAATCAACGATGCTCACGCACAGCCCTAACGAATCGCGCGTTTCAACGATCGGCGAACAGGAGCGTGAAAGTCCCGTACATTCGTAAAAACGAGCCAACGGTTTATCGAGGAAGCTTGAAAAGCGATCGGCTTTTCGAACCGGACGCGCGAGATACGGGCTTCGTCGATTCAAGGATGCCGTTTCGCCGATCGCAATCTAAAACTTCGACGTCACGTTTACACGTGCTATAATTATTTATATCCCAGCGTGCACGCTGGTATGCCGGCGTCACGTGATTATTTAAACTATTTATAGTACGTGATGCGGTCAAATACCGGCAAACCGGCGAAATTCCGGCAATCTCCGGGGGACTCTTCGCCGAAACGAAGATCCCACGGCGCGTTGATACTATAAATAATTTCTCGTACGTAGGGAAAAAAAGGAGGAAAGGGAGGCGGCGAAAAGGAGAAACGTAAAATACGAGCCCACCGGCCGCTGTGCACGGTGCTCGCGTTGGTCCAGCGTTAAAGGGAGATCGGAAGAGACGGAATAAATAAACCGTGGACAGCCGCCGAAGGCGGAACACGCCGACGTTATGAAAATTAGGCCGTATATCACCGCAGTCCTTACGGGCCATTGTACGGGAACGGCCGATGTAATTGGTCAAATGAAAATAGGTGACTATGAACGATGGTCCGCAATGGGCCAAGAATAAGGTTCGCCGTTGGTCGTGACGCATTGCAGTGAATCACGATCCGCGGCACGTCATCCACGCGTGATTTTCATCGATTCTTCTCTTTTTTTTTTTCCTTCCCGTCCGCCCGCCCCTCTCGAGCGGCGTCACCGCGCAGCCACCACCGGGGACCACCTTCGCCTTTCGATCCTATTTCCCCCGTGGCTCTCGGCGAAGCCAGCCGGTAATTACGCATTATTTAGCACCGACGTAAACACGCACGGCCGAGGAGCCTTCTCGCGTCGGCTTTCGATGGAATCCGGCGCGTACGCGGAGAAGGAACGAAAGGCGGAAAAGGAAGGCGTTAGCGTGGCCCCGCAGCCAAGCGGGGAGAACGAATCACGGGTTATGTGCAATCGATAATATCCACGGACAAAAATACACTTCGGCAGCTTATAGACCTCGGCGCTCGCCAAAAGATCGCCAAACGAAATTCTTTGAACGCGCAGGAAAGCGGATTCTTCCGTCCCATTTTCAGGGTCGCTCATTTTACCAGCGCATCGACGGCCCGAACGTTTCTCAGACGACGGTATATTCTTTAATCGGATATATTAGATCGGGTGCGTGGCAGGCTGCTTCGAGATCTGGATAACGTGGCCGAAATACGTAGGCGTTCCCCGATTCGTGTGGAGATCATCGTACCGGCCCTTTTTTGCTTACCGGTAAGAAATCGAGGAAGAAAAGGATAAAATACCAAAGGATGGATCGAAGGGTGCGGGTTGGAAAACCTCGAACTCGAGATCGGTACGAGCCCTTTTTTCGTACCGCATTGGCATTTCCGAGTGCACGGCCCGAAACATGATTAATAGAGCTCGCGACGTTACATAACGGATGTAACGACGATGACGAGGCGAAGGAGAGATTGATTTTGCGAGTCGCTCCTTCCCTCGCGCATATTTGTCTGAACGCCGTTACTACGTAGACGCGTCGATAAGAATATTTTATATGAGATTAACGAGGCGATTGGCGAGGGATTGATAAATCAATCTCGGTGAGATGGGCCGACTCGAAGCGGCCACCAATAACCGAGGATGACGCATGACGAAATTCCGCTTTATTAACTCGGCCCGGTATGCGAGGAATCTCCGCACGCCCTCGCAATTTTTGGTAGAAGAAACAAACCGGTCCTCCTTTTTTCTCCTCCTCCCATTAGCGCGGAGCGTTTAACCTCGATATCGAGTATCTGGCGCTGGCCGAGGGATTTCAAGGTCCTGGAAGGAACGAAGGTTTCGAACGATTTCCCCCCCTTTCTTACCCTTTCGAATTTCACTCGACGATCCCTTCGGTCCTCTCGGCCCGCCGCCGGACGTGCGACTTTGCCATAAGCGGAGAACGTTGCATATCGATCCGCGAGTCTCCTAAGTGTGAGATTTATTTTTCATTGGCACCACCGTGGACGTTCTTCCTGTTTGCCTTGCGTACATTCCTAACGAACATCGCGCGGCGTATTAACGGCCGATAATTCAAAACTAACCGGCAACGCCCTTTATTTTTAGAATCCTTCATTCCCATCATCCATTAAAGGGGTCAAGCGATTCATTTTACGCCGTCGAGCTACCGAACTTCGGTTACCCTCGTTTTGAGGCACGGGAAAGAGGAGGAGAACCGTGGCGCAAGTAGAAACTTACAGTCGAGTAATTTTAACGTCAAACTCGACAAGATCATAGGGTACCTATATACATCGTAATTTTACATAGGTATACGGCATTCGAGAAACGCCGACGTCATATTTATCGCGAGAATCGTTTGCCGTTCGTATCCCAACTTACGTCCCTACGGACGACGCAAATGCGAATCGCTATTAGGAAATTCCCGGCAACCGCGCGGGGGAAAATTACGAATACTCTAAATCTTCCACGACATACCGTAGATCAAAGACGATTTAGATCGCTTTGCCGCTCCTTTCGAATCTTGTATCTCGTATTTTGCTCGCGCTTTACGCCATGCTGACCGCTCTGTGCGCGCGAAGACGGACGAGTACGCGCTCGAGGCTCGACTCGAGGTGTACACCGCTCGTTTATGAGTATTAGGACAAATTTTGCAAACTTTTCAACGTCATTCTTCGGTAAGAATACGTACTTTTTATTTATACGATCGTCGCCCCGTTTGCCGCCCCCGATTCGTTCAAATTAAAATTACGCAATATGATTTATATCGCGACGGTATTGCGTAATTCGTTTACTCTTTAAGCGCGATAACCCGATAATAATCCTTAAAATCTGCACAAATTTACCAATGATTTTCAACGCTACTTCGAGATATCACGATAGTCGTGAAAAGCGAGCTGGCGTAAGAATCGCGCAAATCGAGAAATTCGAAGAAGATCCGAGGTTCCTCGTTCGGCTTTCCAAGATGATCTTTCGCGATAGAAGATTACGATCGAGCAGCGCCTAAAGGGGACAGCTCGATAAGATACGATATCGCTTTTGACGCACGCCGTTATCTGCCGGTGGAATCGCAAAGACAGCCTCGCGCACCACCAAGATCCGACCCTACGACCCGAAAGTTCGTCTTTGATTGGATCGGAAGATAGCGCGCGATGCGACGATCATTATCACTGACGCACGTCGTTATCGTTCACTTTCGACAACGCTCTCCTACCTTATTAGGCTTAGAGCGTAATTACCGTTTATTCTCAACAACTCTCGCGTGCCGACGATTAACCCTCTTTTTCCTTCAAACGACGACTCTTGGGCAATGCCCGAACGGTGGAATCGTATCGTTTAACGTCGTATTCTCAGAAAACCGTTATAGGGAGCACGCGCGGGCATGGACGATTCTGGATGAATCTTCGAGGCTACTCGGAACCTGCCTTAGCCCCCCGATCGGAGGATATACTCGACAAGGCGTAAAAGATGCGACAAAATTGGCACCGAGTACGAGTGGATTAACCGCGTTTTGAAGCGACAGGCTATCTCGCCGGAGTTTGCTCGAAGGGTTGGACTCCGGGGGTGACGATTTATTCGGCCATAAACGCACGGGGACCCGCGATAAAATTGCTTTAGGATGGAGAAAGAGGCATCGCGCACGCCGCTTCTGTCGGCCAAAGTCGCGTTTTTTATTTTTTTTTGTTTTTATCTTTACAACACCGCGAGAGAGAGAGAGAGAGAGAGAAAGACTCTCTCTCTCCTTCTCCGTCCCTCGTTTCTCGGCCGACAAAAGCGACGTTTACGCCCCGTTGACACTGGAAGCTCCTCCGACCTCGAGGGAGATGTTGACCCTGACTCGGCCGGGCCGCTGTACGTCGAACATTGGCTTTAACGAGCGAAAATAGGGAGCCGATCGAGGGGCAAGCGGTGTCCGTGGAGGAAGGAGGAGGCGACGATCGGCGGAGAAAGAAAGAGGCAGGGAGATAAGCGTGGAGCAGCGCAAACAGAGGGCAACTCGCCTCGTTGCGATCCCCGGTGCCTATCCACCATCGCGACGTACGCGCCGGGGCATACCGCGACAGAATTAGCGGCCAACCGAAATAATTTACCCTCCGACTTCCTCGCTCGCTCGATCCTTTTCCTCCCTTTCCTTCTCCGCCACTTTCTGACCCTGAAATCACCGCCTCGCCACATTCACGGCTAGCCCTGCTCCTCGCTCCGAGATGGTATCTTTATAAATACTCCCGAGGAACGGGGGGAGGTTCGTTTTCGAGCCGGTAAGGAGGATCGTGAGAGAAACGAAGGGTATTCTTTTGGTGCATTCCGGAACGTCTCGAAGTATCGCGGGGACGATCGTGCGCAACCAAGCGAACACGTTGCCGCTGGGATTTTGCGCTTACGTCAAGACGAGCGCCTAAGGACGGAGAGTGAAACGAGGAAACGAGATTTTGAGACGTTTATCCTCGCGGCATAACCAACCGCGAATTATTCGGTGAATCTTTGCGTCATACGCGATGTTGCACGCGGAAGAAGAAGGTGTCGCGTTCCGATCGCTCCTCTCCTCGACCTACGAAAACCATGGTTTTAACGCGACCACCTTTGGATCGCGCCGTTATACCAAGTTTCTTTTCAGCGGTGCGACGATCAGCGCGGCCCGTGTTCTCGTAAAGCTAATTTCTTACGGCGCGATTAACGATCAACCATTCGCATCTATCGACAGCCGGGTAATTCCAAAAGTCCTTTACTTTCCGCAATAAAGCGTGCCCCCCTTCTCGCGCACGAAACACGCGCGAACTTCGGAATTCAAACGAGAGGCATCCGCGTCACTATGAATGATTCATCCGTTGATCGAACGAGCCAACTTCTAAGAATCGCCCATGCGAGCGATCCTTATCTTCCGCGAGTTTAATTTCTCTCCCCAGGAAAGATCATCGAAAACTTTTTTCCTCCCTCGAGGTAGAGCTACGCCCCTTCCTTCGCACCGCGAAGGAGACGCGACTTATCGTCGCGAGTGTCCTCCTCTCAAACCCGATGAATACGTTCAAATACTTTTCGACGTCAATACCGGTTTGCCGACGGAACGGGCGATCTTTTGAGCCCTATGGACGCATACGCGCGTACGGAGAAGCTATGGGCGTGGATTACGGAGGCGCGTATGGGTTCGCGAGAAGTGGCCGGTATCGATTTATGGACGCGTACGTACGCTCGGCGGAAGTCATCGACGTGCATCGCGGACACGTACGCGCGATCGACAAACGTTATCGGCGTAGACCGTGAACTCGAGCGTGCATTCGGCAAACATATCCATTCTCTATCCCCGAAACGAGTAAAACCCGCGCGATCCGCGCTCGTTCCGATACCGACAAAACCCCATACTTAAAGGGACAAAAACGATCCCTGCGCTGGAGACGACATAGCGTTGCAATTAAACCAAAAGCATCGATCGCCTCTCGTTCTCCATTCTCGTCGGTGTTTCGCGCGACGTCGTCGAATAAAGAGAAAAGTCACCCCACGATCGGCGCGTTCGAGATCGCCGCTAGGAGACGGTAGCCGCGATCTCTCCGCGAAAGAAACTCGATCGTCGCAGGCGGAGCCTCCCGAAAGATCCGGGAGCCGCCGCGAGACCGGAAGCATCTCCTCTGGAAAATTCCAACGACGCTGTGCACTATTACGTAAACGGTCGTACCTCTCGGCGGCTCGATTCGAGGTGAGCAGCGCCGGCGGGATGAAATTTTTCTTGGGTGCAAAGAAAAGGCGCGTAGGAAGCCGCCAGAGGGGGAGGGGGTGTGGAGCGAACGGGGGTTGGGGGTGGGGGAAATAAAATTCGCCGGTCGTACCCCTCCCACCGCCCCCTGGCAGCCCTCGCCGCTCCCTCGAGCCCTCGTCGGTCGAGGCGGTCGCGGCGGTCGCGGCGGTCGAGGCGGTCGAGGCGACCGAGGCGACCGAGGCCGAAGGCGCGCGCCGCCGGAGAACGAGCCGAACAGTCTACGCGAGTCTGCCGAACCGTGAGGATCGTGCTCTCTCTCGGCTCCTCTCTCCTCGTGCACGCACCTTCGGCATACGCGCCGACTCCTCGCCGCGCGGTTTTCTCCCGGCAACACTTCCATGCACGCACCTCTGTTCGAGGAAGCGGTATTATTCTCGGTGCGGTAGGCGCGACGATCCCGGAAGAAATTTCGGCGAGGTCCCACGGGAGGTTTCTTCGGTACAGATGGTCAGAGGTGAGACGCTCCGAATTATGGCAGCATCGTGATCCACGGCGATAAAGTGCGCTCGAGTCGTTCCTCGGATGCTCGTCGAGCGATCGCGATGTAGGCGGACGTGTCGTAGGTCCGGCAGGGTACGACGACGTTCGATCGTGCTCGCGAAAGAGTTCTCCTCGGGGCTGCCAGATTTTCCGACGTCCGCGTAACGATGATCGATCGGGCTCTAATTTAAGCGGCGAGTTAGATTTTGATGCTGAATTATTTTGCTTCCCTCCTCGTTCCTGCCGAGATCCGACGGAGCGGATCGCCGGACGAGGGGAGGAGAACGTCTGACCAAAGTCGGGCCGCGTCTACTTCGATTTTGACGTACCGAGCTGCGCTCGCGGCTGCTCATTCGAGGCTGCGACCGATGCGAAAACGACGAACCGCTCGAGTGTTTACGTTCGAGCATCGTTCCTTCCTGCCGAATAAATCGGGAGGGAGGGGAGCGGGAGAGGTTGAAAAACCGAGATCGATCCTCGAATATCGTGGCACGCCGGGAGTACATCCTTCGTTAAACTCTTCCTCGTCCGCGCCTCTCCGTCCCGAAGCGAAGGCGCAGAACGACTCGACTTGGTCCGAGTCGAAGCGCTCGCGGTTCGAGTATAATGACGGTAACTCGAGGCGATAATATTCCGTGAAACTGGAGAAGTACGGTTCGTGCGTTTTGAGACGCTCGTAAAGTGCGCGCTGAGATGCGATTGCGTTCTCCGCGATATCGGTTTGCGCCGATCGAAGCGTACCGGAGGATGGAAGAATAATGGGAAGGATCGAATCCGCTTAAAGGCCGCCCATTATTAAGAGCGTCGACCGGGACGGGAAGAGCGGCCGACGGACGGACCGTTCGATTAGTTATTTCATTAATAAAACCGACGTAAACACCGATCCGAGGCAGGGGTTTTGATGGAATCGGGCCCGCGCTCGCGATACTATTTTTGAAAGGCGCGCATGTGTATATTCTCTTCCGATTATTCTCGGCGATAGTTTCGTAATACGTTTTCTGATAACCGCGGCCGTACTACCGTGTAATTGCGGTGTCCCATGTGCGAGCGAAAACGGCTATATTTATCGGCGATGCCGAATACAACGGAAATCGCATTTAATCCCTCCGTCAAATTACGTCGACGAGCACCGAGTTATCGTCCGCCGGATGATTTCTCTCAAAAAATTCTATTCTGCGAAATCCTGGATTTTTCAGGAGAATCTTATCCGCGAGCTATCGCGAAAATCGTCCTTTCGACGAGAGAGTCGATTCTTGGCAACGTTGTTTTCCTTCCGATCGACCGATCGATATAACGAATGCACCCTGATCGATCCTCGTTACGTGGAAAAAGCTACTGTAATTTGCGTAAGGAAATTTTTTATACTTTATCGGCAATCCCTACGCGGAACGAAGCCTGACTATTCGACGTCGGTATCGGCGCTTCTAGAATCTCAAAAATCATCGATCGATCGAAAGCCAGGTATTTTTACTCGCGTGTGAAAAAATTACGAGATGCGTATAATTGGAACGTCATTTCCGTTTAATCTTTACGAGTGCCGAGAAAATCTCTCGCTTTACGAGGTATCGCATCAACGTCTCGGTGATATCGCTTCGACGCCTTGTTTAACTTGAAAACCGAGATGCGTCTTATTCCGCTTAATGACGTCTTATCGTAAGATGGAATTAACGAAAAAAAACAAGGAGGAAAGAAAGAAAAGCCGCGATAATATTGAGATAAAATTGAGATCGTTGGATGATACGGGCGGACGGCAATCGTGTTTGTTACACGGATAATGATATTTTCGTGGACGCACGCTCGTTGTCCGGTAATAAACGAGCGTTCGCTCACGCATCGCGTCCTTTGCGGAGACGCGTAACAGGGTGTAATGCGTATCAAACTCATATTTCATATCGTAAACGCGCCATTCTATTCCGACTTGCTCGTCCTACATTTCTCGCTGTATCTCTCTTAACTCGCGATTAATTACCGGTCGTACGTTTCCGCGATATTTTTGGCGTTCGTTTAATTCCACTTAATCTTTCTTCTCCTCCATCTCCAGGATCCTTGCCCGATATCGCAGTGACGATGGCGTCGGGAAGAGAAATTCACGGCGTATTCAGGTGAGTTATGACGACGTTATTTCCACCGACGATCATCGAGCCGACTCGCGAATTTTATAACGAACTCATCACGAGTCCTCCCTTCTACCTGCGCGTCCGAAGGCGAGGCACCGCGGTTGAAAGATATTTTGGAAACTCTTCGATGTCGGCTTTTCGATCCGCGACGTTGCGCCTTTGAAGGAAACGATCGCGTATGGAAGCCACGAGGATGAATAGCGGGTAAACAAGGAGGCCGTTGTTAACGCTTTCCCCACCGATGTTCCCTCGCACGCGTCTATCGTACGTCGTGAGCGAATTTACGGAGTTACGCATCGAAAATTAATCCATCGATCGAATAATCTCTCGGTGAAAACGAACTTTACTCAAAACGCTCTCGGCAGTGTACTCTCCTAAGCTATCGTTCGTAAATATCGAGACACCTGGTAAGCCCGGATCAATGACGGACGATTCTAAAATAAGCAATATTCCTCGGCGTCGGAGCAATTTTATCAACGACGTTTTCCCCATAAATCTTCCTTGGTTTAATTAGTGGTAACGTTATACCGATAAAATAGCGTAACGAAGCAATAGGCGGTATGCGTAAGATACCGGATGCCGGAGAAAAAAGTAGCCCGCTTTTATATCGACCGACCGATCCTCTCCACTCCCCACGGAGCAGGGATACTTTTTTTTTCACGCCAGGCCGTATCTCGGGAAATATCCCCAAAGGCGCGAGAGTCCAAAGATTCGTCGACGACCGCTACAAGTGCACGGATCGCGAGGTGCCGCTGTGCGAGCGGCGATGAACGTGGGCTAAGCCCTCACTTTGAGAATTTTCGTAGGAAACGCGTTTGCACGGCGACCTTTTGTCGCTTTGGTTGTCCGATGGAATCTCGAAGTGGACCAGTCCGCGCGATTATCTCCGTGCGCCATCGGTTCGAAGACGATCGCGAGCTTCGCATCGTCGCTGTCTCTTCCGCCGATCCCACCGACGCACTTTTCCTCGAGAAGCCGAAATTTCCGCGTTGGAGGATATTTCGTTTATCTACTTTTTCCTCGGGCTCGCGTCCGGCCCGTTAATCTTCCCGTTTCCTTCATCAATCGCGATCACGCACGGCACGTAATACACACGGCGCTTTACGTAAAATCAATCGTTTTCTATAGCACGGCCTACGTGCTTCAGTACCAATGACGTAACATTGACGCAAGCGACAATTGTTGCCACTACAATGCCGCAAGGCGGAACGTCGATAGTCCGGCCAAGCCACGAAAATCTCGGGTTTTCTTACGTCGCCAATATCCAGCCGTAATCCCTACTTCCGTCCTCCTTCCGCTTTCCCGCGTGCACCGCCCCGCCGATTATCGATCGGCAATCCTCGGAATATCGGCCGCCTCGACTTCTCGCGCAACTACGTTTACCATACTTCCTCCTCGATCGTAACTCACCTCGAGCGGAAAGTCCAAGACTCGCTGACGTAAAACTAAATATAGAGAGAACGAATGAATTTTTACCGGCCACGGAGACCGAGACGGGCTACGGCAACGTCATTTTCTTCCTTAATTTCCTCCTCGAGGTTTCTCCATATCGCCAAGTTTCTCCCAGAGCTCCTCCACTTTCATTCCTCGGCGATAAATCTCATTGTCCTCCGTGAACAATGTCGAGGGGGACGGCCGAGGTGCAGATCGGAGCGTGAGCAATGCACCGAGACCGGTGGTACGTCAGAATCTGATAACTCGGGATTTCTCGGCGGGCGACGCGCATTGTCCCGTGATTTCAATGAATCGAGACGTTCGATCGAGTCCGTGCAATATCAAAACGGGGCGCCTAGCGGGCCTTGGTGTATCGGCGATAAAGATTCGTTCCTTATCCCGTCCGTAGTTCTGTCGGTCCGCGAAGCATCGATGGCAAATCGCCGAATGTCGAGCGGAGCTTTCACCGAGCCTCCCCGCGCACCATTCTCCCTTCCTGGCGCCTCGATCCCCTCGATTTTCCAATAGACCGAAGACGTTTCCTTCGACGCGGTGCTTTGCTTTCCAAAAATCCTCCACACTCGTCTCCTTCGGGTAAATTTCTTAAGGCGATATCTTCTCGTTTCCAGTCTGATCGTCGACGACGTGGACTCCCACTCGATACTGCGAGAAAATTCGGATTTCGACGGGCTGTCCAGCGAGAGCAGCGGCCAGAACTCCAGCTCGCAGACGCCCCTGGACAGCCCTGGCGGTCCCAGGGAGAGGATCAAGCAAATCCAGGTCGAAGCGGAGACGAGGAGAGGAGAATTCGCGAGGTTGCTCGAGGAGCACGCGCAGGTCGTGAGGAAGCTGAAGATGATGGAGGCCGAGGAGCAGCTCTCGTCGCCCACTGGCAACGTCCTTGGCAGCACACACGCGTGATTTCGCACCTCGCGAGCCCTCTGATATTGCGAAACGGTTGTTAGGGTTGGGACCACCGCGCATTAGCGACGAGCACCGATCGAATCTGATCCCCGTCATTGCGAGCCCAAGTTTTACTACGAGAGCCAAGCGTCCTTTTGTCCGCGGGATGGAATTTCATCTCCGCTGGAAGCAGAGGCACCGAGCGAAAACGAGCTTCGTTGGAAAGCAGAGCCTCTCCTCCTGCCCTTGCCTTCGTATCGACGCGCCACTTCCCAATGCCCGAGGGAACTTGCGTCCGATCCTTTGTCGTGTCAATTGAACGTACACGGAGGATTAAATTCGAATGACTCGCGGATGGCAAGGGGTTTGTCTGGCGCATGCGGAAGTTGAGGGACGTCCGTCCTTCCTCGATTCTATCGCAAGGATCGCGCGGTTCGCGTTCGGCACGGCTCGCGCACGTTTTTAGATCGTAAAATCCTGAGACTGGTTTAGGAAGGTTGCTTATTTTGATAGAGGATCAGGGCCACGTGCGATGAAACTCAAGGTGAATTCTCAGCCGACGACTGTTTACACCGAGTTCTTAATTGAGCTTGATTATAGCGATAATTGAAACGCGAATCGTTGGGGTCCGCGAAGTAGGAGGAAGCGCTCGCAGATCTCTCCTGAGTTGCGGACGGATCTAGGAGCCGAGGGAAGATTTTTCTATAGCGCTTCGAAGGACGATACGCGTGTCCACGGTTTTTCTCGCGTTCGAGATCGATCCGAAATTTAGAAATGCGTCGAAAAGGGCTCGGGCCAAAGGCCTATCGCTCGTCCGGTATGCACGAGGCCGGACTCTGAGGATTGTTACGTGCGATTGAAATTTCGTGAGAGGATAGTCACGTCGAACACACGATTCTCTTTGCGTTTATTACGAAGTCTGAAACATTTCTAGCTACGACAATAATAAGGAACGCTTGGTGCGTGGTGTATCTAAAGCAGAACAGGATTAACGCGGTTCAACGTAACGGTGAAATACATGCTGGCCTAAGGAGTAGTACAAATATTTTCCAAACAGAACGCGAAATTAGCCAAAGGGGTATGGTTTCGGTGGAGAGGACGAAAGAATCTTCTTTCCAGCACCTATCGTAACATACGCGTCAGGGTGATAGTAACCGCGATTATTTCGCTTTCAGGATTTAAACGAATGTGGATATACGTAGCAACTCACGGAAAGGGTACAAGCTTTTGCGTTTTATAGTGTGTAGAATTGAGTGTTCCATAAGTATAAGTTAGTTTTGTATAACGAACGTAAGTATACAAATACGGGACGTTGGGCCTGTCGTAATATGCGGGTCGACTTTTGTAAATAAATTTCTTTCCACGATACCGTGATGCATATTTAAGCAGCAGTTAGGTAGCTCCGCCGATATAAAGCTCGACGATCGGCAATCGCACCCTTCTTTCTATGCATTACACAACGGTTTACCGTGAGAAGGTTTGCATCAGACAATGAGAACCGATAGTTGAGCCATGCAAATGCCTTTCTTTAATTTAGCATGCATATTGCGTCAGGTGCGCGTCGAGTAAAATAGGTATTAATAGGCATTTATAGAGGTATACATATGTATGTATAAGCAAATACGAATAGACTTGTGTCGTGAGGCGAATTCATACTACGATACGGAGCCCCAGACATTGGGCGATATGCTTATCCTTTTCGTCGTTGTTCGATGCGCGAAGAATCTCACTTTTACCGAACAAATATTGCAAATGTTATTTACCTTTCGCGAAGCATTGCGCCGAAGTGGATCAAAGCGTTCTTCTTAAACGTAGGCCAAGTATTTTTCTAGCTATGGCCCGTATCAAAACTGCGAGCCGACGTAAAAAGGCGTCGTATAAACGGAGAGGAAGTTTTCACTACTGCGAGGAAAATGATAATAATATCGCTTGATTTCGAAGAGTAGGACATAGCGCAAACGTTAGGTAAGCGGAACGATAGGCCTCGAGGGTGTAAGATCGCAAATCGAAGTTGCCGAACGAGGGAGAGTAATGTTGTAGGGCAATAATCCTTTAAATAGGCACAGAAAGACTGCGGCGTGAGGTGGGTAGCGAATGTAAACTAAAGGTACCAATTGTTTTTGCTATTGCAATATATGAATATAATCACTATGACTGTAATTGAGGAAAGGAGTGTAGCGGTTATGACGATTTCTTAGCAAAATATCCTTTAAGCGAGTGTCATCGATTTCTCGCGGCTGCTCGAATGAAAAATCAAAGTCGTAAGTTCGATGGTCGATTTTGAGCGCTACAGCTTTTTTCTCTTCAGTTCTGAAAGAATCCTCCTGACGAGCGCGGAGGATCACCGTTTGCATCCATATTCGAATATTACGAGGACTGAGTACTGATTCTACGTTTCATTAGTTAGACGTATAAATTGCAATATAATTTAACGAGGTGAGCTATGTACGTTTCATATGCTTTATCGCGTAATCAAAGTGTGATGTTTGTTACGTACGTTCAAAAATAAATGTTGAGTTTAATAAAGTACGTGCTATTTTGATTAAATTGTAGCTATACACAATGGATCGTGTATGTATTGCGTAAAATGATAGTTAACGCTGTATATTGAAAAAATATATATACATATATTTTATTGAGTTGATATAATGCATATATACATTGTCCATTACAGGAACCTTGATCATTTTTTTTCTCAATCTAGAATAGATCTTTTACCTGGCTAAATCTATACGAATACCATCCTGTTAGGTAACGATAGTATCCTACAACCTTGTACAGAATTCTTATCAAAGTAGTATCGTCCGCGATGCACATTATTTATTCGATAACGAATCGAGAAGTAAGAGATATTCGATCCTTACAAACATCAGGATTCGTGGAATACCTCGAATAATGCCAGGGATGTGCGAAACGTAAAAGTATATCATAGAATATCACAAATACAAACTTTATATTACATTAGTCTAAAAAAGTACATAAATAATTTTTATCAGAACCAAGATAAAACATCTCGATACCCTGTATTATATTCGTATAAAAAGTCTGCGCTTGAAAGCAATCGTAAGTCGCTTAACTAAAAACGTTTTTCTCTTTTATTATAAATTTTCTCTTTACTTTGTTGGACGATAAATAAACAACGTTAATATTTAATTCAATCAACACGAGCAGAAACTGTACATACAATCTTGGAAAATGTTTTAATGCGTACATGCTTCTTTCCAATCGTGAACAAATAATTTGTACAAGATGCAGGACATTTATGCCTCCGCAGCCCTGCGTTGTGAAGCAAGGAACATCATTTTCTGATTTAATTTGACATTATGATCCTTCAAATATCTGATTAAATCTGCTTGCTTTTCTAACAATTCCTCCAAATTGGATCCCCTGCGGTGGTAACCCACTTCTCCGCTCCCAGCGTAAGAATCCTGTGTAAACGACGATAACCATTCTACTCTAGTAACGTCCGATGGTGGACGCATTCGGTTAAACATTAAAACTTGTTCTGAAAGGCAAGAGAGTATTATTCGTAAATGATGCATACTATGTAAAGCGATAGGAAATACCATGAGCATCGTTCATTAATGCTATATACTCACTAATGTACTTGATATACGTTGGTATAATTATCATAAATTCCAACGTGGTTAACAATGCGATATAATTCAGCGGCGTAAACCATTCTGAGGCTTTGCAATATTCTTCATAATTAACTTTATGCGTATGATGCAAAATCACGGCTAAAATTAAATAACACGTGTTCCACAGGGATGCTATGAAGAGAGGTGTCCTTATACTCTGATACGTTGCCTGATAAAAATCTAGGTATCCATAAATGCGCAGCTTGTAATGCTTTGCTTTCACCACATGGTCCGTTAACATGACTATCAACCAATATACTCCATGAAGGTATAAGTATATGAAATAAGTGTCGCATTTGCTGTGCTCTTCCGGCCACACGGATACAAACACAATTACCGTTATTTCCAACAGTACCTGCCACGTTAAAAATAAAATACACACTTTATATAGTCAGAACAACGCATATTTTATACTAAAAATTTTATATAATCGTCGTATGCTTACGCTAAGCACAAGGGGAAGGAATACGATCGGTACAGTGTCCAACTTCTGGAAATACTCTTCCTCTTGCGAACTTAGTACAGGTTGAAGGTATTCCTCATCGTCCATATTGACAGGTGCATCAAAAAATACAGCCCCCTAATCACGACCGATGCTCATGTAATAATTCATTGCCATTTATACGTCTTTCTTTCATAATTGACACGATAAAATAATCGTTGATTCATTAAATTCTAAACCTTATTCGCTATTCGTCTGAGGAATTGTACCGAGGCAATAACTACAATTAGTAGCCGTACAAAAATTCTGCTTGGCGCATCTATCGTGGTGTAAGGTTATGTTTATGTTTAGCTTTGTCTGACAGTAATATGGTACGATAAGAGTGCTGAATAACGTAACGGCAATTTGTCATTCTTACTCACACTGCCAGAGGTATTGAAGTCTCGGATGAGACTGACCATGCCACGGGGAGGGAGAAAACAGCGGGTGCGCTTTAAGGCAGTTAAGTTGCTCGTTAACGAGATTATGCCAGCATTTTTATCCTTCTACGGGGACCATCAATGTATGTTACAGACACTCCCGCCAGTGGAATTCTGAGGGAACGTTCGGAGGCATGTGGAAATTGCGCACACCTCGACGTGTTGCTACGTTCACCAGCGCGATTCACGACTAAACACGTGACGTAAGATCAAGATGTCGGCCGGCGGACAATAGAAATTATGACTCGTATAGGGTGCAAAAATTGGTTCTGCCGTTCTAGGAGTCGTTTTCCACAAAATTACGGAAATGTAACGAAATTACATATCGCAATGACGTCAGGCACAATGTTTTAAATTTATATGTTTAATTATACAAGATTTAAAATCGTTCTCGGAATTTCATCGTACGATAATGCGTACCATTGTTCTACTGACCGTTACTCATGCCTGTGCTATGTACTATCTATATCTGTCGGCTTGAAGCGATATGTGAATTGCGATTTTTCATACCACCAACGATATTTGAATATGGATCATTCTCTAAAGCTTATGCTGTAATTCGTTCAGGAATACTTGTACATAGACGTAGCTTCGTGTTTGGAGATCTCTAAGTAAATTAATAGCGCTCGATTGTGTTCTTCAATGTAGAACAGCAAAATAGACCGAACAACCATGACTAACTTTTCTAATAATACATCGAGACATTCCGGTTTATCCTAACGGAGCTCCTGAGCGATGGTTGACATTTGCCGGAATGCGAACGAATCATATATCTAATGCTCCAAAGCATTCTTCGTGAAGAAAAATCCGGAAATTTAGAGATAATGCGATAATGGTAATAGGATGGTAATTCTATATTTCTGTATAGGCGTTAGCCAGGGGAGCGTCGTACAAATATACACAGGAAGCGGCGAATCCTCTTCTCCAAGCATGGCTATAAATCTTTGCGCAGCGCTTTCATCCGCTTATTTAATACCGCGTTCCATATCATTTCCATTCGTCCACGTTTATTGATTCTTTACTATAATAATTTTTATTATGTTTTGACGACTTTGCCCGCAAAACCAGCATGCGCGCAAACCCGATTGGATTACGATAAATTTTACGAATAAACATAATCACAATCCCTATCTTGCTTCGCCTTTTTCCTTCGATGCCGGAGTTCCGACACGTACAGGCAATTTTTCATTCTCCGGCGAATCTTGGAAATTCTATTCTTATCGAGCTACTCCCTCGACCCGTTTTGAAATACAAAGTTCGAAAAAATGTGTCACGTTTTATTTAAAAATCCCTCAAAGTGAAGAATATCCGAGGGAGATGCACGGAGCGAGAGAGGAGGAATACAAATTTCAACGTATCTCGACGTTTTTTTTCCCGTCTTTTCGGCCAAAAATGTAGCTCATTACGCGCATCTTGAACGTGACTCGAAGTCGTTAGACTTAGCGCCGGAGACTTCTTAATTGTACGATGCGCGACCTAGATTTGACCCCTTCCCCTTTTCCCTTTTTTGCACGATCGTCAACACGTGGCGGCCGGCACGCGCGTTTTTTCCCGATATATATATATTATAAAATCCTGCGAGCGTACAATCGAGGGATCACAAATTGCGTTCGAGGAATCGATGAAAAAGCCAAGGTTGTCGTAGGATTATTTAGCCATCGGCAGGGAGTCGTGGCGAAAGAGCCGAAGGGAAAGCTCGCGCATCTTAAGGACGCTTGCGCGGCGATCTAGCACGTGGCGAAGGAATGAGCTTTTCTACGGCCGTTTGTCGGGAGCTTGCAGTCTCGCGTGCCTTTCGCTACCAGAACGTTACACCCCACGTACCACCGTTATCTACTTCTCTTCCATGCCCTCATCCCGGGGACATATGGAATAATAAACTTTTAAAGCTCGTGAACAGTAACCAGGCAACGCGCCGCCGGCATAACAGACTGTAAATCGATTTTAGGAAAATCACCGCGATAATTAATGGACAAGGCGAGATAACATTAAAAGAGGTTCTCCGTTCGGTTCTCGAGGCCTTAACGGCGGCCGATTGAAGGCGGATACGGGGCCTCGAGGATAAAGAGAGGAAGGCTTTGTACTCGAAAACCTTCAGAGTGGAGCCGGTGCCACAAGGATATCCGTCTGGCGAGGATGAAGGAGAGGAATAGAGTGCCGTTGTACGGAAGCGTAAGATTGGACGAGGATGACTGAAAGATCGTTCGTCATCGTGTCAACGTGAAAGAAAGAGAGAAGAGTTTCGAGCCTCGATCTTATTCTGCTTGCCTTCGATATTTGGAGCGTCGAATCAAGATGAGTAAGAATGAAAGCGGCGGGGAATCGGGAGGGCAGGGTGGAGAGGCTCCGAAGAAAGACACGAATGCGGATATCTACGAAAATCGAGGGACCAAGAAGATCGTAAGACTCATTACGGTGATCGCTTATTTGTTTTCCGTGAGTTTCGTAGCGATCGTCCTCAGTGCTTACTATCTGTTCCTCTGGGAACCGCCAAATCCGAGACTGATACAGAGGGCTCGCCTCAGAGCGGATCCGCAGATTCAATTTTTAATGGGCGAGCCGCCCCGCTCGAGGGACACCTTTGCAAACAGTCCTTTCAACGAAACGGAGTTCGATCGCAAGGGCTTCGATCGTTCGTATAAATCGATAATGATGCGCATTGCCGAGGAAATTTCGCCGGACGACGATTTCGACGATAGCCAAATGGAGGATCGCAATAAATTAAACGAATCCTTGTCCATACTGCGGAATTCTCTCGTCGAATTTCTCCGTCGCGAATATAATCACTCGAACGTACATCGTGGTAACGAGTCGAGATCGGAAGTTTCGGAGGATGAGTCGATCGCGGGGGGACGGAGATTCGGTATAGGAAAATTCTCTAAATCGCCGAGCAACTTCTGGGAGAAATCGACGGCGGCGCGAAAGGACAGTTCCGCGAAAGAGGACCGAGTCATCGAGAAGGGAGTCTTTGTTTCCCGGTACGAGAATTCCACAGATGCGGTCTACGATAGCGGTCCGCCCTTGGCACCGAAGTCTACGACTATTTCTGGAGACGAAGCGAATAAAGATGGTTTTACGGTCGAAGCGGGCCGTACCACGCGGGAATCTCTTCGGAACGGCGATCGGACGGGATACTACTTAAAAGGCTCGACGGACGTGCGACGAAAAACGGGCAACGACGCGTTTCTGATCGATAATATCGATAAAAAGGCGGTTAAGAAAGACGGTATTAAAAGAAAGGCCGTGATAGGGAAAGAAGATCGGCGGTACTTCATCACGAATGGCAGTACCGCGCAAATACGAACGGTGACGGAGAGTACGAATAGGTACGCGTACGGTAAAGAAGCGACAAAGGATAAATTAACGAGGTCCGCTGATCAAACGCTCAACGAGCGTTCCGTTCTCAAAGCCGTGAATAAGAAGAATGAAATTGAAGAGAAGCCGCCGGATAAAAAAGTAAGGGGGTCAAGGGTGGAAAAGGCGAGGGACGAGGTTCGTCCGCGGGAAATTGCATCGCCGTACACGAGCCGTAGGTACGAAAAATATTCGAGCAAGGGCGACTCTCTTCCGAGCAACGGCAACGCACCTAGCGTTGATCTTCCTCATAGTTGGCCAAGTACGAAGCGCTTGGAATTCCCTCGGGCAACCGGCGGGCTGGTCGTTGCATCGGCGAGCGGCTCCGTAGATCCCAAAGGTGAGGTCATTTTCGGAAATACAGAAATTTCCTTACGCAACGGTAAGGGTTGTTTTTTCAGTTCGCGCGGCATGGAAAGTCGCGATTAAAGCCTTAGAAATAAGTTTAGTCGCTGGATCGAGACGCGATGATCATCCGCGGTGGTCACGTAATAACTGAAACAGGGTCAGCACGATTCGTTATGGCTTCCTCGTCGATGCGTCCTCGCGGAGAGGCTCAAAATCGCTACGCCGTTTCGAGTATTTCCCTAAAACTATTTTTACGCTGGGAGAAATCTTTCCTCCGCCAGCGCGTCTTTCCCTATGATTTTCAGACGAAACGGGCACAAAAGTTCGACGCTTCGCGCTAATGCGCGGCCGGATGGAAAATCGCGTCTCATCCGACGACGACGCGACGCGACGTATCGGACGATGCCTTTCGATCGAACGGTCATCGCGTTTGCTTAAGCAGCGGTCACGGACAAACTCCTTATTCCATTAAAACAAAGGCGTGTCTACGCTTTCCGAAAGGAGAGAGCCATCGAAACTTTCGTCGAAGGCGACTCGCTTCGGATGTTCCTTTTCGTTGGGTCGAAGGGAGAAACCTATTTTGCACGACCAACGTGCCTCTGCGCGGAAAGTCCCTTTTCGAGTTGCCGCGTGAAGATCGTAAAAAATAAAAATTGAATTGGACATCATCCGAACGTAACCTTCGCCCTTCTTATCGTTCTTCGCACCGAGCTCGGTTCGTGCGGTTTCCAGCAAGGCCGGCATAACGTTTTTACCAGCTTATACCTCATTAATCCGCGCATATCCTTGGACGTGAATATACGTTCTATGCGGTGTGCTCGAGTGGCGGTTTACGAGAGCAGCCTGGAAGCTTAACCTTACGCAAAGAGCTTGCGCAACATTTTTAATCGCTTCTACGTAAGTTAGCCCGAAGCACCTTAGGTGAGAACCCGGTTAATTCTAATGTTAGAACGGTCACTGCTGTAAGGGCAACCTTCGGCAATGAATTTCTTTCCAGACCTTTCATTTGAAATTTCTCTACGAACGTCGAGTAAAAATTTGGAGATATAGAATATTTATATTTCGAATTCGCACAAACATGCAACGGTGGTAACGTACAAATTAAAATGCATCGAAAAATTAAATTAGCTTTCACTACCACGCGTACATGACCATTCCCGTACGATGGCGTTAATGTAACGAGCCTTTCCTTTCCCGCTGGACCATAAAATGTAATTAAATTCGCCAATTACGGGATGTACGCTCAAGGTACGGTTTCCAGCAAGGCTGACCGTACCTAGAAACCGTTAAAAGGGCAGAAAAGTTGCAAAACGCGTCGAGATATCCGAGCTTGCGCAGTGCAAGCTTCTCCGGTATCTCGAGGTGGGTGTGTTTTTCGGCATTCGGCACGGAGAGAGACGTCAAATCCGCGAGCTGTACGGTAGAAAGCACCGAGAATACGCGCGTACCCCGATGAAAGGAGGGCTAGCGACGGTCGGACGATCGAACAGCGGAACAATTTCGGGCTGCTCGTAGAAATTCACCGGTGAAAGGAACGAGCGTGCGTTCATCTTCTTACCCTTTGTGTACCAGCACCCTACGTATACGCCCTGTCGATAAACACGTCGTATCACCGAGCAAGATTCCAGAGGTATTTCAGCCGGAGTCAAATAAATACTCGAAATCGGGGCCGCAAACACGAGGATTCCGAATGCATGGCCGATGCCTCTTGGTTGCAAAGATGTGATTTGTTGCGCGTAAAAATATCCTATGTAAGGACGCCTCGCTCTAAAGGTACGTTCACACAGCGTCTAACGTCGCGCGTAATTATTTCCCGAGAAGGAAACGCGGATAACGACGACTCTGTTATTCCTCTTCGCGCCTTTGTCCAAACACGCCTAAGCACGCAAACCCTTGTAAATTCCACGAGGTACTTCCGCGCACGGTGTCCAAAGTATTTCGAGAAAAAAGAGGGGAGACGAATTAAACCGATTTGGCTCTTCCCTTGGCCACGTCCCGCGGGAAGGTTATCCGGCATTGCCTGGAGGATCGATACTTCGTTATCCCCGGAGATCTAGCCTTTATTTACTCGAGTCGAGTCGCACGATACCCGGACCACGTGCGGTCCTGGCACGAGCCTTGTAAATCGCTCGAGACGTTGAGGCTTACCATCGTACACTGAATCGAGCTTTTATGGGCGCAGATCGAGGATGCAGCTGCCGCGAAAAATGAGCGCCCAGAACGTAATGGCGAGCATCAGTCGTACGTTGGGAAATCGCGAGAGCAAAGCGCCGGTGGCGAACGAGGTTCGCTTTGCCGGCGACGAGAGAAAGGACAAGCTTTACGAGCCCAAGCACAAACAGAAATTGGTACGCGTACTGACGGTGGTGGCGTATGTTATATTCGTTAGCATGGCCGCCATACTTCTGTCCTTGTATTATACTTTCCTCTGGGATCCCAAGGATTTGTCGGTCAAGATGAGAGTTAACAAGCAGGAATGCGCCGACATTAAATTGCCAGACTCCCTGACCGTTTCTCCGATCTCAAATGGTAAAAATAGAGTACGGTCCAGCGGCGATACATTCTTCCAACAGGTTGCTTCCTGTTTTACGATTCGCTTGTCGGGAGATTCAGACGTACGATAAGGATATACTTTTCTTGAATTTCCTTGCTCGTATCAGCTCGAACTAGAGGCTGAAAGGGAGAACAGGTTTTTTTTTTGGGAGAATTCTTGAAAGGGGCGATAAGACAATTCTCGAGAAGCGTGTCTCTGAACGAATCCATTTTGCGCCACGTCGACAATGAGTTTATCTTTGATTTTGCTCCTTGCAGAAACACAGATCGAGAGGATGACAACGAGGTCGACGGCGGTGACGAAGGAGGAGTCTCCTCCGCCGACCATAAGTACGCAACGTACTAAAGATTTTTTAACCATTTTAACGGAAACTACCAGCGCGGGAGAGGTATCCCCGAGTTTATCTCCAACGTCGTACGAAAATTTTAGAATAGATCCGAGTTCGACCACCGAATATCGCGTGGAGAACGCTTCTTGAATTGGCTTCCATCACTTTCTTCCTTCCGTAACGAAACGAACGATCAAGTACGAGAGAGATATCGATGTATCGAAGTACTTGATCAAACTTGCGAAAAATATCTTCTTACGCTTCGAATATTAAAAGACCGTGCAACATTTTAGAGAATCATACTTTCAGCGGAGTAATAGGTATTGATCGTTAACTTGTAATTTATCTTTAGGGTTCGTAAGGTAGTGTGTAAAAAGAAATAATAAGCAAATAGTTATATGAAACCAGAAATAGTAAATATTTTTATGAAGTTATGTACATTATGTATCATTATGGACAGAATAAAGAAAATTATACGAATACGTCTCGGAAAGAGATAAATGTTCGAAATGTTGCTTTGGAAGCATGCATAGAGGTAATACGGTAGGAAAGTAGATGGATTTATGTTTACATTCTCATATTAAATACAAATGTACATCGGCAAAACTCATTTTTCTTATTCATATTTTTCGGCAAACTTACAATTTCTCTTCTATGTACATTGTTTATTTACAGTACTGATCGTTGCGGTACTTTTCGGTAAATTGTAACATATGTAATTCTTTAAACCGAGTAGTTTTTAATCACCGGTCATGAGCATATGAACGGTTTTTTCCGAAGCAAGCATCTTACTCGCCCTATCTGTACCGACAATTGCCGCCAGTTGCATAACGTCGTACTTTGAATACAGAATAGTGACGGTCATGTTACTTTCCGAACCAGCGCGCGCATTTTGATTAGCTTCCTGCATTAAATTGCACATCTCGCTATAGATATGCGGAAATGTTGGCGGTGCGTAAAATATAATGTGCCTTATGCCCTTTACGCGTACCCTACGGAAAAAGTGGAAGCGCTCGGAATATAGCAAGAAATGTGCGTCGCTGTGAAAGAACATGTCCCTCGCTCTAGCGACCTTGGCATCCTTCGAGTACTCGCAGATCTGCACGAAACTCAAATCTTCCTTTCTAAAGTAATTTCGAAGCTTTACAAAGTCAAAATAGGACGGTACAAAGATCATTGTATGATTCATAATACTGTCCTTATATTGCGGCAGTATTTTTGTTACGAAGAATTCCATTCTGTCGTCCAATGCCTTCGCATGATTCGGAGTTTCGAATTTATGGAAAACCTGAGGGACTTGGGTGACTACTTGGCAAATTGATCCTAACGAAATGGGATTGATTACCTTGACTTTTCCGGCATAATTAAAGCACTTTTTGTTAAGGATTCCATGAATTTCCGGTAACTGGATACTCGAGAATATTAAAGTTTGCCTGTAATATTTGGTCCAACCATTGACGCACCAACTTCTGACGCGAGAAAAATCTGTACCGTGCGAATCTTTAGGTTGTAAATGTAAGTGATTCAAGATATGTATCGTGTGATCCCAGTTTTGCATGAAAAATAATTCTGTTTGATCTAGAATTAATAACTCTATAGACGCTAAGAAATCGTAGTTCCTTTCCTCTTCACCTTCTGCGCCTATGAGCATCCTCAATCCCAAAAGCGATGAAATTATAATATCCGATGAGTAGAATTCTGAATATAATTTTAAAGTCTTTTTTGTAACGGAGATACCAATCTTAAATGTATCGTCGGTATTTCCTTCAAACGTTAATTCGTAGTCTTCCGGCTTTGGGTTCTTCTTAGGCATTGCCAATTCGTTACCACTGAAGTCTTCCATGAACCTTTTTTTGTTCACGACAGAACCACCCTTATCTTCTCCGATTAAGATTGCTATTAGCAGTTCAACGATCTTTAAACAAGAATGTCTAAAGGGGACTATTATTAAAACTTTTGGTCTGACAAGACCTTGATCTCTATACTCATCTGGAATTTCAGCAATATCTGCACACTTCGATTTTGCTATCTTGGCGCTATGATGCAAGATCTTTGTTCTGGTCTTCAAAACATGATTAATGGCATGTAAACAATACACAAATCTTATTTCATCCGCATTGGAGAACGTTCTTTGTGGATAATACAGATCTTGATAGTTATTTATTATGGAAAATATTTCAGTTTGAAGAGGAGTTAATGGCGCTGCTTTCTTATCCGAGCTATTCCTTACATTCAGATAATTAGCTTTGCTAATATTATTCTGAATCTGCACCTTGACGTACAACTTATTCCAGTCAATGCCTTCTATCAACGTAGGTACACGACCGTAACTTGCAAATTGTTTATATTCCAATGCCGAGATTTTGACTTTCTTCTGTGGATTATCCGCGCTACTGAGAGGTTTTGGAATTTGACATATCAAGTTTCCTAGTGTTGGCCAAGAAAGCTTATGACTGTTGATTATCGGCGGCACGCTCGATACAGCTTCGTAGAGCTTATCGTCTAAATCGTTATACAAGTGTATGGAGAAAGGATCTCTCACAAAACCAGCATCCTCTTGAGCTGTTTCCGCATCCTCTTCATCCACCTCTTTCACTTGAATATTTTCATCGTCGTCATCATTTTCACCATTAGAATCTTTGGTATTACTTTCAGGTTTATCGTTGTCCATCCGTATATCATCCTCCGATACGTCGTATCCAGCATCTTCCCGATCCGTGTGGTCTTCACTCTCTGAACTAGACTCTATAGCCGATCGCTTGAAAGAGACTGGCCCCGAGAAAGTAGCCAGCAGGGTGTGTAGAGGATCTTTCTGCTCTTCCTCAGAGCTATCCGTCTCTACTTCTTGCTGCTGCGCCTTTTCCTCTTCCAACATGCGTCGCCGATTCTCTATTTCTTCGTTCTTAGTTTCGCGTTCCTTCACGTACGTCGACTCCCTAAAGTTGAATTTAGTCTTCTTCGGCTTCGACCTGCGCTCATTGTGTCGCTCAAATTTCCTCTTACCGCCCCTGACCGGTCTCTTTCCGCGAGCCATTCGAGACACGGGCACGTTTTATCGCCCGAAAACGTACCTTATCTTGAATCTCATAACCGATTTCCGCACGGTGCACGAATTTCGAACACCCACGTGTTGTCGATCGTTGCGGGCCTAGATTAATCGTGGCAACGTTCATAAGTTAAATATCGTTAAGGCTTGTTGCGGTGTTTGTTTGGGTAAGTACACTATAAAGTAATATTCTTCGTGATCACTTTTCTTTACATACGATATGTAGAGTTTTTGTACACAATTTGAAAGCATAACAGCGACCAGGTTAAGCTAGATTAGGTTAGGTTACGAAGCACGCGCTACGATGCTGAGCGGCTGAATCGAGGCATGCAGGATACGGATTCTTGAAATTCAGTACGTCAACGAAATTTGTCTTAGGACGCGTCCGATTGACATGCATTTAAAAAATATACGATCTTTGAAACTCCGTAGGCAGCGATTCCGAGCTAGTTACGCGCATAGGTATATACCTAGTCCAATAATTCCCGGTCTTTTCGCATTATTTTGTAATACAAAATATTTACAAAAAGTGTCTATAAAAATAAACTCGTTTTCTATTAAAATCTATAACTTGTTCTCGCAAAGACGAAACAAAAGCTGAGCATCAACATTATTTGTACATCTGCAATACATCGCGGTCACGAGCTTTAAAACGGAGAGCATTTTGTCACTACCGTTTCTTTCGTTTGTCAGCATATCCGTACTTACGCTATGGAAAGCCAATTGGCAGTCTGAAACCGGAAGAAATCTTTAAAGCGATTTCCTGGTATTGTGCCGATCACGTGACGCGACGACGATTGCAGTAGAGAAATTATCGCGGTGCATTCCCTCTTTCTCTCTTTTGTTTTTCCTTTTTTTTTCTAACCGTCCTCGCCACTTCTAGCCGACTTTGCACAGGGGACATGGAGGCAACAAGGCATCGGTGGTGGCGGTGACTCACGAGATAAGAACGGAAGCTTTTTCGGAAATCACATCGACTGACTGGGCGTATCGAGGCTCCTGGATATCTCCTGGTGGGTTTCGAATTCGAAAGGTTTTCCATCATTTTGCCGGGTGATCCAGACCATCGGATAGGGCGTGAAAACTAGTCGATGACAGGCATTTAAACGCTCCCAGTAGCGGTTCACGGGAGGGAGACGTCAGGAAGTAAGAAAAAGCGGGCAAAATTAATTAACCCTTTGGTCGGTTGTTTACAAAATATCCGGTCCCTGACAGGGCCAGTGAGGCAACGAGTCGGGGCGGTACGGGCGACAGTGCGCACGCATTAATAACACGGCACTACAGTGCTGTAGATATATCTACATACCCCGCTTTAATCGGGTTTGCCATGACTTTCCTCGTCGTACCAACGAAAAGCGTCTGTTATAACGTCACGAGGGCTTATGCGCGGGTATCTCATTTACAAGTTCCACGTACCAGTTTCACGTAACTAATGCACGGTCCAATGACGAAATAGCTTGAGAATCGTCCGGTTGGTCGTCGAGGCAGATTTTGACTCTAAGCACACGCGACGCTGCGCGGTCGGTGCAAATGCGAAAATGCATTGGAAGGTCGACGAAGCCGTTGTTCGATCACCGTGAGTGACTTAAATCCCGTAAACGGTACCGCGTCGTGGAATTTCCGGATTGATGATTAATCTCGCTCCCGGGCATGCTCGTCGTCCGTCCTATATCCGCGTTGTATTCTGGGTGAAAGTGGAAGGGAGAAGAGAGAAAGAGACAGAACGAGGGAGGGTGGGGGGGAGATCTGATTCGGTGCGGGGCTCGCGAATAGCGAGATACGGGGTTGGTAGCGCGAGCTGCGGGTCGTAAATGCACAAGCAGTTTCGGTGTAGGACTTGGGGCGCCCTTAGCAGTGGCCGTGCGTAAGAGCCGGTAAGCTGCGATCGTTCGACAGTCCTACGCAGAGCGGGCCACTACGGTAACGGCATTCGACAGCTGTCCTTGGATATACGCGGAGGGCCAGTTCGCCGAGGTTGAAGCGGGTCAAGACCCGGCAAAGGCATTTCTCGTGTCTGATGAGCTCCTCCGTCGCACCGCTGGTGGTAAGATGGCTGTGCAGCTGGATGGAGGAGGGAAGGAGGACTTGAAAACACAGTTTGTCACGCGGGAAGGAACATACAAACTGATGACTCTCTCGGAGTACTCGAGGCCGAACAGGGTGGGCTACACGAACAGCCAAGGTAGCGCATCGGTTCGAGTGTCCTTCGTTACATTGCCGGACCCCACTGATCCCACGAGCACGCAGGGCCTCGGCGACCGAATGTGCTTCAATTTCGGTAGGGAGCTCTACGTCTACGTTTATCGTGGTGTCAAGAAGGTAAGCTAGCTTTTCCTCGATCGACGGTGATTCGCGTTACGCGATGGCACTCGGTTGTTTCTAAGATACTATTATATCCTAACCTCGAAAGCTTTTCACCGAGACTCCATCTTTGCAAACCGTCACCACACCTTCTACAGAGATTGTTTAGTTTACGTCCCTGGTAGACCAAAGTATTTTCCATAGTACATGGAATTCGACGGCCCGCGGTTTACGACAGGAACGATTTTTTTTCCTTCTTCCTGGATGTCGTAAATTTATCCTCTTGGAACATCCAAGGAATTATGTATACTCGTAATGTCTTCAAAACTTTTTCGAATGTAATGTATTTTACTTTCGAACGATAACTCTGTAATGTCTTGATAATTTTCATAGTAATAGGGCAAATTAAATAAGATCTTGAAACTCATGATATAGGTGTACGAGACATCTTGTTTTTTTTCGTTTTTTTTTGCGGATGTGTTTTATGTACATTCGTGTTGACTAAATACTCTTAAAACGCTTTATATGAACATGTTGACCGTTTAGCCAATTTTTTGTATTTGTCTATAATTAATATGCAATGGTAAAAGGAGATTGATGCATTGGTTGCCAAACTCATTTTTAAAAATTCCATAGATGGTGGAAGTTTACGTTATAATTTAAAGTAGTTTGATGCAAAGTTTAAATGTTTCAGGCTGTGGACTTAAATAAACCAGTGGACAAAAAAGTATATAAAGGAAGTAATCCAACTTGTCATAACTTCAATCAAACAACTGCAACGGCAGATAGTGCACCATTGCTAGTGGGTTTTTCGTCTGGACAAATTCATTTGATAGACCCGATAAAGAAGGAAATTGGCAAACTGTACAATGAAGATGTATGTACTCTATTTGATCATAATTTGTGCTATTTATCGACTTAGGCTATGTAGTCATTTATAGAGATGATGGAATACTCTTGGCAACATTTCCTAACGTTATGGAACATGCTTGGTAAACACAGACGTTAGATACGTTGCTTCCTGTACTCCTAACGGTCTTATAGTGAGATATTTTTCATCATTGTGTACAAAAGCTGTCAGCACTTATCCCATTCATGTGATATCAATGTGTTATCTTGTTGAACCATGATAAACAAGGAAATTAATAATAGTTCACCGGTTCATAGCGTTATCCATTGTGCTCTATGCTGTACTGAATATTTAACAGCACTGTCTTGAGCATTCCACATCGGTCAGCCTACTCTAATGCAATTATAACTCAATTAATTAATTAAGCTTAATGGTTGATATTACATAACTTTCTGCCGTCTTATTATGATGGTCCATATGTTTCATAGAACTGTAGCATGCTTGGATCTGAGTATATATTTTCCATTGAAATAATTAAAAATTAAAAATTATAGTTCATTTTTAGAGTAATTTGTTTTTTATCACATGCTTTCCAAACTAATTGGCAAGATAAAAATTTTGTTGTTTCAGAGACTGATAGATAAAAGTAAAGTGACTTGCATAAAGTGGGTTCCCGGATCGAACAACTTGTTTCTGGTCTCCCATAGTTCGGGGCAGCTGTATCTCTATAATGAAGAACTTTTGTGCGGTACAACGGCACCTCATTATCAGTCATTTAAATCTGGGGATGGTTACGCAATTTATACCTGCAAAACAAAATCCACCAGAAACCCACTATATCGATGGGTAATAGGTGCCGAGGGGTGTTGTATAAATGAATTTGCCTTTAGCCCCTGTGGCACAAATCTAGCTGTAGTTTCCCAAGATGGGTTCCTACGTGTATTTCAGTATAATACTATGGAATTAGTCGGCTCTGCAAGAAGTTACTTTGGAGGATTTTTATGTGTGTGTTGGTCGCCAGATGGAAGATACGTCGTTGTTGGCGGTGAGGACGACCTAGTAACAATTTGGAGTTTTCACGAGAAGAGAGTAGTAGCTCGAGGTCAGGGTCATCACAGTTGGGTCAGTGTTGTTGCTTTCGACCCTTATACCACTTCATATGGTGATCACGATCCTGACTTCAGTGGCTCGGACGATGAGACAATGCCACATAATAATCACAATCATTTTCATGAAAAGTCAAACCGCTTGTCTACGACGTCCCAAGGAATTCATTCAAACAGAAACTCTTGCGGTTCAGAACTAAGGGTGTCGGGTGGTACATGCTACAGGTTGGGTAGTGTGTCTCAAGATACCCAATTGTGTTTATGGGATATCACGGAAGATGTATTAAGACAGCCGGTGTGTGCAAAACAGAGGCCTTCCGCAGCAGGATCCAGTACCTTTTCTTCGTCTGGCACCTTTAACAGTGGAAATGGCACAACGGCAAATCATCACTCGAACAATTCTAAACATAATAATACTAATAACGTAAATTACAAGGAGAGCGCGAGTGGTAATAATGAAAGTAGTAATAATAGCACGAGTACAAATACGGCAGTGTCAACCGTGAATTCATTGACGCAAAGGCTAGCAGGCCTTGGCTTTGGTGAGCGTAAAGGTGATAATCATAAAAGGAACTTTAGCCTCACGATGAGAGGTAGTGGTGCATCAAATAGCACAATTTTGCAGAATAGTGGTGGCGATAAAGCAACCACCAACTCGACTACGAATAGTAATTTGAACAGTGTTGGTGGAAGTTTAGTAGGTGCAAATAAAAAAGTCAGTTCCGTGATGGACGATCCAATGAGATTAATAGGAACCGCCTGGTGTCCCAGGTTCGACGAGTGCCCAGTGCTGGAGCCACTGGTATGCAAGAAGCTAGCGCATGAGAGATTGACTGAATTAGTGTTTAGGGAAGATTGCTTCGTCACGGCGTGTCAAGATGGATATGTGTACACGTGGGCAAGACCTGGTCACATGGTAGGTCCTCTCACCATCAGCAGCACTCTGCACAGGCCACACCACCTTAGCAACCTTTACACAAATATTAATTCCTTGCGATCTAACGATCTCTGATGTAACCCATCTTCAACCGTTATTATAACTCCATGAAGTAGAGCCTGTTAGACTTGAATTCAATTTGTATATAAATAGAGATAGAGTTCGGAATCATTTTTGCAAAGGGATGTCGAAGATGTGTAATGCTTTAGGCAGTTTTCGTACTATTATTATCAAAGGATTTCTAATGTCTACAAATGTTTTTAATGAAAATTGTTATACATAAATCATAAATAAATAGTCCATTGTTATCCTTGGATTTTGATATGACCGCTACCAGTGTTTTACATCGAGGAATACGTTGTTTGTCTCGCAATTGTCACAAAGTGATTTACGCGTAGGCGTAAATTTATATTTTTCTATACTTAAAAGTATAACATTGATTTCATCCGTTTGCAACAAGATATAAAGCCATGAAAATTGCTAATAGAGAGCATTAATAATCTTCTAATAATTTCTTCAAGTGTGTACGACATATGAATTACAGAACTGTACGGACGGACGGTACTATGAGTGAACATATTGTATCGTACAATAATAATTCATTAGGTTATATTTATTACTTAAAAAAAATTTGTTGTAAAGTTTACTTTTCGGTATTGAATTTTATTATTCTGCAGTGGGTAAGAGCAACTAAAATAAGTTCTTTACATTTTGTTATTGTACCATATGGAATTTCCATGAGCATTGATGCACATTGAAAAGACAGACAAAGTTCTCTACTTGAATGCATGGCAATAGGAAAATGTTATACGTGCGGTTCAATACAAATTTTGTAACTGACATATCGTAACGTGAAATCATATTTGCTAAAGTAAATTATACGAAAAGCATCTCATGTAGCATGATTAAAAATGTGTGTAAGGAATCAAGAACTTTGAACTATCTCTATAGTTCAGTCATAGTATAGGCCTCCATCAATATTTGTGCCTAACGAATGTCTGGTCAAGATATATTCAAGATGAATATTGAATAAATGCATTACTATAATTATAAATAGAATATATTTATGTTTGATTTGCATCTTTGAAAGTAATGTTGTTTGCGTCCCATAAAGTTTCGCAACAGGGCAGGCCCCTCGAATCTTCTCTCTCCTATAAAGTGTTATTAGCCTAGCTTAGCCAAACATAGAGAATCAATGAATTAATTAGCCAAACAACGGTCCCGGATTATGATAATGCGACGTTTATTCCTTTGTTGAAAACGATAAATTGCCTTGTTGTAAAATAAAGCAAAAATTTGAATGAAAAACTGCTGCTTGCTTCCTGCTTGTATTTTTTTTACCAAGTGCGATGCAGAAGCCCCGGAGGAAATTGAATTGTCATAATGCGAGCGTTTTTTTATAAATAATATTTTTGTAAACTATGCATTTTGTTATACTTTATGTTCCGCATGGATATATTATTACATTGTTAGGAGTACATTCAATTTTCAACTGACATTGGATTAAGTTCTCCTGGTGTTATGCATACAGCATCTGTATTATTAAAGTTCCCTTTACTCACTTATCTGTTAGAGATACATAACCAGTTACAGTTTTTGCGATAATTTTCATATAGCGTGCGTTGCTTCTTTTATAGTGACAGTCTTATAATTTATCAGAAGATGCTTGCGCTTATTTCTTAAGCTGGTGGGGCATTAATTTTTTACTTTGATCGGAAAGATTAATGTTCTGTACCACGCTTTGGCTGATGCAAGAGAATCATGGATGAGACTTCCCTGAATTATGGCATGGTACGTATATCTTATTATTTCTTTTATTCATTTACTGCTTTATTAGAACAACATAGGTAGAATAGTATACGCTTGGACTGGCATTGTATGCCAAGTGACGGTACTTTAAGGAATGTAATTATACCATGTTATTATCACATTATTTGCTATAACATCATTACGAAGACAAATTATATTGTTACAGAAAGAAACGTATGTATTTGCCGGGTAATGTCGTTTGAATTCATAAATTTTTTCCATCTTTTCTCATTACAGCCAGGAATTGGACAGGTTGGAACAGCTCTGCACGTCGTTAGTCCTGCAGAAGGCGGGGGAACCATAGTATAGCCAGAGCTGGACATTGACAGACCTTCGAACCATCAAGAAAAATACGTCCCATTATCGCACGCATTGCGAACTTCAGAATTACAGTTTCAACCATATGCTCATCACCGTCATTTGTATTATGTATGGCCGAGTGAGAGTTATTCCAGTACGGTTTAAAGAATAATATTTGAAGGGTCCTCGACGAGGCAACATACAACTTCACAGTTACGAACACAGCTTTTGTTCGGTAAGCTATGTCTGGTGCATCAAATCTTTTTTATTTTTTCTGGGGTCTATCAATCGTGCAAAAAAAAAGGAAACGCTTGAATTTCACATTCTTACACCTTTTTCATAAAGAAATTTACCGAAGATATTGTATATACATGTATATGTGTATACGTACTAATCTTAAACGATTATATATGTATATATATACATGATAAAGCAACATTCCAATAAAATCCTGTCGATCAAAGGATTTTTGGCAAGGATACGTTGAATCTGCAAAGTTGTATGCCATTCGACCGGTTTTGTATCTCCGCAGTTTAATCGCGTGTGTGTAGAAATATCATTTGAAATATATTTGCTTTTGCAACATAGACGAAGAAGACTTTGCATTGTAGTCAGTCGGTATGATGTGTAAATACAGAGTAATAAAGGTAGTACTTTAATTTGCATATATTTCTCCTCGAGTATAGCACGAACAAGCGAGATGATACGACATATTTGCTAAACCAACGTTTTGTTTTAATCTCGTCTTGCTTAGAAGGTATTATTATTTATGCTAATTTACGCGACCGATTCCGCCAACTTGCGTAGCGTTTATGCAACAAAACGTTCCCGCTTTCATTGCCATCTTCCATTAAGCTAAAGGTATTAAGCAATCCATTTGATATTGCTCTTAATTCTCTTAGAAAAGGCGCGTTTGATAAGTTAAGCCTCGCAACTGGGATTTTATTTTGTGAGTAGTGATAGCGTTATAACAAAACGTGTTTTTGAGAAATTCGTTCTCTTTATTGAAAATCTATAATGAGTACATCGATGATGTACGATGAGTTAACGGCTTTCTCGCAAATAAAAAAAAAAAAGAAAAAAAAAGAGAGAGAAAAATTGACTTTGTACCTGAGGGCTATAAATACAAGACATTCTTTGAGTGTTTTCTTTTATATATGGCTGCAGTCAGCCTATTTGATACTTACGGTATTAACGAAACCCGAGCGTTGGGTATTCGATTGCTTTGCTATTCGTAGATTAATTTGACAAAGCCTTGGGGGATAGTTCTCGGGTGCAGAAGCTGTATAAGTAAGGAGGAAAATGAAATACGAGCATGTACACAGATATAGGATATTCTAAGCACGAACAGTATTTCGAATAAAAGATTCCACGGAACCGTACTGTTTACTAATTTATATACGCATAAATGTACACGGAGGAGCGAGGAACATGATGTTGAACAATAATAGCGAGACAGAGGCGGTTACACCTTCAGGGATAGTTTTCGAATCGTTTGTGGGCTATAGCGTGATATATCAGTTCTTGTCGTGGGCGTAGAAGATTCTTCTTCTTCTATCCCTCCTATCAGCTACAACCGCGTGCATTTTCCGTCGGCCCGACACACACTTTGGAGGAGACACATCGATCATAGCAACTCGATATTTCGCATCATTTGTAAATATGAGGCGATATTTCTAAAAAGTAAGTCATTATCGGCATCTCGACCGGACGGAGAGCGATTTAAATTAAGTTTCGATTTAAATTAAATATCTTTTGCGCGTCTACTTTTCATATCCACGAAATGGCCCGCCCAGGTTTGTTCGGAATGCCCTGTGTTTCTATATTGCATCTAGCACGTCATATATGCGGTCATGTATGACCAATTTTATTTTTTTTTTTTTAATTATCGGGTATTTTTATTTTTATCCCACGCCTTTCCATTTATACCGTTCAAAGACTTTCAGTGTATCCCCGCATTCAAATTGATAGCTCACACTAAAAATAAACAAGTACGAAATTCGTTGTACAGCCAGATTCCGAAAAAAATATTCGAAAGAAATGGGCATTATTCTTATTTCTACGCGGCCCTTGGAAACTGTCGAGTCGTCATCTTGGCCCGTGGTGCAATTTGGGTTGGCCAGGCCTGTTCTATCCGATTACAAGTTTGACCGTTCGTCGTACGCGTTGTCGCTGGAATACGTGCCCATGGCCGTGTAGACGCCGTCGGATTAGCACAGCACGGGGAAGATACACAGCCTAGTTTCTCCGGCAGCTTCGAGGGCCGAGGGTTCGTCGATTTCCAGATCCTTTTACGCAGATCCCTATGCGTTGTTACGTGCGTCGATACCGATGAATTGTCTTAATCATAAGCTACCAAGATAAAAAGAGGAATAATACCTTGGCATCCTCAATCGTACTGCCGTGCACCGGGGGCGAATGGAGCCGCGCTCGGATAAGCGTTCGCTGCCTGGATTTTTCTTATGCCGGTGCATCTAATCGTATAAGATCGCATAAGAAGATAACCCAACGACTTGGCCTGAGAGAAACGGACTATACTTGGTTCATCGAAAACGCGATCCACAATGTTCCTACTTCTTAAGCATAAACGACGAGAGTTAACAATATCGAGTGGTCGGTTTTCGCGATCGACGTTCAACGTATCGAAAAAAAGACTTAATGCTCTATCATGCCAAAATAGGCCACGGCGATTCATTGACCGATCGAAGACGATATTACAAAGATTCTTGGACGATTCGATGATAAACTCGCGAATATCCGAAGGATGGTTTGGGGGAAGCAACCTTTGTCGAAGCGGGGGCGTTTTCTTCATTCGATTAACCGAACATCGAGTTTTGAAGTTTGCGCGAGGAACGAATTTACTTGATTTGTAGTCGGTTCAAAAAGAGTGTCTGGAAGGAACCGTAGATGCCCATCAGCTTTATGCGGATGAATGTTTCGATGTCTGTGCGATCGCATACTTAAAGGCAACAGAGCAATTAGTATCTGATTTATCACCCTTTTTATGAGAACGTTTTCACTCAACGAGCTTTATGGCATTGCGTCGAGAGTACACTGTAATTACCAGCGCATTTTCCTTCGTTTCTTTATAAGGACAAGATGTACATTCTTTGTAATTGTAAATGAAAAAAAAAAACATTTTATTGTTACTGCGTTTGTATTGATTCCCCGATACCCCTTTTCCTTTACACTTCTTTTTTTTCTGGCAAAATTCTATAGATGGTTGTTGTCCCGACGTTGAGCTTCTTTCGACGAATCTTTTTTGTTTTTTCTTCATTTTTCTCTAATTTTTATTACAAATCAGAAGAACGCCCATGGATACGCGGGTGTTCGGGTCGAAGGATATTTCAGTTTACGGTTGACCAAAATTGTACTTTTTGACGGAATCGTCGTTTTGAAAAATCTTAGTTTTTCGCGTTAAATCGTATAAGGCTCGGCTCTGATGGGTTGGCAGGATGAAGAAATTGCAAATAATTCGTCTTGATAATGATTTGGTGCAAAAGGCGGACTTGCAGATAGGAAATAATATTATTAGCCGTGGTGCCGTGACAGGCGTAAGTATGTTTCGCCTTCGCTGTGGATTTGCATTCCTCCGTAAAAGACGAATCAACGAAGCCGCGTGTTTAATAATAGGCGTCACGTGTTCCCCGTAATCGTATCATTCATACGTAATTCCGTTAATGGTATCAGCTGATCGATTGGAATTAAGGTTAGAGTCGTAAACAACATTTCTTCTCTTCTTTTTAAGAGGAACGACATAAAAATATACGTGGATGGTATGAAATATGACGAAATGAAAGTATTCTTGTAATATACGGTAATTGTTTACAACGTTCCTAATGGCAGCCTCGTCTTTGAGAGACTCGAGCGTCTTATTGTGATAGTTGTCGGGAACGACGTTTGAAGTTTTCTTTATTCGATCAACGCGTTCCTCCAAAGTAAGCCGAATCATTTTCGTGATTTACAGTTGTATCTCTATCATGATTTCAGCGTAATGATGGTCCGACTGTCAAAAATGCTGTGACGATAAATTTGGCCCCAAATGGAGAGATGAAGATAACTCCGGTAAGGCTCGACCGATTCACAACGCCGTGGTCGGATATAAAGCCTGGTGTCGGTTTTCTATAGAAGTAATTTACTAGTATCAGGTCAGACCATGTTACATTAAATCCAAGGATTCCTCGCGGTGGCGGCTGCTTAAATTAGGCATCGGTGTTCCCATAAAAACGGGAGATGTTTGTTCTCTTTTACCTGAGAAATGTTGGTTTAAAGTTATATCCGTTTCTAATATGATGGAGGATAATGATCGTAGCTTGAAACGAAAAGCGGAGGAAGATGACTCGGATTCCGTTGTATCGGATAAAAGAAAATGTTCAGATTCCACTACGAACGTATCTACCGATAAAAATTCGAATGAAACTGTGGAAACGGTAGAAGCAAAGGAGGGGGATTCTATGGTTCAAAACGAGGAGAATGTGGTGCAAGATGCAAATTTGTTAAATGATACCAAGATGGCGGTTCGAGCAGAGTTAGCCATAGAAGATATTTACCGCGCAAGGTTTGTCCGTTACTATAGTGAAGAATCTAATATCGATACAAGATGCGAGTGTATGATTCAAATATCTTCATATTTCCCTGTAGCGGTAGTGTCCAGAATGAAGATAAATTGCACGAGGATGATTCTAAATCAACGATATGTTTTCAAGACACGATTCAGCATTTGAAGGACAAGGAAGAAAAGCATCGCAAAGATGTAAATATAAACATTATGTATGGAAAGGCAGGGATAAGTGATTTGGCCACTGAGAATACAAAGCAAAATCGTGGTCGAGATGAGAGTAGTTCCCAATCTGCAGCACGATATAATAACAAAATTGATAGCTTGGTATCGGAAGAGAAGGCAAGTGCCTCTGTGTCAAATAATAATAATAATCCTACAAGAAACAAGTGTGCTTATGGAAAAAAGTGTTATAGGTAAAGTGTACTTTCTCGTGTTTTACAAAGGAATAGAGATAGTATGCCTCATAAAATTGTGAATATCTCATTGTAGGAAAAATCGCTATCACAAATCTGAATTTAGTCATCCAGGTGATTCCGACTATGAGTTGCCGGATGATAGACAGGAATGTCCTTATGGTATAAAGTGTTACCGAAAAAATCCGCAGCACAGAACACAGTTCAAGCACACTGCAGTGCGCAGGGGTCGTAAACGAACCTTGGTCCAAGCACCACCCATGGATAATTCGTCACCTATGGAAGAATCTTCGTACGAAGAATCTATCGATGAATCCGATTACGAGCCATCTGTCTACACAGATACGTCAGATGGTAATAGAAGTGATTGGGATGACAATTTGACAGATTCAGGTGAGAACATAGGTGATTGGGAAGATGGTACAACCGGTTGAGAATGCAATACCTTTTGTTGCATACTACATTTTGTCGTATTCTTAAATTGTTTGCGCACCGTTACAAATTGTATATAAGTACTTATTTTGGATTGGATATTTATTTTTGTACTTACACTAGTATATTACATATAGTTTCTGCGAAAAGCAAAAATATAAAAATTTTAGCAATATCTTATTTCAAAGTTCTACTTTATTCCCATTCCAAGTTCAGAGGTATCTTTTAAACTTGAAGTATAGAAAAAAAAGCACCTGAAGAAAGCCCAGAGGAAACTCCACATCAAAGAAATTTGTAAAAGAGTATCAAAGTAAACTTTTTGTGGTAATCTCCGTTTAACGTATTCATCATCATTATCGCTCTACCAGTTTTATTAAGATATCTTTTTATATATTCTAGTAAGCTTGATAACCCTCATCAACTTCTGGATCATAACTTTCGGTTGCTACCATAGCTATGTCCGCAAGCATGTGTTTTGGTATTTCCGCACCTCTTACTTTGATCGTATAACACGTATTCTCCATTTTAGTTAGACTCTGTTTTAAAACGAAAAGTTTTTTGGTCATTCCTCGATTAGTTATATTAGTACAACCTAGGAAGCATACGTATATGTCTCTGACAAAATTGCAAATTTCATAACAGCTCGTAATGTCTCCTGCCGCCAAGTTACTTATACATTTTCGCATCAATTCACCGGTCAAGTCCGCTATACCCAAGATATATTCATTCGGCGTGATTAACGTGCTCAGTGTTTTTGTCTGCGGCTCTTTTTCCTCGACAGGAAGCGTAGATTTATCCACTTCCGTGTAGGTGAGCGTCTTCTCTAATTCCATCCAGCTTTCCATGTTACCATTTGCCAAATATTGGTAAAACGTAACAGCCTCTATGTATTCTTCGAGACCGCCTCGGTAAGCTTTTAGGTAAAGATAAGGATCTTGATTTTTCAACTCGGACGCAATATTTTTGAACAACGATCTCGTAGTTTTATCCAGTCTCGACTTTGCTTCGCGAAGTAAAGATTCGTGCGACTTCTCGTTGTAAACGCGGTGCAGAAGAAATATTATTTTTTTGCTCTCTATCGTAATGTCACGACTCAGTTTTATTATCCTTTCAAAGCGATCGTGTTTGTCATCTAATATAGCCGCATACGTTCGGAACTGTTGTAGTACTAAATTATCATTATCCACATCCTCTAAGAGTCCTTTATCTTCGTCATCCATAGCGATCTTGTTCTTCTGATAATGCTCGCGATTTTTTCTGCCACCTTTGAGCGAGCACAAAACGCAAATTTAACACGGCATTAACTCACAGCTCTGTTGTTTCCATGCAGAAACATATGTTGTTGGAGTAAGTAGCTTTATCGTGAATTATTCCCCTTTAAATGGAGTCAATGAATAATATTTGTTGGCATTCGTTCACGTACCTTTTCCTCCAGACATAACGATTATCTTTCTCGGCTATCGATATCTTCGACGATAGAATCAAGATTCCTCGCTGTCCGTTATTTATTGCGGCACCGTAAATAATCGTGTTTTCGAATGAAAAGCGAAATGTTTACAGATTCGGAGGCTTCGAACGCCGATGCGCATCGCGTTGAGTTATAACAGCAGACAACTTTTCGTACGTTGCGCTCGGCGGGAATGGCCCGAATTATGCGAGACAGTTCACTCGATAATATGCGTATAGAGCATATAGAATGGATTTGAGATAATTCCGTAAACGAGCGTGTAGACTAGAACTAACGTACGATGCATTATTCTTCTTTAATTTATTTTTGGCAGAGAGTGGCTAAGTTCATTCGACCCAGGCTCAGACAAATTATTTTGTCCAACGATTCGGCGCCCACTTGCTCCTCTTACCATCTCTGTGTTACGTCGCATGCGACGTTATCGATGCAAAAGAGAATAGGACATCAGCGCTACCTACAGGGACTTAGCTTCCAACGCTCTGAAATATCGGTCGTATGGAAAGTACGATGTATTGGCATGCCCTCTACAATTTAGAGCGTTGAATCGAAGAATTAAATCGAATCCAATCAGAGCTACATCGACATCGAAGTTGATTTATTTAAAGCGAAGATTTAGGCACAAACGTTGTAGCCTTAAAGTCATCGTGAAATAGGCACGGGGGACAACAACGACGATCGATGCTTCGGTGTATATTAGAATCGTACAAAAAATGCGCGAGAGTATAAAGATGTGACAAAACTCAAAACCGTATAGTTTTCGCAGACCGAATAGGGGAAACCCGATAATTTTCACCTTCATTACGTTGACAAAATCGTCGGGTCTCTTTAGCGCAATCCTATGTTATACTTGGAATACGAAAACGCTGGGTGTACCCAAACTTTGGGCCGGTGATATACGCCGAGGCATATAAATATGCGAGTAGAGGGTCCGAGTTTAGCGATCGCCTCCCAGCCCGAATGCCGGGGGGCAAGTAAGTATGAGGCAAGATTAAGAAGAGCGGGCGGAGCCGCTGTATAAGAGACGGTAAGATTTAGGGTACCGAGGGAAGGAGAATGGTCCAGAATTAATCAGTAGTGGCCGGCCGGTAAATAAACCTTAACGAGGTATCCCACCAAAGGAGGGTCCTTGAGAGCGCGATTCGGAAGAATCGTCTCGTTCGGCCGGATATGGGATATTCCATTTAAGGCCGGAACCTCTGATCGATATTTCGATATGTCCGTAGGTACGGTTCTGGGCGAACAAGTTTGCCCGACAGAAGACAATAGTTACGTCAAACGGTTATACGTATTAAATGCGCGATTCGTATCGCCCTTTCGTCGCAAATTCGGAAGAAATGAGAGACCGCCTATTCCGATCGCTTCGATAGTTTCACGGTTAAATCCGGGCGGCTCTCGGTGCCCTGGAACGACGTGCACGCGCGGCTCTTGCGTAGCTACTCGAGGCGGAGGTTTTCGTTGAGTCGCTCATCGGCGTATAATAAATGCGGATGGCCCAGTTCGACTATTCCGGGATTCGAGCACGTTCCAGATTGCGGCTATTTCGCGGCGTTAAGGGCCGTGGAACAGAAGGGAGGGGTAATTTGCGGAATTTAGCCAGGGCGTAAAATAGCGGGCCATCCGGGGAAACAAAAGAGGCGGGGCGGAAGGGGTGGAAGGGGCGGAAGGGGCGGAAAGGGGTGCCGGGAGTGGGTTGGGTGGCTCTCATTACGTATCTAAGATTCCAGTGTCTCGGAGCCAAGGATTACCGCGATAAATCCCCCACTTTTCTTGGTCTGGATTTCGAGGGAAGAGTTTATGCCACCACCTCTCCTTCGACGTCGCGGAAATGCGCTCGCACGATTTTCCTCGAAACACGCTCTCGTCGCGGTTTTACAGCGGCGAACCGAAGGTTTCGCGTCGAAAGATCGGCCCGATTCTCGGTTTATTCGTTTCCCTTTTTCTTTTTTTTTTTTTTTGCCCAGAGAAGGAAGCGGGAATGTTTTTGGAAGATGGAGGGCCGTAGTTCGTCGTAGTTCCAAGTTGAAGAATAAAAGCGTAACACCAAATCGATGTGTTTTATTTATATACAATATTTACAAAGGCATACTGAATCGAGTGGCTATAAACGTCTTCGTACGCTTAAACGTGTACAACAACATGGCATTAAGCATGACTTCTCGTATCCATCGTTTCTCCTTTCCCCTCCGATGCGACGATACTTCGCGCAGTTCCTACATCCTGTCGAAAAACGCATCGGCAGGGGCCGGGATGTAGAGTCGTCCGGCCTGTTCGGTCCTCCTCCTCCATCGGCTTTATGGACAAAGGTTGCCTGGCCGTGTCCCGGTATTTAAATACAGCTCTCCTGGATCGCCGAGCTCCTTATCACCGTCTCCGAGTACCGATGCGGCCTCTGAAGGCTGTAGAAAGTCTGCAAAGTGCATCGATGCGACCATCGAGGATACTTTTTCCAAGAATACTTTACCACTCGGAACACTCGTGCGCTACTCACGTTCGGAGATGCTCGCGGATAATCGGAATCCTCTAGGACGTCGTGGGACATCTCTCGTCCTTCGAGCTGGCGCGGCCTTCGCGGTAGGGACCCATAAAGTAGGAGCTTTCTGTCTGGAAGAAGTTCCACCGCGGCTTAGCGTCAGCCGCATAATCGCGTTTGACTTTCGGGAGGGGCCACGAACTTTAAGGGCTCCGCGGACTAAGCTATTCGAACTTGGACAACTTTTTTCCCCGGCTATCGATTCGCGTACCTCGCGCCGCGAATTTACGCCCGTGCGTCCAATTCGAGCCCCGGCATATTAAACGTTCTATCGCGCTCGTCATCGATACGCCCGGGGATGTAACGTTTTTCTGGAAAATCTTACTACGCGTCATTGATCTTTTCTACTTTCTCCTTAAGGTAGATTTTTGCCCGGTGTAGGTATCGATGTACGCGTTGCGAGAAGAAGAAGATTCGAAGACGGGCGCCTTCGCGGGCTGAGGCTGTACCTGCGAGGTGATCGGCCAAGGCAGTCGTGGGTATGAGGTCCGGATTGCCGTCTTCCTCCTCCCCTTTGCCGGCGAAGGTCGCGATGCTCGGCTGCTGAGGTGGCTTCGGCTTCGCGGGGGTGGCCGCGTGTTTTCTCCAGAGCGCCATCAACACCCCGGTCACGATTAGCCCCAGACCGGTCGCCGTGCCGCCCAGGCCGATCAGGATGGGCGACATGTCGACCGAGGACACCGATTCACCTGCCGAAACAAGACTCTCTCGTTTATGCGTATTCGAGGGATGCTTTGGAAATTCAAATATTTGCGCGCGAGTCTTTATTTGGAGCGTGCGAGGCTCGATTTAAGCGGGTAACCGAAAGCGACCTCGTCGTATAAATGTACGCGCAAAGGGAATGCGCGGGAGGAGCGTGCAGCGCGTGAAAATCTAAAAGAGCGTCGAGAGAACTCGGTATTTCCAAACGATTTACTCCCTCCTCTCCTACGCATTTGGTCCTTCATGGACTATGAAGCGTACGAAGAGAGTAAACCGGTCGTAGAAGTCGACGATTTTCATCGTAATCGCGCTTGGAAAGTCCTCGGGCCTCTCTATTTCTGCGCGTAGCTTTTCCACCGTAGAAGGGGAATAGGTAGGACGGTTTTGCCGGTGCTTTCCATGCGCCAGGAGCCACCGTTGGAATCCAATCGTCCGGGAGATGCATGCAACGCGCGGATCTCGATGCGGCTATTTGTTTGTCGTTCCCGTTCGCTCCACGAAGGTTGCGCCGGATTATGGTAACGAATTTCCGAGGAGCGTAATTTCCCTCTAATTAAGGCCCCACTTCGGAGACTCGTGAAACTTTGGGAGCCACGCGGTATCTCCCTCGTGCAGAGTCGAATCCGTAGGAGGGTATTATCCTCACCCCGCCGGTTAACCTTTTCTCCGGATATCTTCCAAGCCAACCGCTCTTTTTCTCCCGAACGAACGAACGTAAAGTCCAAGGGATGAAATCGATTAATAGAAATAGCGATGAAGTACGAGACTGCGACGTCAGCCGCGGCCGCGAGAGCGGTTATCTCCTCCGATACTACCGACGATTCTGCTCGACCCGTCCACTGTTTTTCGATGATTTACAACTCGGTCGAATACGATATGCGTCGCGTCGACGCGGCGCATGGTTCGAGTACTTTTTCGACGGCGACTCGTTTCGATGAGCGAAGACGCTTTTTCGCTATTACCGCGACACTCGACCGATTCGGTAGGTTTGGCGTTAAGGCGAAGAGGAGGAAAAGAATGCGCTATTCGCGAAAGGAAGGCTACGATCTCCCAGGGAGCCTTCGAGGAGACCGAGGGTGCTCGCTCGGTTATTAAGCGGATAGCGAGCGTTGCACTCGTTCCTCTCCGCTCATTTCCCATTCCTCGGATTCGCGCCCCCCTTGGCCCCGGCCACGCACCCGTGTACTTGGCCACTCCTTTCAGCGCTATCCCTTCCATGACGACCGGCTCGCTCGAGCCCTTGACGTTAACCGCGTAAAGGGTGACCGTCGTCGGCTTGTGGAGCTCCAGCTCCCAGTAGGGACTCGCCGATTCCAACCGCTGCTTGTCGACGATCGCCACGAACTTCTGCGGTAGACCGCCGTCGTAACCCTCGACGCAGGATATCCTTATCCAGGAGCCGGTCTGATTGTAGGCGGTGCAGTTCTGCAATGGGTAAGGTCTGCCTGCGAAGGAAACGCACTTTTGGATCGAGAAAGATTTACGTCGGTTTCGCTCGCTTCGTGCTTTTCTCTTTCGTTCTCGCCACCTACGGCCAAGGCCTCGCGCGATATTTTTGAAATAAAATTCTTTTCGGCCCGCTCCCAGAAATAGTTTCGCGTGCCGCACTTTCGGCATCACCGCCACCTACGCCAAGGTAGCTTCCACGCTTCGCGCTTCGTCGGCGGGTCAAAGAGGAAGGGGCGGGATGGGAAACGCTCGCTTATGAAACCGTATTACGAGTTTCTTGGTATCGATCGGCCGTCCCCGCGACGAATTCGCGAAACGTCGCCGGAACTGGAGCGGGAAATAAAGTTCCCGTATATTTTCCCACCGAGAACAAATATCGGCGTTGGAATGGAATACCGTAGATTTTTGGGCGGCGGTGGAGAGGGAAATAACGACGATGCGAAAGAGGAGGCGCGCTCTCTCCCGCCCCACCGCCGTCGCGGGGCGGTTTGTATAACTTCGTTTTATTGCGCCGGCGAAAATTGCAACGCGATGGTCCGCCGTTTCCCGGACAATAAAATTATGTGCCGCGGCCTTCATTATCGGCGATGGTGCTGCATTAACGAGATTGCTCGTATGCAAATAGAGAGGAGCGAGAGAGAGGAGAGGGAGAGCGAGAGGGGGAGGGAGGAGGGAGGCTGCTTACCAGAACGGCAGAGCAGCGGGGTTCGTGGTTCTTTTTGCCGTCCGCGAAGCAAGAGCGATTTCTCCTCTCTTTGATGGCTCGGCCCACCCCTCGTTATGCCCGTAAAAAAGTTGTGCCTTTCCAAGGGCTCATCCATTATTCCACATCGGACGTTAAGGCTCGTTATTCCATCCCCTTATCGTTTAAACTCCGTTTAATCTAAACCGTATTGCGCATGGCCACGCGCTAGAGTCGGCCTCTCTCGAGTCTGACGCGCATCGAGCACGAGTTTCCATATACGTAGCTCGATCGTCTCTTTTCGCATCGCCTCGTCGGCCGACGACGCGATTTCCCGTCTGGTACCTTCGAAGCGTTGTGTTACTCGCAAAGCTCGAGAACGATAGTCCTCGTTCGAATCTCGATTCTTTGCCGTACGACCGATCTTCGCTCTTTCCAGGTACTTTGCGCTTGTTGGAAAATTCGGCCGGTAAGGGTTGGCGTCTTTCCCCGAAATGTTAATCTCGCGAGGGTCGTTCTCCATGGCAACGAGACGATTATCCTCGGTAAGAGAGCGGTAACGAATATCTTTTAATCCGTGGAAGAGGGCAAAAATTTCGAACGGAATATTTCCTAACTCGGGAATCGTCGTAGAAATTTCATACACGCGCAGAGGACTCGAGCCTTTTGTACCGCTCTTTCGATTTATCTCAGGACAGATACGCGAAAAACCTCGTTCGACGTATTTTCACGTTTCCCGGAAAGTGCACGAGCGACTCGTACACGCGTTATCCGACGCCAATGCGTTAACGATCTCGCATCATCGTTTCCATCAACGATTTAATTACGCGCGGCCCGTAGGAGCATCCCGGCAGCTCGTTTCGCCATGGGCGCCGTTCTACCGGCGAAAAACTGCCGCCAGGTAATTACATAAGAAATACACCGGGCTCTCAGCGCGAAATAAATTATGCGTCCAATTACCGCATACGCCGGGAGGTCGCGGAGGCCGAGCGGCGAAACTATTGGCCAGGATGCACCGAGGTGGAGGCCGAGGTTGAAACGGGTCGAAAGTTCCGCCGGTCCGTCACGCCGAGCCCTCCTATCGGCCACTCTGCCTACCACGATTTTCCTCGACGCAACCGGCCAATTTAATCCCCGGATCTCCACCCTCGGCTCGCACCCCTCGTAATGAACATATTCAATTACGGCCACCCGTTACGTATTTTTTCCCTCTTCGTCCGAAAAACAGCCAGCGCGGGAACGACGCAAACGCGTCTGCGTCGTCGCCGATCTGCCTTTTATCTCTGGCTCTCCTACAGCGAGCGGAGTATGGTCCTTTTGACGAATGAAAATTCGTCCACTTCGGCGAGTAAAGGCGAGTAGAGAAAGGTGGTGGGATCGTTATGCCCGTGAGAAGGTTCTTCGAAAATCGTGGTTGCGCGTGAAAGGGCGATCGAACTCGCACGAACCTGCCGCGATCACCTGGTAGAAGCACGGCTGCTTCGAGGTGCCGACGACGTTGCTCGCCCAGCAGCCCAAGGTACCGTAATCCATGTCCGTAGAGGGGGTGTAATTGAGCCTACTCCAAGTACCCTCGCTGGTGTACTTTGCGGACGGAACGTTGCTCAGGTCGCCGCTGCTGTTGAAGGTCCAGTGGAAGGACACCGTACTGGGGCTCGCCTCGACCTCGCATATCAGGCTTACGGTTTCGTGCTTCAACGCCCCGTGGACGTCCTCGGGAACGTTGAACGGGGGCGGGGTGGCGTTCTGGTACTTCCACCCACCGGAGTTTACGACGTGCTTGCAAATCGGCGCATCTGAAACGTTGCCGGGTTAAAGAATTGCCGTTAGGAGCAAAGCTCGGAGGTGCCGGTGGTTGAGCGGCGCTTCGAGGCTGTTTTGCAATTTGGCAGCAATTTGGGGAAGTTTTGAACGCGGTCGTTCCTGGATATCTAAGATCGTTATACGTATTTTATTAGCGTTGCTCGTTGATTCGCGTCGTTCGTCCGCGTTATTACCATCGTATCGATTATCGAGGATGACGATCTTTGCCTTTCACCGGCCTTCCCATTGAATCGTCCGCGCAGTAACGTTCGAGGAACACCGATATCGCGTCGGGAACTGCGCTCGGAGAATCGAGAGCCGTAAATTTGCCCCTGTAATTCCCGATTCCGTAGTTTTTTTCACTGCCAAAAGTTGGGGATTTCCAGCGACGCACAACGGACGGCGCTTTACGATAGGCGAGGTATACGCGCAAAAGATTAAAGCGATGCGCATTTTTTATATTTCACCAGCGCCATTGCAATTAAAGCGGGGCGAGGAGGAGGATACGGCCGGTGGGGGCGAACGTGAAAAGGTATAAAACATTTTATACATTATTTATTTTACTATCGCGCCGGTGTTTCCTAAAGGATATATTTCCCGTATTAACGTCGAGAAAATAAAAACTAATATAACGCCGAGCTTTACGCGGAGAAATATGTGCCGCTGGGTTTATTACGACGCGGACGAGCTTTTTTCTGGATGAAATATTTTTTTTCCCGACGTTTCGGTACCGCGCCGCCATAAGGACACAAAATATACTTACACATGACCTCGAGGATTACTTCGTTGGAGCTGGCACGGCCCTCGACATTGACAGCCGTACAGGTGTACCTTCCAGCGGATTCTCGAGTTATGCTCTGAAGTACCAGAGAGTGGTCCGAAAGCACTATGCCGGCGGTAACGTTGTAATGGAGCTCTTCCTCCTGAATAAACAAGGCAAAAGAGATTCCGCATCAAAGAATTGTTCCCGGAGATTTCAGGTCAGTGTTCAGCGAGCTGGGGATATACGGCATCCTCCAAGGTATCCCCTTCGATAAAGGACACTTTGAGGCCTAACGAGCCCTACGTCTTCCCCCTCGTGCTTTCCACTCGAACGAAAACGATGCGAGCGCGGATCCGAGTACGATATTATACGATACGAGCGTAGACCCAAAATCCGTATGTTCAAGGCTCTTGCTCGCGGATCCGAGGAGGTCGCGGTGATTTAACCTTTTCGCGAACAGCTCGCGTACTTGGCGACAGTGGTGGAAATCTCGACTTGCTCCGCGGTGGCGCCTGAAGATCGTGCTCGCGGAAAACAAACGTGGTTCCGCAGTCCGCCTCCGCTCGGTCGAGGAGGCCAGACAAAAGGAATTCGCGATGCACGCTCCTCTACAGCGACCTTCCCTATCCTCTCCTTTTTCTTTTCCATCGGTCTTTCCTCCCTATCTAGTTATTTCGCGTGCACGCGCGCACGCTTTCAGCGCGCTTGGCTCGCTTCGACAAACTTTGGTCCTACGCTGGAAATCGCTCATTTCGGATATCTTTATATCCGCATCGATTTATGGCAAACGCGATTCTACGCGATTATAGGTTTAAAGGAATTCGCGAATTGTAGGAAACAATGCGTAAGATCGGGGAAAACGTCGATATCCCGGAATATAACGGGGACATTTTTCTATACCTTTGCTCGTCATCCACGTCCTCTCACGCTGGTTCTTTTGCGGGCAAATAAAACACTGCATGTACGTAACGGTATATTTCACGGTAGATTACGCGCCAGGGCGGGATTCGTAGGTTTTCCCAAGCCGTTGCAGTCGCGCATACGGCTGGCGCGGGGCTTCGCGTGCGTAACGCGTTGATACGAGAATTTTCCGACGTTTCCCGGTTTATATGCTCGCGTACATCTCCACCGCGCCGCTTGCTTATTCCTCCTATCCCGGCTCTCCCGCTTTATACATAGGTACACAATATTATAATTTTCCCCCGGTAACTTTTCGACAAAGGCTTTGCACACGGATTGCGGCCCAAGGCGAGATACGCGAAACGGAGATGGCGGATGGATGTAAATTTCGGAAACTCGATTATTTCCATTGGGTCCCGGTATATCCTACACTGGCGCGGGTATCGCGCACCATGGAGATATCTGAATATTTGACGGGGCTCGCGCCCAACATCGACGAATGTGAAAGTTCTTCCGACGAGGCGTCGGTTCTACTCGCGAGTCAAGGCGCCGAAAATTCCTCATTTGGACAGGGCATTTTTCCTTCGACCGTTAAATCTTGTGCGCGGTTTGTGGTTCTACGTCATTTTTCGTACGTACGTAGGAGCCCTGTAGCGCCAAGAGCATTGGCTGCGAAAGGAACGGTTCTCTCTTCCGATTAATATATCGGAAAGTCTTCTTTGAAAACGCATTCGACGTTGCCCCCGCTCGGTTATCGCTCATACGCGTGGGGAAACGAACGTGGAAATTCGCTTTGTAGTACAAAGCGTTGCGGGGCGATGATGGAAGCGGTGATAACAGAGACGCGTTCCGCATCTTGGTTATCGCGGCGTTAAGAAAGTATTCGGCTCAACTTTTTCGGCGTTACTCCGGATACTTATGCAGGGCGGTGTAAGTCAACCCGGGAGCGCAGCATCTTAATTTAAATCTCACGGTGACGTTAAACACAACGCAAAACTTTTTTACGTCGAGCTTTAGGAGTACTCGGAAGTTTTTTTTATATCGCGGCCGTAAAGAGTCTTTACGTTATTGCTCTTTCGCGTCGAGTCAACCTCCGCGATAAGGATATAACGTCGAGACCCTGCTCTTTCCCCGGAGAGCCTGCTTCTTAGAACGGTTGGGCTACCGTTAAACGAGATATCTCCTCTTAATTATTTCGACCAGGACACAAATTAATTAGATCGGTGAGATTATACCGAATTATTACCGGCACGGTGCACCTATTAGAGATTATATCGGCTGTTCGTTCAATTATTCGCAGTACGATTTGCGAAATTATGCGGAGGAACGACGGACTGAGAGATAGCGAGGATGGGGGGGGGTGGGAAGGGTGCCCGAAAATGGACTGGAAGATTTTGGAAACGGCTGATTCCTGTAAACGCTCGTGGATCTAGGAACGATCGAGAAGATTCCAGGAGCGATCGATCGGTGCCAATGCGAGGCGATCGATTCGTCGAGCTTCGGCGGAGCAACGTCTGATACGTTTCGAGGAATAGAGAGTTTCTTGTATTACACTATATAATACAGCTGATATCGCGAGGATCCTACAACGTTCGATCATATCGCTCGGCGGAGGAATGGCTAAAAGCGCCCGACGGAATATGAAAATCACGATTCTCAGCGCGGTAGCTCCGGGGAAAAGGCACGCACGAGCGTCGTCTCGAGGTCGCGTCGACAATGTTTGAGGATTACCGTGCCTCTGGAAGATTCGACTCGTGCACGGGGCGAGCGGATGGAATCGGATGAAACAAGGCCGCGAACAAGGTTGGCGGAAAGGAAGTACGGCCGACCGCGAGGGAGAGAGAGGCTTTGGCGTACAAGAGGAGAGGCGCATACGTGTATGTACGTTTCTCTGCTTGTTTTATACGACTAACGCTCTCCGTATCCGTTTCCCCGGCTTGGAGGAGTTTCCGGAAACTCGTACGTGCCGCGTGTACGGCGCGAGCATCGGCACGGGCCCGCTTGGAAGCTACCTCGGATTGGGAAACGATACGTCTTCGTATCAGACACTGCGTATTATTACTCGCGTCCTCCTCGAAATACCTACGCGCCGAATACGCGATTTTCCATGCCTCCTGTCGTCGCCAAAGGCTACGCGCGGCTCATTATAGCGCGTAACGAACGAGGATATAAAGTTAATAAAGTATCGTCGAATAGAAAATCGAATCGTTTATTTTTTCGCCAAGGGAAATTTATTCCGGAAGAACTCCCGATAGCGAAAAGTACGAAACTTCCTGCGCGAAACGTCTCTACTTTACCTCGGTCATCTTGCGCTGTAATTCGGGCGTAAGTTTGGCCGAGAATCGAATATTAACGTTTCTCGATACTTGCTTCGTTGCGAGCAACGCTTTCGAAAGTCTTGCGAGCGGTTCGAACGATTCGCAACGAACAGCAGCGGACTCTGGTGCGTAAAACGACATCGGTTAGAAAAACTCGACAATCGTATTTCGTTCTACGATCCATCTCGAAAGGTGCTCCTTAAGGCGCTTACCGCAGTTGGACGCTTAGCGCGGTCCGTTAACTCGCGAAAATTTAAGACCTTTTCAAAATGTTTAAATATATTTCCATTTACGAGGGATTTATTCTTAGAATTTTGCCGAGCGAACGAACGGAGTTTGGCCGCATTAAAAAGTTGGCTTATTTCCTTGTTCTTTAATTTCAAGGAGGATTAGCGGAGGAGATTTCCTTTGCGGATTTTTATTTCATTATCAGCGCTTTCCCGTTCCCCTCTTCCTTTCCGGGAGTATTACTTATCCGTATCGAGATTCAATACCATCGGTACCCGATTATCAAGGTGAATCCTGTGGTATTTAAGCCGAAAAGTAGGAGAGGGCCTAACGTATCGATTTGCGATACCGGAATCGAAGTTCGATAGACCGAAGACCGTCTTTTGTTCAAGGCTACTTACGTACCAAGAGTTATCGGTTATACATTCGTCGCGGAAGGGGCTCCGTTTATTCCGATTGGTCGAAACAGCTTTTTGTCTTGAATCCGGGACTGGAGAGTTTTCCACGAGATCGATTTACCTTCCATTTACCTTTCGGGCGGATGCACGAAATTTCTTCGCTCCCATCGAACGCGAAACAAGACTCGTTTAAGACGACGAGAGATAAACGGGCAGACGAATCCCGAGGAACGGCTCTTTCGTCGAGGCCTCCTTCTTAATCGCGATCCCAGGACTCCGAACACCGGACGAAATCCATCCTCGACCGTTCGAGAGTTTCGGCTTGCGAATAAAACGATACGAATGCATCCTCGATCGATCCTCTTTCGGCCACGATCTTAGGATCCCGAATACCGCTAGAATCCACCGTCGACCGTGTTAGCCTGAACTTCCTCGATCTCGCGTAACGGAACGTGACTGTACTAGACGTTAAATATTCGTATTCGCGTCAGAACGATAATACGTACCCGTACCGTTCGCGGACGAGCGCGGAATATATTTGTGCGTTCCTGTATTACAAACGGCTGCCGTGGAAGGAGCAGACAAGGGCGATAACTTCTACCTCGCGAAGTACCTTCCTACGTGAGTTCCTCCGCGTCTTGTTTTCCGAGTCCCTTCCTCGGTTTCTATACGCCGAATTATGCATGGAGCATGGATTAACTTTTCCACCTTTCATTCCCCATCGGAGCCGTGTCAAACTCGCTGATTCAACCGATTTTTCGTAAAGACCCGAGTTTTGCGCCCAAATATTCCACGAATTAAAGAAACAAAAATCTCCACCTTGTTCGTCAAAATCGGAATACTCGTAGAGAAGGTAGCCGAGAAAAAACGTAAAGCGTACGGCTTTCGAATGGATATCAAATTAATCCTTTCGAGGAGGGCGGTGTGTTGTATCGAGCGTGGGCAAAACACCGCCGTTTATTACAATTGAGCGCAATTTGTTCTGGTTGCTTAATAAAGTTGTTGGAGCACGATCCGCGGTTCGATGCTTATTTAACTTTGAGAATTGACCCGTAAGGTGATTTAGCATAGGAGCTACTGTTTGACGTGGGTTTCGACCGCGGGGACCGAGAGTATACACGACCGGTATTGAACCCCCCCATTTCTCAGAGCGTAGGTTAAAGTTCTATTCACCGTGCCACCGCAGTCCCAGTTCGCCCACGTTATTCCCGGTCCACCAGAGGTGTACATTTATTAAGGCACGCTTCACAATGCACGGTTAATGTAATGCAATGTTTGGGCTAGTTGGCTAAATCGACGAAAGCTTTACTTTCATTGAAACTCCGTTAACTCGAAGCTCGTGGTAATGCAACAAACGAAGGGTTTCGATCTTGTTCGCCGCCACTGGCCGTTTCTCTTTCCGAAACGCGATTAACCTTTCAAAATTCCTGGGAAATTCTATTAGGGCAAAAATGAATTAGGAACAAAGACTCGATACTCGCGTTTGCGAACGAGAAAGGAGTAAATTTTAAAATACAAACCCTGGCACGTGCCATGGTTTTCGCACAGCGTCGATGCCAATGCGGCGTACGGATCTAGATCGAATCTTTCGGGTTTTTAATTTTCACTCGCCATAAAATTATCCGAGAATGCGCGTTGCCCGCTCGGCCATTTGTGCATTCTCGCGTGTGATTTACCAGCGTCCCCGAACTGGGCACGTGATCGAGCTTCGGTGTAATTCGCCGCTGAAATAACGAGGGAGACTCGTGGCGGCTCGAATTTGCCGAAAAATCTCCGGGCTATCGCGAACCGTCGCCTTTGTGCGCTCGCGAATACAAATTTTTTGATGCAGGAAGTGTTTGACGCCGAACCGATGCATTTTGCCGACGATTTCGACGTATTTGTATCCATGCCTTTACCACTTTTGTTTTAAAACTCCCGATACCTAGGTCGTATTTGCGGTTACGCGCGCGAAATTTTGTACATTCTCCGTTTCGATCGTGGTAAATAGAAGCGTGGAAAGCGTTCGAAGAATTCTTTTATTCTGTTCGTCAAAGAATCGGTAATTCGGGAAACTGAAATAAGGACGAATGAAATAATTTGATTTACAGTCGGACGATAAGGCGTTTTATTTTACACGAGTCAACGATCGATCCCTTATTTCTAGAGGTCCTCGTAATAATAGAAACCAGAATAATGGTCGAAGAATTCGCCCTTTTTCCGCGTACGCGGAATCGTACACCGAACGGTACTTCGTCGGATCGGTATTACTCAAGAAGACCCAATTTGGAAAATGAAGAAGAAAGAGACCGAGTTTCTTCGTCGGCGCGTGTTAATTTCGCCATCGGGGGCACCGCATCTTACTCTGCCAAGGGGGGAAATCGGTTTTTCGAAGAGCGGAGGTAGATTTTGAAATTTCGATGCAAAGCCTGCGAAACGCGCGCGCGCGAATGGGCACTCGGCCGTAGAAGAGAATTTTCATTCGCGCGGACGTTTTTACGCGTGCGTTTTTACGGATTGGTAAACCAGCTCTGGCCGGTGATTCGTGGGCAATTTATTGGTTTGGTTTCGAGGCGGTGCGCGGCGGGGGGAGGCCGAATGGACGGGAAGTGACAACGGGAGCTCGTAAATTTACAATAATTTCGGCAGAGTGCACACCGATGCGCACGGAGGCACGAATGGCCGGAGACATTCGAAATTATCCCTGCTTTTCTACGAAATTCCGTTTCGCCGAAACTCCCCCGGCCGCGATATTTGAGATTCCTTCCCCGTTCACGGCCGATGCTTCAATTTTTCTTCTCCCGTGAAATACGCATCGCTCGGCACGGTAACCATCCGCGGATATTCAAACTCTGCTCTGTTTCCATCAAATATTCCCTTTGCAACGGACATCCTTTTAATGCTCGGGCTAGAGGGATCAAAAATCGGATCGGAACAGGGACGTGCGTTTTATCATTTTTCAGAACGATACCGCTCGCCTAGGGACGAATAACCTCGAGCATGGTTTAGTCGCAATTATTCGCCGCTCGTCCTCGCGAGTATCGATCCTGACATTGACGCGGGCGCGCGTGGCTCTCGTGCAGCCTGGAGGATTCCTTCTTCGTACAAGTGGCCGGTGCCCGGCCAAGAAAGATAACGCGCAAATTATCCTCTTCGAGGGAAACTATTCCTTTCCTACTTCCCTCGTGGGCACAAGCGACGATGGAAGACGTCGAAAGGCGGAGGAAGCTTCGTCGAGGATTAGCACGTTCGGCGTCGCAGCTTTCCCATTTGGCTTTCTTCCGCGACGGTGTCGGCCGCCGCGATAGCGTCGCTGAATCGCCGTCGAGAAGAGGTGTGGAACCTCGCAAGGCTGCGCCAAGAATTTTGCGACTGGCCCCAGACGGCCCCATCCCCTCCGTGGAAAATGACGGAAAGCATAATCCGCCTTAAGAGGCTTAGCCCGGCGATCCTCGAGCTACCGAAGATAACGCCTCGAGATTTTCAGGTGCGAGCTCGAGGATTTTCGAGGTACACCATGGAGGCATCTTGTCGCGAAAGACGAGACTCGTAAGAGTTTTTCCCTCCTTTCGACCCGTTGGCCGATAAAGCGCCTTATCGGCCACCTTCGAGCATGGCCAGGGCGTTAAATCGATCAAAAGTTTGCGTCGTCAAAGGTCGACATGGGCGAAAATGCGAGGCACGGGGCCGGGTAAGGGAGCGACTATTATCCAAGAGTCGAGGAGACATTTTTATCACCGATCACGGCGCAATTTTCTCCGCTCCTGAGATTTTTACCGTCGGACGCGATTATTACGTTGGTTTTACGTCCGCCCTCTCCTTCTTTTTTTTTTTTATGACTACGTAATAAAGGACGCACGGGGACCGGCCGGGTTCTGCAACGTCGTTTAATTTCACGCTTGTGTCAATTCGTCCGAGAGTTCCTTTTATGACGTTCCCATGCGTCCCCTTTTCCACGTTTTCCTCCTCCTCGCCCCTCGGCCCGCTCCCCGCCCCCTTTCGCGATGACGATGAACCGGAATTGTCGCCTCGCATCTCGTCCGGCTTCAAATTTTGCGTGCTTTGTTCGAAGCGTTACCGTAAAACGTTCGATCCACGCTGACCATCCGGCTGCCCTACCGATGTTTCAAAAACATGCTCGCCGCTACCTCGCTTTTCTTTCGGCCTTCGCGATCTGCGGCCAGTTCGGAGTAACATTCCATTTACGTGCTTTTTTCCAAATCATCTATCGTTCCTCCTCGGCTCTTTACGTCGGTAATTCGAAAGGGTATTCGTTCCCCGACCAAGGATTTATGGGTTACGTTCAATTTTTCCGTGTCCCTTTAAAAGCACGAGCCTACAATAGCGGGGAAAATTACAGTACGGTCATAGCATCGAAATCTAAATCAAGCGTCGCTCGTAAATCCTGAGTTTTCGCGAATCTTTCGCGCGATTTGTATTCGTTCGCCTAAAATTAATTCGATCCGCTCATTCTCTTCGCTTTCATTCGTGGTACGTACCTCGTGGAACCAGTTCAATTTGTAAGCCCTGGGATTGGCTCTGACATTGCACTCGAAGTAAACGTCGTCGCCCTCCCTGATGTCCTTTGGATTCAAGGACGAGCCCATTTTCAGAGTCACGATGGGTGCGACTATAAAAATACGGATAACAGCGTCATTAGAGGGTTGAAAAGTTCCAACGTAACGTTTCATCGTACGTCGTCGAGCCGTTACGTATTTTGGAAAGTAATGCTATATCACTTTGGGATGCAATTTCTGTCCTTACAACGGTTTTGAGTAAATCGATAAAGCCAACATAAGCGTTCGATCGATTTTTGTTCGGTTTCGCAAAAAACCGCTGCGATTTGGAAGTCTCAGGAGCGCGGCCCGATTCGTGGCTACACGTGCAAACGTGGGGCACTCCGCGCGGTTATTCGAGGTACGCCAACAATTCTCATCGACGTTTCTTTTCCGCGGATGTTGAAAAAAGCTCGTCGATGGAGAACCACGAGGTAGAATTTTTAATCGAGCTATTTGTAGAATGCTATTTACCTGGCGGGTTGTTTTCAAATCCAGGGAGCGGTAATGCGCGGATAATGGCAGGGTGTGTTTAATGAAATTTGCATTTTAGCTCGGCAGGATCGAATCACGGGTCGAAAACGAAACTGCCGCAATAATAACGTCGCGCTTGAATTAACGCGGAATGTTTTATCGCCCGTGGTTCCTCGTAGGACGGGAATCCCGATTGAATTTCCCGCCGGGTATATCGGGAGCGATAAGGACACGCTTTGTTGGTAACCGGCGATTCTTGCCCCTGGGCAAAACCGAGCTTCCATCGCGCTCGCCCGCTCCCACTTCGAACTTCGACCTTCCATCGGGGATGCTTCACCTTTGGCGGAGCCCTGCCGAGAACATTGGCCTCGGCCAAAACCAGCGGCCAAATCAAACGTACTTTATGCCGCGCGCGCGGCACGAAAATTGAAGGAATTGATCATTCGTTTGAATTTTGGGGATAGAAATACGCGTTTTATGATCGTCCTTTTGTCGTATGCCGAATAGCCTTTTCCTCGTAGTCCTTCCAACGAATACCGAGAAATGATCGCGATCCGTCCATAATGGTTTTCAATTAATTTTTATGCGACTAGTTTACGATATCGAAGCACGGCAATCGGGAATCGAATTTCCGGCAATCGTTTCAGCGCAGCTTCATCGCCCTTCTCTATTTTCAAAAATGCGGTCGAAAAATCCAATCGCGCGCGACTCGACGCATCCATTTTATATGCGAATCGCAGAGAATTTCAATTTACGATCCGCGGGGACGGAGTTTTGAAACGTCTATATTAATATTATTTTATTGACGGTCAACGGCCGTAAGACTTAACAAGTTGTGGGGCGCAGTGGTTGCGTATGCGACCGATGAGTGGTGACGATCCCTCGCGTAGGAAGGAATGCCTGTGGTCGAAGTGGTCGAACACCGGAGGCAGGGGCAAAAAGTCAAGATCGTTGGAACATCGAGGAAGGAAAAAAAGTGACGGTTAACGGTCGAAAACGGGGAATCGAAAGAGGACGGTTTTTTAGTGGAAAATAAAAGAGAAAGACGCGGTAAGAATACGAGGGTAGGAAGAGCTAGGATGGAGAATATAAAGGATAGCGATCGTGAAACAGAGTAGGATTATTTTGTGATCGATGTGGTAATGGAAAGCGCGATACGAGGTAATTTTCACTTTTACTCTCCCCTCCCCCTTTACCCCTACAGTCGTAACGTCGGAACGATTTTGATCCATCGCTAGTCGATTTTCGATCTCGGAATTGCGCTCAAGGCTCCACCCTCCTTTCCCCTTTCCACAAATATTATTCTTTTACCTGCACCCCCATCGATGCTTGTCCGCAACGAAGAATCCACCGGATTATTTTCCTTTCCGACGAAACATCGATCGTTCGTGATGAGCGGCTTTTAATTATCGTGGAACAGCCGGTAGACAAATATTACTCGGCCGGACCCCTCCCCCCCTCGCCAACACAGACGGACACTCACAGTGAGATACCATCGGTCCGCCTGCTCGGTGACGTCGAATCGACAAAAAAAGGCGGAAAAAGAAGAAAGAGAGAAGAAAGAGGAATCCGAAGGAATATCGTGGGGCGGATCGAGGAGAAATTTCGAATGGCGCACCAGGACGAGTAGTCGGATCGATCGCTTCTGCGCTAAATCGTATTCCACCGTTGAGCATTATGGTAGGAAGGATGTTTTGATAAATGATTTTATTCCCGTTTAGAACGCTCTCGGGACTTTGCCGTTTGTTCGAGAAATTTGGGTGTTTTTCGAAAATTGCTCCGGACGCTTTCCCGGAATGTTTGGGTAAAACTTTAGGAAAACAGATTTGATCAAAGTTGCGCGCGAGAGGAATCGAAAGAGATTTTACGACGAGACGTAGACCGCGAAGAATGAGTATATCGAGGTGTTGTACGATGGACGGTTTTTCTTTCCTAATCATACCTTTTGTTCTCAAGTTCTAATTTTTTTCACGTTGTTTCGGATTTGGCGTCGCTTCGTTTCACCTCGCTGCTCACGAACGTCGCTTCGTATCCCATTGTGTTGCTTTACTTGGCTGTCATCTTGGAGAAACGGTCGCGAAGAAGGAAGAATCGTCATCGAGCCGGGATGCATTTCGTAAGCGCATCGCGATTCGTCTTCTCCCTCCCGACAAACATTTTTCATCGGCCGTCGGGGTCGGCAGGGTCGAGCAAAGCGTAATCTAATAATAACGGATTACCGCCGGGATGCCGTCGCAAAAATGCTACCAAGAAAGTTGCTCCTTTCATCTTTTTTTCAGCCTGGACGTTAGAAGTGAGCGGAAGGTGCGAGTCAAAATCACGGGCGTAAAAGCACAGCGCCGCTGCGCCTTTATCGTCATTAATTCTGGAAAGTGTCGCGAGAAAACTCTACGACGGAGATATCCTCGGGGGGATAGCTTTTCTTAAAAATTAACGCTCCGAGTTGCACTCCGGTCGAAGTAAATATGGGGGAAAGTTTTATGACGAATGACCAAACGGATCTCGCGCTCGGAGAAATTTGAATTAATCAGAAATGACCGATGAATTGAAACACAGGCGACTCCTCGAAATATACGATGCATCGTCCTCGACCCATGTCCCTGGGTAATCGTCGTAATTACTTTGGATCGTCCTTTGCGATTTTGATTCTTCTCGTCGATCGCAAATGAGATTATTTCGGCAAACGATCGCCGCTCGAATCTTTAGTATTTACGATCGCGAAACGTTCACCTATCGAACAGTTTGGTTGGAAAGGCGAAACGTAAAATCCACGTGGAAAGCGGGTGGAATCGGATAAAGATGGATTTGAGGGAAACCACGAGAGATCGTAATCCATAGGGTAAGAATGTGGCATTAGGGGGTGATATAACCGCGAAATAAATCGGGTATTAGAGGGGAGGATGCTGCATCGCGTATATTCGCCGCACGATATAAACGCATGCATGCGGCAAGGCACAATATGCACTCGAGTGGCGTGGGAATAGCACCACGGTGAAATTCACGGAATACGTGCGGTCGCATACATTCGACGTCGATCTATAGTCGCGCGAGTACGCACGTCCGCGTGCACGTAATCTTACGAGAGTAGCCTTACCATAGCCGGAGCACCCCGACTTCAATGAGATTTGCCAGGATCGCACGGTTACGTATCATCCAAATGACTTACGATTCTAGCTTTACTCGAGACCGTACGCGATGTTTGCGAAATCAAGGCCATTGAAAAAGGATGCCGCGATATCGCGTGTTACGGTGACGCGTTCGGATACATACGGTAGCGTAAGTACATATCGCGAAGAATCTCGTTGTACATACCTCGTTCCTTCTCTCCTTCCAACCATCAAAGTCGGAACTCTATATCGCTGCGCACACGCGTTTACCATCATTTGGGACTTTCTCGGGGTTTCCGAGTAGACCACGAAGAGAAATAGCGATAAGAAGTGTCTTTAATCTCGACTCTCCGCGTAGTTTCAAAGAAGTAAAGGAATGATTTCTGATCAAAAGTTTTACGAGCGCAAGGTCGTTGTTCTTAGTTTTTGTTATCGTCCGGCACGATGCTTTGGCTTCGGATTTCCCGTTCAATTACTAGGAAACATGACGTACACGGTCGATGTTCGATGGCCGACCGACGAGATCGAATGCTGGCTATCCGGGGTACAAGTTTAAACCTCGCTTCGTTGTAACATCGTAGCTTCTGGTTCGCCCACGCTGCCCCAGCGTATGCTCCGATAATTTATTACCGGGTAAACGATGCTGTACCATCATTACCATTACAAAACATCCGATGTGTTTCGATGCAATGTGCATTAACCATTTTGGTACAACCGGAACACGTTTCCAAGTGGCCTCTCACCCTTGATTTTAGCCGATAATCCTCGTAAGCAATACCTATGTAATGGCGATAATGCCAATGGTGTTTCAGGTCCGTGCGATCGGGTTGGCGCAACGTGCGTTCATCGTTTCTATGAAAAAGAAAAAACACGATCCATCGAGCTATAATCCCTTATTTCATTACGCCATGCGTTGGTAGCTAACCGAGGATTTGTGCATTCGCACGGTTTTCGACGAGATCGTGTTTCGCGTTCGCGCACGTGGATTTGCATAATCTGCGTTTATCATTCGCGTAACGACACGCGATCGATCGCGTTACGCGTTACGAGGAGATTTTATTCAAAATATTCTTAGTCGGCCACGTTGCGTGTTTGAGGGTTGAAGGAGGATTCGTGCGTTCCCGGAGCTTCCGACGAGATCCCGTTTCGCGTTCATGCGCCCAGGTTGGCGCAATGTGTGGCCACGTAATAAGTGGAGGGACGCCGAATCCACGTATCCAGCGGGTAGCCCACTTACGTTCCACGCTTCTGACGTTCGGGAGTGCACGTGGCACGTCCAATTATACGCCGACGTACCGGGCTCGGCTTAATTTTCATTATGCATGCGCCTTTTACGAAAATGCACCTACGGGCCCGCGGGGGCATAAACAGAGCCGCCCCATCGCGGATAGGCGGCATCGTGCCTTTTTCCGTCTAAATTACCTTCGACTCGTCGTTGGAATTGCGCGCCCGATTTCTCGTTATCGCTCGATGGCGCGATCCTTTTTTTACCGCCCTCGAGTTTTGGCGCTTCTCGTAGCGCGACTCGATTAATCCTTTCGACGTCCGAGGCTACTCATCTGGGGTAAAGTAATCGTGCTCCCACTTGCATCTACGGACTTTTTCTTCGTTGCGACTCCAGCTTAACCGCTCGAGCCACATCTTTGCAACTGACGCTAACGATACGAATGAGGAGGAGTTAATATGTACGAGTCGTGCCTGGACGATCGAAAGGATCCAAATCGCGATCGATATTTTCCCTGGAGTCCGATCGAAGAAAGGGAACGAGCGATTAAATAATAATTATTAGAAACGGGAACGTCCGTCGGTGCAAGAAATGTTTACACCATTCAGGATGGCATCGAGACACGCGCGATTTAATCCGGAAATTTTTCCCAGCATTTGCATCGTGAAAATAAATTATTTTATTATCGCCGATGGTGTTTATCGAGTTGCCAAAAGAGCACGCGTCACGCGCAATGTAAAACGCGAGTGGTAAAAGCTCTCGCTGGAATAACGGACGGTCGTAGAACATTCCGCAAGGATTAAAATCTCTTGCATATTCGTACATACTCGAGCACACGGCGGATTGGTTGGAACGAAATATTCCCTTGGCAAATTGGTCGAAATTGTTGGTTAAAAATACGGCGTGCTCGACAAAAAACATTTGTTCGGCGTTATTGATTTCGGATTTTCGCGATTCGCATTATTCCGTTATTGTGCGGGAAATGGGGGAAAATGATCATCGAGCCAGCGAAAACGTTCTCGCGTCCGTGTGCTTACTCAAATCGATAAAACCGCTTCGGCGAAGCGTACGCTCGGAGCTACGCACCACCATCGACCCACACCCCGCCGTATTGCGTATTCAAAATCTATAATATTATTTTATTCCTTCGGGGAGCTCCTCGATAACGACGCCGGAGTAAAAATGTGAAAAACGGCGGGACGTCGCGCGAGGAAAATATCGTACCTATTTTTCTCCGCCCTGACATTTTCCGATTCACTGTCGGTCTAAACATCGTCATATTTTTCCCGACGTGCAAGATCGACCATCGATTTGTACCTATACCCGAGAGGAAGGTTATTTTAAGCACCGATTTTGGAAGAATATTTCACGTTTGAAATCATACGTATTTTATAGGTCTCCGCTGCAATATGAATTTCCATACCTATTCGTTCCGCGAACGCGGAGGACGTATCCACTCGTTTAACCGTTTCCAATTTTTGCCCTCGGCTCCGCCAGAATCAAGGCCTTGGCCGCCTCTCCTGGAAGCTTTGCCTGGCTGCCCCGGTCGTCGAAAAAAATGTCGGAAATCAAAGTTGAAATTCCCATGTTCCGCCACTCGAAGGGTATCGATTCTTGCGATTCCTCTACAATCCGCTCTCGTATCCAGTGGCTCTCCGTGTAGGAAAGTTTTTCCCGCGATACATTAATTAGCCGCGGCCGACATAGCGTGTACCCATGACTCGTGTCCCTTTTAAAAATGAACGATATAAATCCACCAAATTCCTTTACCTTTGCCGGCGAAAAGTTACTCGGTCGCTCGCTCAGAATCAGGAGCGCACGGGGCACGGTGTCGAGTGCTCGAAGCGGGGTATGGCTCCTCGCGGATTTACATAGCGACTAATACCTCTTTGATACATAGGCTCAGAATCTGGCACGATATAGAAAAGCCAGGCACTTTGTACGTCGGCGGCTTTAAAGCCTTGAAAGCTTTGCATTGGTCGCATCATCGGCCATCCTCGGTGCCGGCCTAAAGCTTCCATCGATGCAGCCGGCTCGGAACGAATTATCCTCCCCACGGCAGAATGCCTTCTGCCGCATTCAGCTGCTTTTTCGAGCGATAAGCGAGATACGGGAGTAAACAGGATAAATTGAATTTTGCATTTGCGCGAAGGCTTCGCGAGGCAAAAAGGAGGAGGGCGCCGAGGGTGTGTACAGCGTAATGACACGCTCATCGCGAGAAGGATATTGCGATAGTCTATGTAAATGTAATGCACATTTACCACCTTCCATCGCGGACTTGAAAAGGGGTTCCCTCGAAATTGGGTTATTCGACCGGAAGAAACTCAATAAGGGCAGACTTCTTTTCGAAGCCGCCACACTCTTTCTGGATCTCTTTCTCTCTCTCTCTCTTTCTCTCTACCTCTCCCCCACTACCTCTCTCTTTCATTATAAAAAATAAATTACTCCGCGAAGAGGTGCTTCTAATGACGAAATTAAAGTTTTAAAGGATTTAAGATGAAACGAGGAAGGCGGATCTCAAAGGAGTGGTAACGTTAAGGCAGACCGTCTACGTTACCGTCTCCGAGCGGTTAACGCCACCAATTTGCCAACGCGTCTTACAGCAGCATTGCGTATTACGTACGTTGCGAGCAGCGATACACGCGCTGCATTACTTTGTTCTGATCGTCGAGCCTAAAAGCGTATCGCGAAGGACGAATCGTGGCTTTCCCCTGGGTTGCTCATATCCGATCCAATCCCGCAATTTTGCTTCGCGAAGACTCTCCTATTATTCGTCGCATCGCATTCAAAAGTAATTTCAGGTAATAATAGAAATCGAGCGTGAGACGAAAATTAATGTCGCTCTCTTGCTCCATCTTTTTGCGGTCCAACTTTGCGCATCGATGGATTTCGCAGGGGCACGTTCGTGGTAAGAGAAAAGTATTTTTCTTGCTGGCGGAAGGTCGCCGACAGGGAGGAGGGCAACTTTTAATTATCCCGCGATACGTGGCCGGACGAATATTTCACCGGGCGGTGCAATTTTATTCCAGGCACAATTTCAAATCCTCGGTGTTGGTAGCGCTGGTCGAGGGGCCGTACGGTGCGCAGGAGGGATTGGGAGGGAGAGGGGGGGGGGAGGGGGCTGGAAGAAACGTTAAAGGGCACGATCGAGCCGATATCGCCCCAAGCCAATCTCCCCAAATGTTTTTACAGCTGGATCACAATTACACGGGCTTTATTGAATATCCATGGCCGAACACATTTCCCCTAACCGACCGGATTATTATTCTTTCGCGACTATTACAGAAAATACCCGATATCCTACCCGAGAACTCATCTAATAACGATTCGTTCGGCAGTATTCTAGATTGTTTTATTCATCGATTTCGACCGTAATACCGCGGTGCTTTTACAAGGTTTTGAGCGAAGAATGTGAAAAAATATTCCTTTGCTGCCTTCGTAACGTAGAAAAATGGCTTTGATATTATAACGAAACTTCTCAGGTGTCCCAGATGCTACTTTCTCGATTCCTAACGAAGACAAGCATTCCTATAATATTTATAATGGTTTCGCGACGCGATCGTCCATTTAGAATCTCTTTATACTTGCTACAATGGGGGTACATTTTTATGCGTGTAACGATAAGATCCTCTTTTGCCCTTTTCGTATCTTTTTCCTTGCTCAACAATTCCTTGGTCTGTCTTGCTTTGTGCATTCCGTCGGAACGTATTATTAGCGTATTGCCCGAAGATCTTGTTATCCGCAAAATGTTCGCGGTAACCGATGCAATACAGCTTCCTCGGGAAACGTAACACAGGCGCGCGCGATAAGCTTAGAAAAAAAGTTAGCTTCTCGCCTAAACTTTACACGGTGAAATCATAGTCGAGCAACGTTAGTCCACGAGAAATCGTAGTGCCGACGCGCCACAGTGCGCATCGTGCGTGGATCGATCCTCTCGAGCTGAACTCCCGACTCTTCCGATTCGCAATCCTAGCCGCTTTATCGTTTTACATTTTGTTGCTCCACGAGTGGATATTTATCAATGTGGCGCAGACGCGTCGTGCCTGTTACGTCGATAAACTCTTCGATCGGGATCGTTAAGATTTTTGGTATTGACGCTTCGCATTCGTACCGAGCAGTTCTCCAAGTTTTGCTCGTGACGCGGTTATAAAGAAGTGCCTTCCAAGACCGTTAATTTCCATCGCTCTTCCCACGCGTCGGTACTAGCGGTACGTCATTTCATTAATCTTCGTTTATTCTCCGCACATTTCAATCCTCCGTATATCTTCATTTAACCTCGCTCGTTCACTCGGTTATTCTCGTTAAACGTTTCTCGAAGCTACGCCGTTAATCCCTTTCCTTGTCATCGACTTTCTCCTAACAATCGTTTCTCGGTATTTCGATGTGCGTTCCGCTGAAAGATAAGAGTGTTCTTTCCTTTTATCCGAAGCATATATCCGTCCTTAAATCCGCCGTATAATCCTAACGTTAAAGTGCAGTTGGTTTAGCCTTGTTGGAAGCGAGTCTACGATGGTGAGTGTGTATAATCGAGATGTCTTGTATCCGGCATTGTCGGATTACCGAAATATTGAAATTCCGCTAATTAGGAGATATTTCAACATACCAAGTAGGAGCTAAATTGTAGAAGTCGCTAATGAGATTTATCGATTTGTTTCGGGCAGTGTTAGAGCAGGATCAAATTTCTGATGCTGGACGGGGCAGAAAGAGCTAATTGGTAAGTGGAAACTATTTTCACGGTGCACGGTATAAAACTAATGAGAAATTTGATCGACTCGAACATCGAGAACTACCTTATTCTATCAGACCTCGTAGTACTTTCTTGATATAACATCGTTAACCGTGTTTACTTTCATTCGGTACATAAAAATACTCTTTTCCGATAAGCGTATGAGTATTTAAAATAATTAAAGTACTTTAACGTATTGAATTTTCATGTCAAGTCTTGGGCACGTTAACGCGATCAAATGGGAGGTTTTGCAGAAGAAATGCGAGATCGGTTACGGTTGAAAAAATAATCAATTTCCCGGATCACGAAACGTTTCGATACGTGGCTCGCGCTTTTCCTCGATAACGTAAAAATAAAATTCATTCTTCGAAGGATGAACAGCCCCGAACAGTTGCCCGGATCTTTGCTGGTATCGGATGAAACGATAAATCACCAACCTCGAAGGGTGCGCGGAAGGGAGATTTTTTTTTAATATCTGGCGTTTCGTGTAAAATTTGTCGCATTGGTTTTCGTTCTTTTATCCGATCGGCCAGAATGGGAGTATAATACACAATACCCCCTAGTCGGTCTCCGATGTTGTTTAATATTTGAGTTTCCGCTATGAAAATGCATTACCGGATAAATTGGAGCAGCAGGATTGCGTAAACGCGGTGCTGCTGGGTGCGACTCGGACGAATGATCGATTTTAAGGGTGGAGTGTTCACGTTGCGTTATCATCCGTTACGAGAACGAAGCTCGTCGGTGGTGGGCTTTGAATTAATCGTGTCTAATTACGGGATTTAAATATGTACCGTGTTTTATAACACAATTTTACACGTACAACGATACCACACAATGTTGCGACGCGTAAAGCAATTATTACGCAATTTACGACTTTCTCTTTGTCAAAATTAACGTTTGCGCGTTTACGTACCTATTCTTTATTACGAATTTACGTATCGGTCGTAAAAAATTGTATTCTCGGGGGGATTTTGATCCGTCGTTAGGTATAATCGTAAGTGCGTCAAAAACGTGTATTCCAGTAGGTTTTCGCAATGGCTCTCTGGAATCCCGATTGTTTACTCGCTAGTGGACCGCGGTTAATGCACATAGTCGATGATGGGCTCAGGTAGCGGATGTAGCTCGAAGCTGACTTCGGATTTAAATACACGCGTTTTGGTCAAGAGGGAAAAAGAAAATAATGGAAAATAAAAGAGGCACTCGTTACGAGTTGTATATTTATTCGTATCGATACATCCGTACGATGCACCGATAAAATTTCACAAAGCTGCAGCAAGGTACATACTTCGCTCTCTTTTTTTTAAACCAACGATCCGCGAATAGTACCCTTTGACTCTTGACAAATGTAACGTACGTATCGGGCTGCGACTACCGCTTTGGAATATCATTTGTTACGATTAAAAAGAATCGACGAGGTTCCGCATCGAGTGTCGGGACGAGGTACAAAATAGAATTATTCGCGTATCTCGTTTGCCCTCAAAGGTTTACCGATGTTTCGGTCGATTAAATTACCCCCTCGGAGTGGTGCGCTCTCGAATAAACCGGGTATAAATTCGATTAAACGCAATTAAGCTCGTAAGTGACACCGAGAAATCGGCTTGGCCGTTTCATTAAAATCAAACTCTTATCTACGCCGCGTCATCGAAGCGAGTATATTTTGCAGCGGTTTATTTTAAGTGTTTTTCTTCCGCGCCGGGGAGAAAAGCGTGTACGCGTGTCCGGCGAAGTTTCGGTAGTCGTAAAGAGAAAAGTAGCCGAGAATCCACTTGGTCGGACCGCGCGATATAAGGGGGAAGCGTCGACAGCAAGGAATACGTTGTCGGGACGCGCACGACGCAAAGTGGAGCCGCGAGGGTCGAGGAAAATCACCGGCAGTGTCCCCGATGATTTGCCCCCGACGCTCTTCGTCATTCTCCCCCCGGGAATCGTTCTCTCCTATGACAGCCGGCCGATATCGAAGCGCTTTCGTCGGCCTGCACGAACGACGACGATGCTTTATCGGCGAGGATCGCCACGGTGAGAAGATTGGCACCCGTGGCGTCGCCATTATTTCTTCGGACCATCTCTCGACCATAACGTACGCGCGCACAAGCGCGCGGTCGGTGCTCCATTCGAAGAGGAAACGAATTCGAAAAGGAAAAATTTTGGCGGATGGAGAAAAGGGTCGATGACGGAGAACCCGCGTGAGTCTTGGATGGCCGAGGTATGACGTGGAATCGCGCGAGAGAGAAGCTTGGAAAAATTGCGCAACGAGACGCGAGATGAGTCGATGGTTTTGAGGAGAAACGTATCGCGGTACGCGTAATCCTCGTACAGAGAGAGGATCTCGATTGTCCGGAGTTACGTGAATTTACAGCGTGCAAAGTTAAGAACTTGGTATGTATCCACCAAGGCCGAAACGAATCGAAGATATAGCGAGAGTCGCGCGTCCCGAAGAGAAAAAGGAGAGCGAAAAAGAGGATATAAAGTTGGGGTGAATTGGCGAAAGGGACGCGTTAGGAAGGGGACACAAAAGAGTCGCGAGGATGAACGAGGCCAGAAGAGCCGAGTCAAAGGTTCGAGGAGATTTGGTAGGATCGGTCTCCGTGGAGGGAAGAGGAAGGAAGAGAGAGAGAGAAGGAGCGAGACTCGGCGATATGAATCCTGCAACGTGCGTCGATTGATCGGCGCGATATCTTTGGCTCGAATTCTCCTCCACGTTGGCCGCTTGTCTCGCAGCGCGATGAACTCGATTGATATCGGTGCCTCGTGAAATTTTGGAAAAAAGCCTAGAGACTGAACACGGCCGGCTTTGATCGGGAAAATGGATATACGTGTCTCTGCAGAGCCGACGGGATTACGTGCTCTGCAGATCGAACGAGTAGCGGCGATCTTTGGAAAACATTGGGGATATCCTTCCATCGGGATTGGAGATCCGGACGGTCGTGGAATCTTGAAAGTGGGATTTCAATATAGAACCCTCTATCCGATAATATATCCGCTATCTCGATAATCCGTTTATCCTTCATCGGGTTCTGCACGTCGTATCGCGAAGCAAAGCTCTCGGGCGGACTCTTACGGATTTCAACGAAACGCGTACGATTAATGAGGGAGGAAAGAGGATTTGGCACGATCGGCGATTTTCAAAGAAAACAGATTTTAAAGTCTATTTTGAAAGAAGCGCGTAAATGGGACGTTGCTTCAAAGTTATCGCGAGTTATGGAAGGCTAATCGTTGAGATCGTCTTCCAACTTTGTCGTGCCACTTTCCAAGTAACCCAAGTTCTAGCGATCGTGATCCAGGTGCAGCGTTTAAATTACGTTATGGAGATTGTCTAGGATTATCGGGAAAAATGCGAGGCTCGAGTCGTGTTCGGAAAATTGTTCGGGGCAATTTCACGATTGATCGGCCGGTTGACGAGCGTTGGTATTAAGGAAGCCAACGCGCGCGTATACGTATTACTTACTCGCGATTATATCGCCGCGGGGCGCGGTGCGATTATAAATGGAGTTCCCTGTTAGACCAGGATTTCATTATTCGCACAATGTGCCGCTTTCATTATGCTCGTTACTTTCCCGATACAAAACGATGCTCGGTGTTTGTGCAGAATTTCAAGCTCATCTTGGATCCCCATCGATCATCCTGATGGCGTTGTACACCCGAAAGCACCGAAACTCTTGGAGCACGCTGGAATGCATGGAATTAGTCTTCTGATGGCCGACGCCGGCGTTGAAATGAAAGGTTTAGAAATTCATGAGCCAGAATTGCGCTGGAAAATTCTTACTAATTGTGCCGCGAGTAATTTGCCTTGTTGTTACTTTATAGAAAAAAAAAAAAAACTCTTCCACCAGAATTCCTACCACGTTACCATGCTAATGTACCTATCTCTGGATATTAAAGCTTCCATCGTGGAGTCCGGAAACGTTTAATTTTCTGCTCGAATCATAACTTTACGATCATTTCCAATCGGGCGTACCTCGAAGCGGGAGCTGAAATATTTTACGATCCATGGAAATCCGTCATAACGAATAACGCGGAATATTTCATAAATCTCCGATTTTTGGTGCGAGTAAAAAAACGGAGTAGCCAATCGAGGGCGCGTGTACGAGGGAAGAACGGGAGTTATCCCTCTTCGTAATTGGAGAGTAGGCGATCGGTGCGAGGGTCGTCGAATGCAGACCGATGAAGCAACAAAATCCCGTGGTCGTATGTTTAATTCGCCGGGTGGGAACAAAGTAACGTAAGGCTTTGATTAAATCTTCGCGGCGTATTCTTCGCGTAACGAAAACCGATGCCTTTAACGGCATTCCCGCAGTCGGCGGAATTGACAGAACTGGAATTTAGAGCTCGGCCGATCGAGGTTAATGTTCGAAGCTTAACGATTCGAGGAATTTCTTTGGTGGTATTTCTCGGGTATCAAATAGTCGAGGGGAAGGGGGAAAAAGGAGAAGTCTCCCCCGAGTAAAAGATATTTAGTTGCAGGAGTAACGTTCAAAGATAATGGCTTTCCAGCGTATAGTGGCGTTTTTGCCGACTTTGCGCGACATTCGCGCAAATTGATTTTATCAATGCTCATTTCTGCCATTTTTTAATTCGTTTCTGTCCACGTAATTATCTCGCGTAATTACGTTATCGCGTCATCGGTGCATCAAACGCCCAAATGGAATTCGAGTTCGTCCCATAAAAGCTACTCGGCCGGCGGAATAATCGGAATAATCGCGTCTTCCGGCTGAAAAAGAAGGCTTTGCGGTTTCCGTTCGCGTTCTCGTAGTTTCCGCACGATATAACGACTCTCAAGCTCGACCGTTATCCGCACAATTATTTTCGATTATGACGCGCGAATGGAAGCGTGCATTTAATAGAGGATTATCGATCGTCTCCCCAAGGACGTTTTGCTCCTACAGCGGAGTTGGCCTTTATCAGCCAGACGACGGGGACAGGTCAGACATTTGGATGGGAGCAGGAATTACGGTAAATCGAGCTAATTTCAGCGATGATAACGAACACTCGTCTAAAGCCTTAATAGTCGGTTCACGCGCGACTCTGTATAATAATAGCGGCCTCGGATAATAGTCGGGCGTCGGGCTCGGTTCTCCCGTAGTTACCTCTGGCAACAGTCAGAGGGTACGATAACGAACGGCGATACAAACCTGCGTTTCCATAGCTCCACCGCGGACACAATGGAAATATTTTAATTGTCCCTTCATTCGGACGCGTAGGGGAATGAATGCGCGGATAGCCATAAATCAAAATGGAACCTTTGCGGATTATCGTGCGTGCTATGAAATGGGCACGCTGTATCGGTACTAATTGCTCTACGAATTTAAGATTTCATCTTACTTCTCATCCGCAAAGTACTTTGCGAGCAATGGTAATATTCTCTGATATTTGTGAATCGGGATGAAATTTATTCGGAATACGGTGTTTGCGGAAAAATGAGCGTATAATATTTAACCGAGTTTTCCCATGGTTCGCGCGGGGCATCTTCTTTTTGTAAAATTATCGTTCCAGAGGAGGAATCGACCTCGAGAATCGTCCGTGTACAGAGTGTACGCTCGTTAAATTTTCGAGGCACCTCGTATCGGGCAAGGGGTAGGCGAAGGTGCCTTATTCCCTGCGGATACCGTGGGTTCGCTGCACGGAGATATTTGTATTATCCCCACATCGAGGATCCTCCGGAAATTTCTTTCGGTCCACGATCCGAAAAATGAACTCGGAAGGTGCGGGTCGAGGCGAAAAGTTGGGCTCTCCCGCAGAGCGGCGTACGACCGTTGAATTACGGGCGGAATTAAACGATGAGAGTAGTGTGTGCTGCCGCGCAAAGTTCCTCGGCTACGTAAATCATTTATTTCTGACAATTGCACGTTGCTCCTGGCAGCGGGAAGAAGGGAGGTTGGCCGTCGAGGGGAAGCGGGGCTTGTTAAATTTGTTTTGCAGCAGAAAAAAGGCTGCTGGCAAAAGTTGACGGTGGATTATCCGCGCGAAGGATACCCTTCTGCTAGCCTTCGATCTCGCCGGCCGTAAATCAGCGAATTTGCGGACACTCGCAAATTGGACACTCGACGGCGATATATCGACGTATATCCTAAATCGCAAAGTTGGCAAGCCTCCGCTGTACGGAGGAATCTCGTGGCTCGTAATAATTCGGGTGTACCGACCATCTCTGGTACAAAAGAGGCCCTTGCGAATGTGAAATATGATTCTCGCGATCTCCCGGCGATAAAATTATTTCTCTTCTTTGCAATGGAAATGTTCGATCCTCGCCCGCGCCCGTATTAGAGTTTTTTGTGGCAACGATGAAAAACAGATAAACTAAAATGGGAAATGGAAATGAAAATCCGAGGTTAACGTTTTTTCGATGGATACGCGCGATGTAGGTACACGGGGTTAGGTACACTCGCGTAGCGTCGTCGAGGAAAGGGTTTCGACTTTGAGGAGACTTTTCGGCCTTGCATCGAGGCTGGAAGGCGCCTCGACGCTCTTATTACTTGTAAAGTACGTCGGATGCCTCGTAAAAGCCTCGTAAAGTTATTTTGCGACGGGGGAATTCACGGGGATGCACCACCTGTCGCGGGTCGCCGTTTAAAAGGGGGGAAGAAGCGGGAGGGGGTGCGAGGCGACCGGCTTCATATTTCTCGCAAGATTCATTAACACTTAAAGTTTATTAAGGCTTTCATCCCATTAAAGTCACCCTCGAAATCTTATCCCGTAGGCCCCGCAATGAGATTTTAATGCTTCGGGACGTTTTAGCCTGACGGCGGTGCCCTTTTGAAAGTCACGCCGCTTGCCAGCGGTGCTCGTGGCTCTCCCCTTTAAAGGAGTCTCCAAGTTATTTTCGGTCGTCCTACGCGTCCTGCTTCTTCGCGAGGTCAATTTATAAGAATTTTCCAGCGTACGTCGTTTAATTGATAAGTCAAAATAAACTTCCCTTGGACATGGATATCCGGCAAGCCCGCACGGTGTGATTTAAAGTTCAAAATCTTCGGTATCGTAATTTCTCCCGAGTTCGGAATAAATTCCGGAATATTCATCGCTTCGTCGTTGCAGATAGTACGGGCAATGGTGTAGCACAGCTCGCTACCGATAAATCTCTATCGCGGCGCGTGGGTTATCGTTACGTTGGGATTCAGAATATTCATGGCACTTTTACGTATTTATTATCGCTATATTTCCACGGCGGTATAGTTATATTCCACATTTTTGTCGCGCGGCCGCAAAATTTCGGCGGACAAACACTCGCTCTCTTTGGGAGCGTTGAAAAACACCGCGCGGCGACATGCAAACGCGATGACCGTGGCAGCGCGTTTTTGAGCTCGAAACGGGCACGACGAGGCTCGAAAGGTCGCTCGTTCGCGGCCCGCGCCGAGTGGACGGCCGATATCGATCGCCTGGGACCCGTAAAATCCCCCATAAAGTCGCCACCGAGTGGAGGAAAAAAGGGGCCGCGTCGTGCCGTTGCTCCATCTTCGGTCATCCCAGCGAAAAGGACCCAAATTTATAAGGGACGCGTTGGGTCCGGGCAAAATTATGAATCGGTCCGTGTAAAGCGTATCGACTCGATCCACGAATCTCGCCTCGTCGATCGATGCACGGTTAAGAAGCTCGACGAGTCGTTTCGATCGTTGACCAAGAGTTTCTGGCTCGTCGTGGAAGAATGATCAAAATGGAAATCGTGGGTCGAAATACGGATCGGGGAGCGGAATTTCGTGGTTCGGGGCTGATTCGGAGGTTTAACGAAATTAATTTTTGGCCGCGAGGGTACTTTCTGGAACGGCGAGCATCGAACGAAAAACGCCGACGGGCAGGTCGCCGGGTGAATGCGCGGGATCGAAACTTGGGCCACAAATAAACTGTTCGTAAATATTCATAGGGCATTCGCCGGATATTTGCCGTGGTTTTCCGCGGGGGAATGCAGTCTACCTCGGGTAATCAAGGTAATTAACATGCGAGTCGGCAAGAAAACCGCGAGGAAGTCTCGCTAACGACGTGTACGCGTAACGCGTCTGCCCCGGATTAGCTGTCTGCGGATTTGTTTATTAAAGCGCGAATCGTGTCGGGCCCTTCGCAAATTCATCCTCGACGTCTGCCAGCGGGCGCTCCGCCGAATGGGGAGCGACGAGCGAGCGAGTATCGTCGCTCTCTCGGGTTCGATTCTACGAATAAAAAATAAGTTTATCGGCGACACTAGAACCGGCGTAAAATTTTCCGTCGCGAGCGAGGATTTGCGAAACGGAGAAGAAGAGCTTCACTCGCGATTCTTCTCAGCCCCGACCTCGAATCTTTGCCCATTCAAAGCGAAATCGTTTTCAATTCTTCATTACGCGGGTGCATCTACGAAGCGCGGAAGAGTGATTCTCTTCTCGATCCTCTCACGGACTGGCCAGGCATCCTTGGCCGTTCGAGCTCGATGTTATGAGAAATACGTGGCTGGTAAGGCTCGAAACGTTTCAGCGCGCAGGTGGATGAGTTCGCGTCCGTGGCCAGGAATCCTTCCGGTCGTTGGAGCTGGAGGTCGCGAGGATAGGCGAGGATGCGCGAGGATGCGCGAGGATACGCGAGCGGCTTAGGAAGTGGCGTGGGTGCGCGTCGGGCAGAGGGTAGGTGCGTTTGACCGCTGAGAGAAGCTGCGGGAAGTCGGCCGAATGGCCGCTCGTAAAACAATTTGATGCGAGCCGAATCGGCGGTCTCGCAATTCTCCGACTCCGAGGGGGCACGTATCGGGGAGGTGGGCGGGAACGTTCAGAATGTGCAGAATGTAAAGATACGGCCGCCGCGAATGTGCGAGGAATACAAGGCTCGGCGTATAAAATCTAAATAGCTCCTCGTAAAACGGTGAACACGTCGTTCTTATTCCCCTCCGCCGGGTAGGAGGTCTCGCGGTAGCCCTCCGCTTCTCTCTCCTTCCTTCGAGCCGTGCAATAAATTCAGCCCTTCCGCCCCTACCCAGCCCACCTCCTCCTCCTCCTCCTCCTCCTCGCCCCCCCCCCCCTTACTCTTTTCTCTTTGTCCACGCGCAATGGCCATACCTTTTAACGGCTGTCGATATTCGAGATTGTTCGAACAAATGGTTCTCTTGATTCGAAGGACTCCGGGAATGGCTGCGGTAAATTCTTGACAAAGGATATCGATAGTCTCTCGGGCCGTTTCCATTGGCTCGCTCCTAAATTTCCATCCCTGGATCTCTAGAGCGGGATATTTTTAATGGAGAAAATTCTTCGCGGCGGCTGCGCCCGAGTTTCGCTTCCGCGGACCACCCATTCCGCCAAACTTTGCGTAATTCTTCCGGTCTCCTTTTGTCTCCGAGAAGAACTTTTTCCCCGTCCGCCAAGTAAGAAGTTCCGCCTGCATCTGCTTCCTCGCTGATAATCTTGCCCGTTTCCTGGCTTAATGGCGATAATAGCTGTACGATCTGAACTCCCACGACGTGCCAGGCTGCGATGAATCGTCTTGCCCGGGAGATGGTACGCGAGAAATATGCCCGTGGCTACGATCGCGATCGAGTTTGCCGTTCGTACGAAAGCGTTGGACGGCGATCTGTTTGTTCCGCGGTCGCGGAAAATGCAATTGGATTTACCACGATGAGCGTACGCGGCTTTCATTGGGAAATGCGATCCCTTGAGTTTTTCCCAAATAAAGGAAGATGGACTTTTGATCGAACGAACGACGCGACGTTCGCGAATAAAATAATACGGCAAAGGCCGCTTTACGAGCAGTCCAGCGCGCAGTAGTTTTCGCGCGGAGATTTAAATCGCCGATTTTACTGTCCGGGGACATCGAAAAATTATTCCGCCGATACCGGATGCTTCGTTAATCCTGATCTAGTCGCAGTTTTTGTACCTTTATCTCGTCGTCCCAAAAGGGAAATAGGACTCGCGGGGTACGCGCGCAAATCCGTTCGACGACCGACCGTACGAACAAAGCGTTACTTTCATCAAATTTTATGCCAAAAATCGATTTGCAAACCGTTCTGGAATTTGTCGATATCCGCGCAGAGTTCGAAATCGACCGTTTCTTCTCGATCGTACGCCGCTCGAAACGTTTGCGCCTTTAGCGACGCAGCGCTCCTTCGGACGAAGCCAAGACATCGCGCGCTGGTCCCGGCAGACGATAATTTCGAATCGAATATTCAAATCGGCCCGCAGTTCGGCCAAAGCCGGTCGAAAGTTATTTCCGCGATTCGAAACGAACCATCGCTTTTCATCCCTTTGATTCGAAAGGGCCAAAGGGATCCGAAACCGCGCGTGGTTTGACACGACCACCGGCCGAGCACGTTTGCCGGTAGATTGGACCAACTACGCCGCATTCGCGGATAAGATAATAAGTCAAAGGCCACTCTCGTAATTACCCCGATCGGCGGTGGTCCGCGAGCGAGCCGATCCAAAGCTCCAATTTCTTTGTCCAAGCGCGATGAAACATTTTTAATCGAGGACCTCGAGCGACGTTCGATCTTTCCCTCGTAAAGCCGCCTAACGTTATTCTCGCGATTCGAGGCGCCTCGTTAATTTTAATCTCGTTAAAGTCCTCGGCTAGCTTTGATATCTTGGGGAAAAAGAGAAAGAAGGAAAGAGAAAGTGGCGGGAAGCAAAGAGAGAGGGCGGGCGTGGCAGGCAGTGGAAGCGGGCGACGCGGCCAAACGGACGGGCAATCGGTCGAGTAACGCGTCGCTTTCCGAATGAAACGAATAAGCGAGAAAGCCGCTTTACGACCCTCCCTTTCTTCCTTCACCTTCGCCGATTCTTCCTCCCCCCGCCCCGCCCCGCCCCGCCCCACCCCACCCCTTTTATGCGCATCCCGAGATGAAATTCCGAATCGACGCGCGCCCTTTGTTCCGGCGCCTCCCGCCGATGGGCCGGCCTCTGAAAACCGTTTCGGAATTCGCTTTCAAAGCGGACAATGCGCCCTTCGATGGCCCTCGATGGTCTACGAGCGGGGAATCGTTTCGATTCGTTTTCCCCCAGGTATCCGTCAATTAGAAGCGCTATTATGCCGCGCGTATATCGCCTGTTCGACTCGCAAATCGTTCGGCCCGTGAAACAAAAGCCGGATATTCCCCCGATGTTGCGCAAGGACTCCTCTCTCGTTGACCCTGCCAGGGCGAGGAAACAAGGGCGACGCGGGTGTCGAACGCGTCGCACCACCGTTCGCCGCGTTGCGTCGCGCTGCGAAACTCCTGGGCGCTTCGGATCGGAGGATTTACGGCGCTCGGATTTTTTCTCTTTTCCCCCTTTACGGCTCGCACACTGACCCAATTGGCCTCACCTTTCGGCCGGGGCTGATTTATGCCAACGGTTTACGCTACGTTGCGGGCCAACGAAGAGGCAAAATACAAGGGGAAAACGCGAGCGGAGAGGGAAAAGAGAGGCGGACTCGTGGCAGTTTTTGCCGGCGTATGCGAGATCGTTGGGGATTTTGAATAAGCTGCTTATCGAAAATTATCACCGGTCCACGGAGGATTCTCGTAAATCGAGGAAAATCCGCGAACTCCTGGCCGGAATAGCGCGAGGGCGAGAGGGCGAGGGCTGGCTTCGAGCTCTCTCGGGGAAACGGCGCGGGAAGGGGCGAGGGGCGCGAGACTCGCGAGCCGTGGCGCGTTCGATTTCCGGGAAGAGAGACCGGATGGTTGACGTGGCCGCGACGGCCTTCGCTCGAGAAGCGCCGTGTCCGAATTTGCTAAGGAACGTCCGAGGAATTTGTTCGACGGTCACATCCCACGGAGTTGCTCGTGGAAGGAAGTGTACAGTGGCGGGACGCGAAGAGGAACCATCGTGGGCCGTTTCGATGGTTCTCGAATTTTAGCGGTTGGTCGACGATATTCGCTTCGTACATTTGCTCGGTATCGAGCGAGAAAACATCTTCGTGGCGAGTTCTGATCATCGACTCTCGTATTCTCGGGATTCTCGGATTGTGGTTTAAGAAATGCTACGTACGAAACGCCGTGAGGATTTAACGAGTGGGAGGGATTTAGGGTCGGCGAGTAACGAGGAGTACGCGTTGGGTTTACGAGAAACGAGTGACCGGGCCTGATATGTGGTCGACCCCTTGCCGAATCGAGCGTTGCAGGATTATTCGTAAAACAGATATCGTTTTAACGAGCGTCATTCGGTCTGCAAATGGAATACATATATGCCTGTCCGCGCAGGTATAACGATGATCCAATGCTCGCGGTTTACTCGGTAAAATACCGTTATCGAAGGGTCGCTCGCGTACATGCTTCGTTGTATGCGCGTACACCTCCGTGGTGGAAGTAAGAGAAAAGAGATCGCGAGGTTGCCAAGCGAGGCACGAACCGAAACGGTGTATCTTGCAGCGAGGCTCGTTAACTCGAGTTTCGCTCAAGTGCGCGTTTACCCCGCGGATCTTCAAAGTCGCTTTCCACGAAGGCCAACATCTCGCATCGACGGACACTTATTTCGCGTCCGCATCGTATATCGCCGCTCGACGAATTATTCTTCTCTCTTTTCGCGGCATACCAGCCGCCATCCCTCGAGTATTCGGTGCTACGCGCATAGACAGAGACCGTCGGGCGGGTTTCCTAGCGACCTTCCGTTTCCTCGCCCTTGCAGCTCCGTTTCCTCATTCATCACAGCTGCCTGCGGATGCGTGTCGCGCGTGTCAGGGGAACGTACTCGTGTGCGAGCGGTGCTCTCCCTTTCGCTCTCTCTCTCTCTCCCTCTCTCCCTCTGTCCCTCTCTCCATGGTATCCATGCATATGTATACGTTTACGTACCACCTACGTATCCTCGTTACGAGACGCCAATGCGGTACCGCGTAATAATGGCGATGCAAAATTATTACGTATAGTAATTACGCGCCTCCCTCGAGACGTAGCCGCGTGAAACGTAATTAATTGGCCGGACGCGGAGCGACGTTAACGAATTAGAAGGGTTACGAGCCAGGGATCGGTGATCGCCTCGAAAGGGGAGGCTACGAGCTATGGGCCATGCCGATCGGGATGAAGTTTGGTAGGGCGATCGTGTCTGCGCTCACGGCAAGCGTGACCATAATTCTAGTTGTACATATCCGTTTCATTGTACGAAAAATACGCTGAAAAAATACGTCGTTGTACAAAAAGCAGCCGAGGAACAATCTTGGCGTGCGATCGAGATCACCATAATTGAAATATTCGATGCAATTATTTTTGGGAAATTGCGAGAGAAAAAGATTCGTCCGATGGAATGTGAATTACGGGCCGAAAATTAAAAATCCCCCACGGTTCTTGCTATTTCGAATGCAGCATTTTATTACTGGAACGTACCGGCCGCCCTATTTTTCAAACTTTACGCGCTTTTCTCATAATTTTTCTCATAATTGGACGCGCGTTTCCTTTTTTTCTTCTTCATCACCGGGAATACATTTTTCTCGTAACCGGATGTTTGCGGTTAAAGTTACGGCTACGCTGGTAGTGGATACAGATCCATTATTGCGATTAATTTCGTTGAAATCGTCGAGAATCGGAGCTCGTGCGTCCGCAGCGGTTCGAGATTCCAGGACAATTCGAAGGTGTTGTTGCAATGTACACGGATTTCGGGGGCTTGTAAATGCTTTCTGAGATACGACCGGTTCGGGTCGCTGTGCGGCGGATGCCTCGCACAATGGTCTTCGTCGCCAGTCACGCGGACGATGATACGCCGTGTCATTGGCCGTCTCGCGTATTTGGGATTCTGCAGGATAGAGAGAGGCTTCCGCGAACCGGAAATTCACCCGTAAATCCGATACGAGCGTGAAAATTTCGTTCGGTGTATTCGGATAGAAAATTGATTTTGTCCGCGTAAAGGCTTTGGCAGGGATAAGATTATTCCTTACTTTTCCACGAGAGTTTTTCTATTCTGCATAGTTGGAATACAATAACTCGGCGATATTACAACCGGTCGTTTCTCGAAAACGCTATCAAGTCTTTCGATATCGTCGCATAGTCTATGATCGATCCCGTCCGCACAGTCCTACGATATTACGCGTAGACGTCGGGAGAATTTTTAGAGGATACCGCGCGCAGCGTGAGAAATCGACGAGCTCTACGCGCGGTGCCCCGATTATTCTTTACCGTTTACAATTTGCGTTCGATCCAGCGGAAGCGGAGCGCGGAGAATTTTTTCCTGCAAGGCGCCGGGACAAAGCTAACGACGGAGCCAACGATGAAAGTCTCCTTCGTCGGTTTCAAATTGGACGATGTACACCCGGTAAAGCTTTGTCAGGTCGTTTTGCCGTCGCTTCGCGCACATGTACCGTGAGAGATGAGTAAGGTCTACGCGCGTCGTACGCTCGGTTATTCGTTACTGCTAACCATTCGCGTTCAATTTAGCAGCAGCGGGTAGCATTCCGGCACGTAAGTCACCGGGACGGAGCTAACGACCGGATGGGATCTCGCCTTTGCCAGGAGAAAATGCCACCCCCGCCGCCACCCTTCCTCGCTCCTACGCCGGCCGTCTTTTCATCTCGTTACGTCTTTCGCGACTCCGAGCGGGAACTTTATTAAATATTAAAAAGAAATCCACAACGGCCCCTCTTTCCTTCCTCTCTCCCCGTCTTTTCAGACTCTTCGCCCGCATCTTCGTCGTTTACGCCATGCTTCTCCTCTCTGCCCCCCTCCCGACTCTCTCCCTCTCTCGCTCTCTTTCGCCGCTCTTTCAGGGCATCCGCTTCAGCCTCGGTCGTTTATGGATCCATTTTCTCTCGCCTCTCGGCCTCTCTTCGGACTCCTCGCGTTTGTTGCTCGACAGTAGCGCGATATTTATAAAAGAACCCGATAAACCGACCAGGATAACTCCACTCGTAACGACGTTCCGCTAATAACGACGTGCATCGTTCGCGAGAAGATTTGCTCGCAGCGAGTCCGCGATATCCTCAAACGCGCGAATGGCCGGAGAATTTTCGAAGGTGGTCGGCGTCGCGCTTCCTTAAAAATCTCCGCGCGGCAAGCGGAGCTCCGTCGTTTGGGATCTCGCGGGTCCATTGGCTCGTGGAATTACTAGCTCTCGAGCGAATAAATCCGGGAGGCAAATACTTATTCGTCGGGCCGATATATAAGTCACGTCGGCGGGCCATCGGTTTTGCGAAACAAGGGCGGCTATCAAACGGTTCTTTACAGTTTACACGATTGGACGCTGACCGGGTGGATCGATGGTCCAATCGGTCAAGTGTCGGGACGAGTGTTTATCGGCGTGGATCCGTTCAAACGTGGAAATGCTGGAAGTCGTTTCCGCGGTTCGACGCGCGGGATGCATCCGCAGCGAGTAAAGGGCTTTCGCGACGAAAGCGAGTCGAACGCGGCACGCCCTTTCGATAAGGTTCGCGCGGATTCCCCGTCTTCTTTGGAAGCGTCGATTTGGCTGGACGTCATTAGGAAATTTATTCCCGCGACGAGGGGAAGAAGGCGGACTCCGCGATCTGCCGCGGCGATTAACGAAATACGCGTCGAACCTCTGGTTTTATTCGAAAAGTTTACGGGGTGTACGTAGCCGAATCGGGGACGGTTAATTTTGGGCGATACCGCCGAACCGGGCCGCCGGCACCGGAACGAAATTCAATTTGTTTGCGTCAATCGACGAGAGATAATGGATATTTCGTTGAACGCCGAATAGATGATATTTAATACAAGAGAATATTAATGGCCGATACTCGATGCATTACGAACGTGGCTTTCGGGGCGGAACGGTTTTCGCAGGGCGCGCGCGAACTTGGCGGAAACTGCGGTGAGCGTCGAGTATCGTGCCGCGGATGCGGAGGTTCTTCTCGCGATTAAAGTGCTCGACGCATTTCGCGCGGAGGACACAGCGGGCAGATCCGATTTCCGGGCCAAAGCCACGCGCCGAACCAGCGTATTTTTCGTGTCCGAATATCCGTCATTTGCAGCGCGCTGCGTTCCACGTCCGCCCGCGGAGGCTCGTGCCGTTATCGAAATTCGAGCGAACACGTCGGCGCGCTCTTTCCTCGTTGCAGCAAAATTGCCGCTTTCCCGGCCCGCGCTTCGCGCATCCTCCAACCTTGGCGGACCGCTCCGACGTATACCGGCGCGAAATATCCATTAAGCGCTGGCGAGGAAGAAAATCCGGGATTTTCCTAAATCTCCTTTAGCAGTTTTCTCATAAATTATACACCCGATGAATTTTTACGAGGCGTCCGCGCGTCTCTCGGCCGAATTAGAAATACGAAGAGTTGGAACCGTGCTATTTTTAAAACACCGCGTACCGACTCCCGGAGTAAATAAAGGATGCATATTGATTCGATCTCGTCGAAGCTGCGTCCAAAGGGAATCCGTAGAAAATTCCCGGACCTCGGCACTTTGCATCGAAATCAAGTCTGGCCACGGTCTTTCGAGCGATAGAAGACGGAACTCCGTGCAGTCGCTCGCGGAATTTCAAATAGCCCGCCTCTATGCATAATCCCGTCGGGCCTTAATTACTTCCCCCTCGATAAACTGTATTCTTAATAAACGGCGTGTCGCGCGGTAATTACGCGCCGAGCGGCAAAAGTGCGGCCCTCGCGTTCCCTCGAATCGACGCAAAGGTTTGTTTACCAATTACGGCCCTCTGCTTCCGGCGAACAACGCGTACCTGGCTAGGTCTATGGTTTGCAAAGCGTAACCTCCTTCGTTGGCCAAAGCTGTCGCGACGTCGCACGGCACATCGCGGGGCTGCAATTTACGCGAGCGACGCTTGCCGCGTGTCGAAGAGCCAAAATACGAGACTTGGGCGCAACTCGACGCGGTCGGCCCTCTCGAGGCCGAGCACATTCCCGCGCGCTCGAAACGATCCCGTTCCTCGAGTCAAAGACTCTTCGTGGTCGATTTTGCATCGCTTCCGCCACGGTGTATTATCGTCGCGTTTATCGCCCCTCGCGTACGGATGCGACGAATTTTAATAGAGTCGCCGCGCTCAAAACGGTTCGGTGCGTCAAAGACCCTTTGAGGACGACGTCGAGCGCCTACCGTATGGATTTCCCAACGAGCGTCATCCTCGCGATTGGATGCAAAAGCCAGAGTTGTATCCGTCGTTGGGAGGACGTCATCGAGCAAGCTCATCGTTCGAATCCCGCCTTGCCCGTCGAAAAGCGAAGTTTTAGTCGCGAGGATTTAATCTCGTAGGACGTTTTCCTCTTTCACCTCCGATCCTCGATTTTCTTCAACCCCCTTTTCCATGCACCGTCGCGACGGTTGACCAGCCATCGACGTCTCGCCCGATGCGACTTCGCTCGACGCTCTGTCGGCGTCAGAGGGCGGCAAAAAGGAGAAAGGAAGAAGGAAGAAGGCGGAAGGTGGGAGGAGGAAGGAGGAAGGAGGCGGTGAAAGAAAAACCGCCAGGGCGCTCATTGGATAAGCACGATCGATGAGTGGCGGGTGGCGATGAGTCGGAATTTCGGCGGAATATTTTCGGGGAAAACAGCCGGCGTCGCCGTTATTGCGCGGCGCTATCGGCTCGGATTTCCCGAATTTGCATTTATGATCCTCCAATTAGCGATTTTCGAGAGCGGGAGAGCGCGGCCGAACGTGCGCCAGGCCGCAGAAGCGATTTTGCCGGGTCGTTACGTTCCAATGCATAAATGAGAGGATGTCCATTAAACCGGAAGCGTTGCCCCTTTTTCCATTCGCGCTCAGCGCACCGCTTCCGCACACAGCCGACGTTAATTGCCGATCCTGCCGGCCGGCGACAATGGCCGATTCTTTTCGCGCCCCCTTTACACAAATAAACCCATTTCGCGTAGCGCGACGTGAAACGCGAAAGACGAGATTGGCGTGGCGAATTTTCATGCCGCTATGTTTGCCTTCCGAATTCGCGAGCCGCGAACCTGTCCCCGCACGGAGCGCGATACATTGCTAAAAACTGACCAGATTAGAGGTCCTGGTTGTACTCGCGAATGAAAATCGAATATCGATTCTCGACGAGCGTTTCGATTGCGCCAAAGGGGGAGAGGAGAGACGTGGACGATTTCGAGGGTGTAACGCGCCGGTCTCCGCGAAAGAGCGCTCCCGGGAAGGGTGAAAGAGGAAGAGGTATCGTAGGGATTAAGAATTTGCGGAATGCACGCGTAGGATTACGTTGCAACTATTATACTAGAAAAGTATAATAGAGAGGGCTTTACAAACGCGAATCCACGCCTCCTCTCTTCTTTTCGCCTTCCATCTGACCTCCCTCCTTACGGTAAGAAGGGCCGGCGAAGAGAGGCTGGAGTCGCGGCGAGTTTTGATTAAAATGCCCGTTCCAGGGGCCATCCGAGGTGGAAACGGCCAGAGTGGTAGGTGGTCTCCCTGGAGGTCGAGACTCCGGTGGTCCGTTTACTTTGGATCCTCTCTGGGGGGGGGGGGGGGGGGGGGGGGGGGGGCCCCCCCCCCCCCCCCCCCCCCTCCCGCCCCTCGCGACATAACCGTTGCGGATAATGTCCGACTCGGCAAGCACCCTGCACCGCTGGAAAGTTGGCATTCGCGAGGATCGCTGGTAGTGTAATCTTCTCTCTACAGTCTCCGATTGGTCACCGTGTAATCTTGTTTTCATGGACTCTTATCGATAACGGACTTGAGCAAGTACCGTTCAACCGTACAGGGCTGAAAGGTTAACATCGGCGAGCATCGGCCCTAGCGTTATCTTCTCTCTCTAGGCTCCTCTCGACGAGAGCGCGGGGACGCGAGGATGTAAGTAGTGGCGGGAGAGAATCGAGGTAGGATTCGGTTTCAAAACAAACGTATATTCTCTAGGACGGCCGAGGCTCGACTGCCGGAGCGCTCGTTCTTCCGTGCGTTCGAAATTCTCGTCCGTCACGAACATTCATTCTGATCGTAGAAGAAGCGGTCGTTCCCCTCTGGAATCCACGATCCTCGCAACGCGGTTCTTTACGTTATTTATTCAGACCCTACGGTAGATCGCGACGTAATCTCCTTCTCGCACGGTAAAAAGATAAATCTTGGTACGCGATAAGCGGTTAATTCTCGGCATCGAGGTCCCGATCGATAGCGTCGACGCGATTCGGAAGGATTCGGCCCGTGGGCTGATCGGTGGACCGGCGGAGAACCGCAGATCGTGCCTGGAGGCGGGGAAGTGGGTGCAAAGGGTGGAAGAATAGGGTGCAAGGGCACGAGGCGAAGCTTAGTCGGACGTTTAAGGCGGAAAGAACGGGGCGAACAAATGTTTGCTCATATCGCGGGGAATACATTACGCCCGTTTGCCCCCTTTGTTATTTCAAATTCCAATCGGCGCGCCACAGGCCGGGGCCTTTGTGACGCGAACAATAACTCTGTTTCGTTAGCGCCCAGGGATATTGCCGATCGGCCGTAAATTTATTTCCGCGACGATCCGGCCGCGATATTTTTCCCGGGACGAGGGAGACGAGTGGAATTTGGGGCTGGAATAAAAGAACGCGTAATTCCGAGGACGGGAGCTCGCGCGGAGGTATTCGCGAAGCCCGAACCGCCTTCTCGGCATACATCCAGCGTCCCCATCGAACCCTCCGGGCGCGTCTTTATGCCATTCTCGATATCGACCGCCGAGCTGATTTACCCTGGCATCCACTCTTCCGAGAGGAGTTTGAAACTACCGGATTCATACCGAATTCTATTCCCCGTATCACCGAACTTCCTCGGGTAAAAGTATTTCCTACATCGAGGCTCCCGTGTTTGCTCGATTTATACGATCGCCAAGGTCGCGACGAGCACCGTACGCGATCTCGAGGATCGCGCATCGTTCGATCGAGCTTCCCTGCAGGAATCCCGCAATTTCCCGGCGACGCGCGGCACGAGAGACTCGAGGCTCTCGAGAAATCTTCGTCCAGCACGGCGAGATCCATGGGCGCAACTCGCGTGGCGCGGGTCGCGCGGGCCTAGCGAGAGCGCGGAGTGGCGCGGAGGGCAAGAAGCGGAAAGAAAGAGAAGAGGGATGGAAGCGGAGTGATTTTTGCCCCGACATCGCGCGGACGGTCGTTCATTTCGTTTCGTCCGTGCGCTTTTGAGTGATTGCTCGGATGAAAGAAACGGGATGAAAAAGCTCCTGGCCGTTTTTGGCGCCCAGGGCGGCACGGTTATATTTCACCGTTTTCGACGTATTCCCGATCGTTTATCCAATTTTCTTCCTCGAACCGATATTTGTTTGCTCTTTGTCGTGGCCCACGCGAGGGAAATTAATCACGGAGGTAGCGCTGCGGAATTACGGCCGGCGCAGGAAGCCGCCGATGCCGGACGAAAATGCGGAAAATCCGCGTGGAGGCGGCGGGAGGGGCCGCGGGGTGCGGAAATTGCGTGCGATTTAACTGCAAATCCACGGGCACCGGGGGGATTTTCTTCCACCCCCTCCGCGTAGAATACCAAATTACCGTCATTTAACTCGGTCAGTGATAGCGCCGCATATGGAAGATTAAAATTTAAAGTAGAATTATAAGCTGCGGCTCGTTACTACCGGGTAAATCGTCGCTCTACGATGGACGGCGAATTTAAGCCGGGCTTAATTCGAATTGATGATGCATCCACGGTCGCGGCGAATAATTATTACGGGCCAATGACGGCCATGAATTTTCGACCCCTGTCCCTCCATCGGTCGCCATTTTTACCGAGGCGGCCTATAATCGATCGTGAAACGACGATAATGTTAGAATTTCTGCGATATTCGTCGCTGAGAATTTACCGCCAAATCTTCGCGGCGAGTTGTTTTTTCTCTCTCTTTGTCTTCTATCAAAATCATGTTTCGCTAAGAAAATAATGGCGATAATACAGCGTTAAACGCATTGTTTTCTCCGTTCATGATAATATACCGTTTAGGATTCTAATACCGAAGCTCATCGGCCTTCGCGCGAGGCCGTATACGAAATATACATTTTGCGACGCAATTTCAAGTTGAATAATCTTAGAGAAATTCAGCGTATAACGTGTCGTCTGGGTTTGCTCTGATAACGAGTTTAAACAGAGCACGGTCTCCGGCTAAACGCCAGCGGAAGGGTTTACAATATCACGGAGAGCGATTTGCGGTAGCGTTTTGGAGACCTCGTTGGTCAGAGCCATAAACGGGCCCAAGTCTCTCTTTTGGCTATTCGAGTAATCTCGAATATCCTCTATCTCTTGGAAGTTTAGTGGAAAACGAATTGTATCGATGGATCGATTGCCCTCCTCAAAAAGCGGACGATTGTCTGGCGAATGACGGAATTAAGTTCCGATCTCGATTTTCATCCATCGTCGTCGCTTTCCTTCTCTAGACCGGTAGACGTAGAAGAAACCCGGTTCTGTCGAGAGACACACTCCCGTCGATGGTTATTCTCGTCTCTCCTTCGCCTCGTCGTCCAACTTCCCTAAATTTTCTCGACAACCTGGAGATCGCAGTACCACTATCCAAAGTATGAGATTGGCACGGAGCACTTCGAAAGGTACTCTTTCGCGCGAAGCATCGACGGTGGAAGGATCGTGGGCTCGTTGCACGCGTACGATTTATCGCGGATAAAAGTGCGATCGACGGACGTGGAAACGACCTACGAGTGGGAGAACGAGTGTGGGCGCGAGCAAAGAATTTCCCCCGCCCTCTGGAATCTTTGTAGCCGTTGCGAAAAGCGTATACGGCCGTAAACTTGGGCACCAAAACATGTCGCGAAACTCGCGGATGATCTTCAATGGAATTTCGTCCGTGGAGTGTCCGTAAACTGCAGCGGGCATAACGCGCGTTTTCCGATTATCGTGGCGGAGAAATACGAACGACCATCGTTTATTTCCTGCCGAGGTTGGTCTCGATCCACGTCTCGATACAACTCGCTGCGATCTCCTTCCGTTCAAAATTATTATCGAATAGAAATCGTTCCTCCTCGCAGGCGTACAGGATTATTCAAATAAAATAATATCGACCCGTTGCGGTTTTTCTTCATAATTATTTGCACTTCAACATTCAGATCTCGTGTACAGAGTAAGATTGCTCTGCGCGCAATCAGGGATTAGCGGCACGTTTCGGGAAAGGCGAAGCGAAGATTCAGGGCCGAGCAGGCACAGGAGGATGCACGCGAATTGCGGGGCAGGAAAAATTTCGTGACGTCTAACGCGCGAATCCTTTCATTTCGAGGATTTACGAAGATGGAGTGCCGCTTGGGAAAACGCGGAGCGAGAAAAGTACTTCGGATATTCGAGCAACTCCCTCGGGCATCGATTCGTGCAGTTTCCTTAGTTCGTAAAGCGCGATATTCTAATTTGGGAAAGATGGTCGAGTTAACGGATCGTAACAAAAGTATCCCGCGAACATCCGTACACGGACGACACAGGCATTTATTTAAACTACGGATACATCGCAACTTTTAAACGCAACGCGTCGTAAGATTCGAGTACGATACTACCGACGTTATACAATACTCGCACGGTAGTAAGGCCTCGCGCGTGCATTTCTGTTCGCGATCCTCAGAGTTTTCCCGTAGAATAGATTTGCCAATAGGGACGAAATCATACGTATGAACGAACGCAACGAAAGGGCGAAACGATAATGAGCGCCTGGACCATTTCGTTCTCGAGTCGGACCATTTGCGAAGGGGGCGGAGAGTGACCGATGTTTTCCCTTCGTTCGTCGGATAAACGGGAAGTCGAGCGAGCAGGCAGCCAAAGGTGTGGCGCATCGAGGGCGACACGGGCCAATCAAAGTTGTAGGGCATCGTTAAACATGTTCTAACGAGCGAGCTGACGCGTTATGTAAGGGGATAACGAAGTGCCATGGGTTTCTAGAATCTGTCGGAGGGGTTTGTCGTGATCAGAGCCAGGTTCGACTCGGTCGATCGATCGAATAGCGTCCGAACGACCGCGGTTAATCCTCCATGGCCCACGGTGATTTCAAAGTAGCCTTCCTTTCACGCGCTTTGTCCCGAGTCGTTCGTCGTTCTCTCCTAGATTCGTGGATAATTGTAAATCAAAGCTGAAGCTCGCGCACGATCTTTCTTCTTCCGCTTATAGGCGCGAGACGAAGGCGGAAAGCGCAACGCGACTGCGCGGATGATACGGACCGATTTCACGAGGAAATAAACGAACGATAAAATGGCTTTCATGGTTATATCCGGTTCGTTACTTCGATACCTTTTCCCAAGCTCGACGATTTCCTTTCATCGGTGCACATCGCTCTACGCGTATCCACGTTTTCCCGCAAAATTCCTTTATCTTCCCCAGCCGTGCGCCGCTTCATTCTCAAATTTTGTCCCATTATTTCCGGCGGATGGCCAAAACAGCGCTTTCGCCGAAGCGCCGACAAAACAACGGGATGTGCGTGCCAATTAATCATCTTCCGCCTCGAGTCGACAAACCAATTTGATCGGCTCGCACGGGATGGACTTTGGTATTGGGTTATTCGATGATGGGCCATAGAACTATCGTTTGGTCGGTTACGCGAACCAAAACCTGAGCTCGAAACGCCCCCCATCTCCGGTTCTTTGTTCATCCCTGCGCCTCGCGATATCCTCGGGCAAATGAAATTATTATCGGCGGGCCGATAAATGCGAGGCGATTAGCGCCGAGTTATTATGTTAATAGAATCGGAACGCCCTGTGGTGGTAACGTCGATTATATCGGTCGCTCCTGGCGCGGAGGCACAAACGCGTCGGGATAATAATTCGAGATTGGCCCGTTAAATCGCTCGATCGTTCGTCTCGCTCGCGATTCGGGATTCAAGAGCGCCGATGCAGGAGGACCCCTTTGGAGGCTCAGCGTCGAGACAAATCTCCAAGACGTTCCGAGCCATGGACTCCATCGAAACGGATTTCGCGTTGGGGCGTAGAAAAAAGTCGTCCAAGGGCCAAGATCTACTTTGCCCCTGGCGTTAACCGCTAATATCATTACCCGTTCCACATTCTACTTCGCATTTCCATTATCCGTATTATCTATTATTCAAAGTGCGCCTCGCGTGGTGTTTCTTGGGGCGTAAAAAGGGGAGGGGAGGCCGAGAGGTCCGCGTGGAGGGAGCCGGAGTCCGCTGAAAGAGCGCAGCTCCAACGCCAGCGGCGCTTTTTGCCGGTACTCGTTAAGTAATTGGGTATCATTTGCTCCGAAACATCGGACGCTAGGAGAGAAGGGGAGGAGGGTAGGAAGAGGGAGTTCTTCTAATGGCGCCTGGGCCTCGAAAGCGCGTGTCAGTTTGGAAATTTCTAGGGTGCAGGCCAGGGACGAAAACGACGAATCAGCGTCTGCCGGTTATCCAAGGGGGTTGGCGAGGCAAGGTCTCCGCCGTGGGGCAGGCGGTGCTTCCGTTTCTTGCACGGCTCTGTCACATTTACGCGGTGGATATTAATTAGACACAACACGGGTCGTTTCTCTTCGGTACCTTAGACGTCCTTCCTCCTCGGCGTCGTCGACCCAAATTTACAATTTACGAGGGACATGTCCCGAAAGTTCGCCTATTTTGCACCGAACGGTAATACGGATCTGCGGGATCCAACCACGCCAGGCTGTATCCGTGCGAAAGCGCAGCAAGGCGCCGAGGTGCGCTCGAACATCGACGACCGTGCATCGTCGCTTCGAGCGCGATGGATCAAAAGGTTGCCCATATTTGCGGATGGCTCTATTGCGGGAGAAAAAAAAATAGATATATATATATTTTAAGGTTCTACGAGAACCCTCGCTCTCGTGCAGCGCTTGTAAGTACGATTCGCGAAACCCATGGTGTTTCGAGAGACGCTTCGAAGAGTGCGGGAACGTGCTGGAAAATAGCAACTCCAATCTGGACGCGCAAGGAGCCAGCATCGAAAGGGATTTCGCAATTTTGCGAGAGGCGAAAGTCGAAAGAGGGTTCCGGAGCATCGGTGGGGCCGAGCCGTAGACTCTGGTGGCGCTGCCGTGAATTAAAGCATTTTCCGGGCCGACGGTCCGTGACGGCGATACAGGCGCGTGGTAGACAGGTAGGAGATAGCAAAGACGGAGCTGGGGGCAGGCGGCAGGGGGTAGGGAGAGGCGGATGGCTGGAAGATGTTTATGGTCCTCGACGGCGGCTCCTTCCTTCCGCTTCCTCTCGCGGCAAAACTAATAATGGCCGATATCACGGTATCGAGTGTGCACACGTCGCGCAGGTAGATACGCAGGTGGCACGTCCGTGCGATGGTAACCACCTCGGGCTCTTAGCCGCATGCCGCAATAAATAACCGGGCAAAACCGACGCGGAACATTTATCGCGCTGGGCGTGATTTGTGGAGTGGCTCGGTCACCCGGAGCCTCGTCGCCCTACCTACCCACGCTGCCCGACCGGAGACGCGGCTGGTTCCACTCTGCTCCGCCTGGAAATCATTTTCTTCCGGCACCTTACGCCCGGCTCCTCGATAACTAAAAATCACCGGTCGAACGTCGAACTGGGATCGATACGCGAAAGAGTACACCGTTTTTCGTTTCGTCGATCGGCCACGTTTCGTACGTTTCGGCATATATAATATATCGATGGACAATGTGTATCGGTTCTATCGACGACGCTTTCCGACGCTCGGAAGGGTTGACACGGTATTTCAAGTCGTGCGGAGTTTGCGATGCGTGACCCATTCGATCGCCCGGAGAATTTCGGGGATTTGCGCAGTTTACGAGGCACGCGTGACCGAATCGAGCCGAGGGAGTATCCGACGCGCATACGAGCCTCGCCACGGTTTGTTCGCTGCACGACTATCGCCCGTTCGCACGGTTTCCTTCGAAGGACGGATGCCGCGGTAAGCTAAAATTTACTTCCTCGCTCGACCGCGCAGAGTCCGGAACGGGGATTTCTCTCGCGACAAAAGGCGCTATCGGTAAAAAGAAGTCGCGAAAGGGCAGGGGCAAAGCGAGGCGACGGCACCAAAGTCAAAGTATATTTTTACGCGATTTCATTATTTCCATAATCGTCCGTTCCATTTATCGCGATACAGCGAACCAGCCTCCGCCCTTTCCCTCGGTATCCAACGATTCTCCGGCGAACAATCCCGCGTATTCGCCGCCTCCGTTCCTCGGACCAAGGACAAAAACTCTGCGCTCGCGCTGCTCGCAAAATTTTTCAATATACCTTTGCGAGCACAACGTTGCCTAATGACGGTCTTCCATGTCGGGTCCAAACTCCGGGAACTAATTACAGTGCCGAAAGTCCCGGTAAATTTCGGGCATTCCCCGAACGCGGCTGCAGTTTGCTCGAGTTATCCCGAGTTTTGAGCATTGCTCTAGGTAAACAGGTACGCGGCCTTTTTTTCTCGAGGGATGGTCGGGGCGGGCCGAACAAAGGACACGTGGGCCGTACGTGTGCACGCGGCCAAACGGGGCTTTCGGGCGAAGCTCACGTGTACCAGCGCCGCCGAGAGTTTCTCCGTGTCCGGAGCGTAATGCATGCGGCGGGGGGGGGGGGGGGAGCGGCATTTGTCCCGGCGTATGTGTGGCCGGCTACGAACACAAATATGCGCCGGGGCACACCGGCCGGTAATGGCTGGTAGGAAATAGCTTTCCGGTAAATGAACACGCGCTATGCCCCGCATTCCAGCATGGACGACGGCGGTTCTCGTGCGACTGAACAGATCGTTAACCACGTGACACGCCCGATGCCATTGACCCCCCTTTCCATCGCCCGCACCCCTCCGCGCCCCTTCGCGCCCCTTCGCGCTCCAGCTCGCTTTTTCCTTGGCGCACCTTCTCGCCCCGGCGCGGGGCCGGAGGCTATAGAAATACTCTTACCCCCGCCCCATCCCCGAGCCCCAATCCTCGCGGGACCGTGCGGGAAATTCGGTCGACTCTGACGAAGCATTCAGGCCTATTGAACTGGACCGTGATGAGTATCGAGGGGTACGTGGCCGAGGAGATTTCGTTGGGCCCCTTTGAAAGTTAAAGGCTCCGCTTGGCGCGATCCCACTGGACGTCCGAGCGTCGAGTCGTTTATTACACCTTTGCTCTGTGAGCTTTCGATCCTGGAACGGCGGGTACCGATTTCCGCTTTGCCCGATGCCACTGGGTTCGAGCGTCGTGTCGTTTATTTCGGAGGAAGGAGGACTTTTGGTCCTTTACGAATCACCTTTGCGCTGGAAGCTTTCGAGCCTCGAAGGGCGCGTGCCGGATTCCGTTTTATCTCCATCGCGACAGGTGAGAGGAGTCCGAGAAGGTCCATTGGCCTTAATTCGATCCGATTAATTCCCGGCCGAGTGCAGGTGGAAAATCCACTCTCTTTTCCCTTCCGCCTTTCTTCCCGGATAATCCCACCTCCCCTCCCCTCCCACGAGGTTCTTCGATCATTATTACGCCGTGTTGAACACGGTAGGACGTGCCTGCGCGGCCGAGTAGAAGGGTGCCGCCGGTGCAGCGCCATGTCTGATGAAGCACGTATCGTTACCACTGACAGCCCGAGGCTGACGTTGATAGATACATCTCTGTATCGTTAGCCAGGGTAAACTGTACAGTTATGGGCCACTTTATAACAATAATGGCCTCCCATTTTCTCGATGAAACGCTCGATTTTACGGGTGCCTTCGAGATAGACCGTCGTAAAATATGAAAGCAATTTTTGCCCGACGACTTTTTCAACCGTGCCCCCGGAATTTGCATGGGATGTTCGAGGTGGGTTCTAGGTGAATTTTCGTGGAGCCTGCTTATTTCTTTGCCATCGAGGGGAGATGTAGCGTGTCGTTTTCTTTTTTTTTTTTTATTTGCAACGCGAGTAACTTTCGTGCATCTCGATGATCGTAAAAGACGGGTTACCAGTCAAAAGCGGGATAAGTTGCAGTGAAAAATATAAACTTTGCGTGGACCTATGCTCGCTTAAGCTTGTACAAAGAACGTATTTAAATGCAGGTTGAGAGCCGGAACTAAAGTTTGCGCTCTCGACTCGGAAATGGCTGGATTTTAGAAACGACGTACGGGTCGATAGTATTGGTTTGGAACTTGATTTTTATCCGACCAAAGCTACCGATCGATGGAGCAATTTGGAACGATTTTTTCGTTATGAACGCATCGTTGCATATGCTAAATTAAAGAACGTTGGGCTGGGAGGGAGCAGCTGTCGAAAATTTATCGGATATCATTATTGAACTCTCGTGTGCTTTCGGGCATTAGCCTTTTCGGATGCACGTGTACCGAATGGAAGGTATTTGAATTTCGTCCCGCGCCATCCTCATTGGACTGCTCCGGTCCCCGTCTGGCCACGTCGTATCTCTAAATCGATTCCACGGTATCCAGAAACATCGGCTAGGAATATCAAAATCATCGCGACGATTATGGGGGATCGAGGTTAACGCCTATCGGGAAAAAAATTCGGCCAAATTCCCCTCTCATTCTTTTTCTATTTTGCCCCCTACGTATTACACCCCTGCGTCACCCGAATAAATTATGTCCGTGTTATTAAACGCGCCAGGGGACACGGCGACGCGCGGGGGAGAATTTATCTAGCGAAATTAAAATAATATCTTGCACCGCTGTTATTCGAAAATATTCTCATTTTCCGTATGATACACCGCGGCGCGCGGGGCGAGGAGGCGAAGGGGAGAGGGGTAAAAAGCGACGTGGCAGTTGCAGAGCGCCCCTTGCCACTGCCGCCAGGTTTACCAAAATACACGAGATATTTTGCTCTTCCGAATTTGTTTATATAGTCGAAAGCTCGTAAAATAGGTTAAATTTTTGTTTGCACCCGCGAATCGGATTAAAGCTTGAAGGGCGGCAAATTGCGGCTAGTGAGAAATACTTCGAAGTTTCGGGATTCATATCTCGTTAACTCGGCCTTTCACGATTCCTGTACATTTGCGGAATTCGAGTTTTGGAATTTTGGAAAACTTCTCGTTCGATGCGTTTTAACCGGTTGGATGAAAAACTAATTTCTCAAGCAGCTCGGGAATATTTGACCGCCACGTGCCGGTCAAAAGTCGACGGAGAATTTATCGTAAGACTGGCACGAGGAACTCGCGTAAATCGGAATAAATTTATTTGGCCTTTCTCTTCGGCCATATCGAACCTTCGAAATTTTGTTCGATTCGTGCTTTTTCCCAGAGTCATTTCTCACCGGCGTTCCGAGCTCGAGCTGGCCTCGCAGATTTCGAGGGCAAAAGCCAAGAGACGTCCCAGTGCGGAGAGTCCTCGTGGCATCGCCAACCGCGATTACCCGCCGGATTAATGCCAAATGCCGGCGTATATGCCGTGGAGGAAAGGAGGGTGGAGGGTGGGATAACACCGGATGCATCGAGTGGCCGATCAGACGCGCAGTCGTAAATAAACGGATAACGATAGCTCGTATCTGGAGCGAACGAGCAGACGCTCCTGGCTGCCGTTGGGTACGTAAACGTAGTACGACAGATTGGATGGCAACATAATTTCGTGGTAAGGCTCGCGCAACGCCTCTATCCGTAGGCGGCCTGGCCGCGTGTCACGGTTGCCCCTCGAAATCGAATCAGCGTTACGTCCACCTTTGATTGCCGCACGGATGTTGCGCCGGCCAGCTATTGCGGCGTCGAGTTACAAAGCGGCGTCCTCTAGCTTTTTGCGCTTGAAACCTGCAAGTGCTCCGCGATATCGGAGATTTGTTGTTTTTGCTTTGACGCTGAAACCCTAATCTGCGATTAATTCACGACAGATTCGACGACTCGATGGAATTTTTCGAAAGTTTCGTTCAAAGGGAACGAGCTGGAGTGTTTGAGAAAATTACTTCGTGCCGATAGAATTTCTTGTCGAGGTATTCGTCGGATCGAGCAGATATTTTACCGGATGTAAAATTGCTTTACGCACGTATCGCGGAATACTTTAAACATGCGCGGTACGTATGTTTCCTGGAGTGTGGGGAATAAATCGTGAAACGAAAATTAAGTTTACGGAAGGTAAACGGAGGACCCGTGTTCCGTCAAGGAGCAGACGTGCCTACGATTATTATAAAAGTAGCGTAATAATTATAGAAAGTAGTGGCATAACTGCGTTTACTCGTTTATTACTCCGCGATGTTTGATATTTCTACAAAGTTCTTCGCTTTTTATCACCCCGGTTTTTATCGATCTACTTTCGAGCGAGATTACGGTGCCGCGTTTTGCCCTCTGCATTAATATTAATATTTAAGTATTACGTAATATAACGTGCATAAAACCAACGTTGCATTTCGCTATGTTGTACACCGTGTATAGACTTCCTCATTAACGACGTACTCGGTTTGTGCCGAAGCACAATGGAGTCGTTGAAACGTACACGCGAATCGGAAGTTACTCAACGCACGCGTACTCGTATGCAGCGATTCGTATTTAAATTACAAGCACGCGCACCGTTCACCTCTTTTATTCAAAATGTTATTAAGGCTCGCGCATCATCCGTTAATAACGGTGTATGTTCAAATGCTCATATATAACAAGAAAGACTTAGTCGAGAGAGCGCGAGGTCCGATGCGTAAAAAATTTTAATCAAAGCTTCGTTCGGAATATGCGCTAGCGGAATATTCGGTTTATAATCGTAAAGTACATTTTTGGAATTATTTCAATACGCAGTCCTTCGCGTCGAAGCCCAAAATTCTCGCGTCATCGTTCAAATTACGTTCGTGCGCGTATTTCAATAATAATATTGGCTGCCCAGGACGGTCGATTTTTCTCGCAGGCTTCGACATTTTTGAGCGTACAATTTCGAAAGACGAGCAAACGTCGCGCGTTTCATCGAAGAGTTTGCGGGCACGGCCAGAAACACGAATGTCAAACGCGCGATCGTTCCTTTACCGCTTTATCCAGGCTTTTATTTACACAAAACTCTAATCGCGAGAGACTTCTCCTCGTGCATTTTCCTTCATCTCGCAATCCTGCCTTTGATGCACCGATCGACGAGCGGTATTCCAGCGTAAAATCGTGTGTGACGCGCTGACTCATTCGGCTGGCCCACCATTCGACCTCACCGAACGTTTAACTCCCTTCATCTCGGCGGCAGCCCGAGCCCCATTTTCCCTCAAGCACCACCGGAGACTTACGAGGATCGTCGTCCGAGGAAACCGGCATGGAAGCCCGTTATTCGAGGGCGCCTCAATGAAATTCCAATCGGCCGCGGCCGCGGTATACCTCCTTTGTCCCGGAAAGAATCTTGCCTTATCGGCTCCGCGAATTTATCGAAATAATCGGACCTCCCCCCTCTGGTATTCTTTCTAGCAGCGTAGGTAATTCGAGGCGGATCGAGAGTATCTCTGGCGAAAATCGATGGTACGGGCCGAAAGCGAGGAACGCGAGACTGCGCATCGCCGGCGCTACGTGTCATTGACGTTTCATAAAAAACCCATCAATTTCCACTGAGGCGGCTCATTCGATTTTTACGTTTTCGAGCTCGACCCCGGATCGCTGGCCGGATAAATATCTCGAGTTGGTCGGGTGAAAATTTCAGGGGAGAGGCTGCCGCAGTGTAGCGACGAGATCGCGTTTCGTTAATCCTCCGCAGCTCCTACGGTAACCGCCGATCAACGTCTCGTCCGCGCTTTTCGCTATAGAGCATTTTACTTCTTTGAATTATCGATAGTCTTAACGAAAGTCCACTCGAAGAGAAGCGAAGGTCGAAGCAACGCCGGCCGGTTAAAGTTTTGGAGAAAATACGGTTATGGAGATTTAATTCGGTATTTTCTACGAAGAGAAAATGCGATCTCGCGTGTAGCGCTAGGTAGGGAGAGGAGCGCAAACGTACTTACAGTATACTTTCAATTTCCATCGTTCCTCGATGCCAGCCTCCGGTAGCTTTAGATTCTCGGCACGGCAGACGAGAAATTTTTCTTCGTCCTCGACGCTCGGTGTCCATTGCAGCACGCTCACGCTCGTCCCGTCCTCCTGAAACTGTTTAAGAGACACCGTGTACTCGGACCTTCCCGATTTGATTTCCTCCAGTGCAGGAATTTACGCGGCGCTATAAAAGTTCTCCTACCGCTCCTTCCTTCGCCTTTCACCCTCGGATAAACCGTGCGAGGCCGTCTCCTAGAGACGCTGAACGTTCGGGCACAAATTTCTAGGACTTTCTTTTTGTAAGTAGATTTTGGATCCTCGATGGAGAAATGGTCGTTGCGTTGACGAGTCCCTTAGCGGAGGCTGACGCGCGGTACGATTTTGCAGATTTAGACCGCGACCGTAAAACGAGTAACATCTTGAAATTTCCATGCGAGTACAATATCACGAGTAGAGCCACGAGTAAAGGTAAATATTCGTGAGCCGTGAATACGTCGCGTTCTCGCCCTCTCGCGCATCGTTCCAAAGTTATCGAGCTTGCGGGATTAAAAGCTGGCCGGGAGAATTCTAAAATATCCAACCTCCGCGTTTGCGCGAACGTCGACGGACCGCTTTGATTTCCAGGGGAAAGGCTCGACATATTCGCCCATCGAGTCGAGTAAAAAAGCCGATCGATTCCCGGACGATTAGCATGCGATTAAGTTGACGACAAATGAACGCGGGGGAAACGGCCGAGCCGGCAATTACCCGCCGATAAATTGATGGCATGCAAATTGTCGAATTGTACTGAATTTCATAACTAAATGCATCCATCCTGGGGATTAATTCAGCCACGGTATTTCCATGACAATCGACGGTGCATCCCCCGGGGGGTTGCAGTCGCATAATGCTAATTTCTTCTTTCGAATTTCCCAGGCCGCCCTCGGGACGCGGTCTATGGCCACGACCTTGGCTCCCTCCGCCCTGCCGATCGGCGAACTCGAAGGGGCGGAAAGCACGCCGCCATTAACGTCCGACGCTGCCACCGGAATATATCTGCATCGAATATTTACGGTATAAGGTATTTCCTCGTATACGAACTGCACGCACCGCACCAGGGGCCAGTACCGGTTGGCCGCGCTTTGCTTTCGGCGCGTCGAGCACGAGCGCCCTTCGCCACTGTAGGTGCCCTTTAGCCTCTTGCCCACGGCCGGACTTTTCGCGGCTCTGCATCCCTGTACGCCAACGATCGACGCGGATTAAGCGTAAATCGCGCTATGAAATCACGTCGAGATACGGCTGCCGAAAAGCAACGTAACGGGACGATAGGAGCACCTACGCTTCAACAAACAACAGCGTAACGCCTGGTTTTTTTTTTTCAAAGCACCATAGCGGTTCTAGCCACTATAGTGGCGCAGCGTTGAAAAAGATGACGCGCGCGAGAGACGGTATAGCGGCGTAGCGGAGCCGAGAGGTTAAAGGCGGGCCTCGAAAGCGGCGGCAAGTAGGGCTCGAGGGAGGAAGTTCGGGATTCTCGTTCCATGGACGGTCGGTCGGCCGGCTTCGGATCTCATCCATCACTTCTGTCGATACGAACATGGGTGAGATTCGAAAAACGAGCGTTAAAAATATTATCTTCGCGATCCGGCCGGACCCTCGGCCGAATTTTTGCGCCACGGCAACGATAATTCAAAGTCGCAGCGCGCTGCCGAGGATCAAAATTACTCGCGCCGCGGAGGGCCGGGGTGACGTGGCGGAAATGATTTTTTATTTAATTTCCGACGATCCTTCCCTCGTAGCGGATTACCATCCGCGCAGCCGTATTCGTCGTCCACCGTGATGGATGGAAGCGATCCACGACGATGGAAGAAGCGATCGGCTCGGAGACTCGCGCTCGAAACGTACGTTCGCTCTCGTCCGTGAGATAATACGTCTCGCACCGATATTACGCCGCTTCCGCTCGACAACGCATACCCGTATTTTGCCGCGTACATTTTACACCTCGCGAGCCACCTTCTACGGCACGATCCTGCGTAGCACCTTATATTCCTGTCGCATCGTATCCGAGATACGGTAGCATAGCCACGAAATAAATCGAACGTCTTTGGCAGGAATTTCACGGAAGACCGGAGGCTCTAGCATCGGCGAATAAACAGGCTTTCCGACAAGGCGGCAGCTCCTCCGCGCCGCAAGAAAGTCGGGTGGTGTCCCGTCGTATGTCCCGCCGGGGGGGGTGCGGTGGCGGCATTATCCCAAAGTTGGTATTTCCTCCTGGAAACCTCGAGACCCGAAGGCCTGTCCGGGAAGCCGATACTTCTTACGCCCGCTCGAGGGGGGCAAGAATGCGGAAGAGGAAACGTTAAGGTACAAGTCGGCCGTGCGTATTGTCGCCGGATCGAAAAACCTCGGAATCTCAAATTCAAATGTCGCGCATCGAACCGAGAGAAGAGGGGGCGGGGCCGCGATCGGTCGGCGGGGACCGTCGGACAAAAAGGAAACGAGGCGTGCTACCGGGCTAGGAATTTCAAATCCCTCCCCCAGCGAGCGCCGACCGCCGACCGCCGACCGACGACCGGCGAAAACGAGCCGAAGCGTTTCTCCGGCGAATTTATGGCGGCGCCGCCGAAATTTCGGGATCGTTATTCATGCAGATTTCGCGGGCGCAAAATATGCGCGGCGCCCCACCGCTGCCCCGTCTTCCTCTCTTTCTTCCCTCTCCGTTTTCCGCCCTCCTAGCCGCGACGAGGGAAACAATGGCGAAAAGGACGAAGGGGGAATTGCGCGAAATTAAAATCAAATCCTCCCCCGCCCCTCCCAGCGTCGTTCTTTTGCCGATGGGTCTCCGGGCAGCGCTGGGTAGCCGGAATTCGAAAAACTTCGGGGCGAGAGGCTTGGCCGGTGAAAATATTTGGGCGCGTGGCCGGAGAATTTCGAAAATTCCAGGCGCGGCTAGGCGAGATATCTCGCCTGGATATCGGGCAAAGCGAAAATTCGGTTAGCGGGCTAACGGATGGGCGGGGGGTTATTTTTTTATACGCCGGATACGGACCGTAATTTGCCTGGGCCACGGGAAAAAAACTGATCCGGTCTTTGTGTCGCCATCGCGCGAACGATACTCGACGGGGACGTGCTCCGTGTTGAAATTGAAATTTTACGCCGGAGAATTCTTAAAACGTGGCCGTATTTCTTCTATTTTTTCAAACTCTTTTTTACATCCGACCGGTTTTGCGTTATCGACCGCCAACGTCGTATTTAGCGTAGAATACTATCCTCTCGAGATGAGTTTCGAATCGAGAAATTACGACGTGGGTTGCGCCTGCATCCGGTAAAAGCTTGGATATCGTGTCGCGTCGCTGTGTTGAAAAACGGGAGAGGAAAAGAGCGAAAAAACATTCCAGAATTTTCCTACGCCTCCGTATTCTATTTGGAGTGGGAAGAAGCGTAAAAATAAAATGGACACGCGGCGCTCGACCGAAATACGAGGGGACGCGAGCCTCGCCCACCGCTTCTCGGCACGCTCCTATCGCCTGCAAGCTTCCCATCGCTGTACGCAATTCCGTAATAGTCGGCGCGCTCCACGAAGGTCCGGGTATTAGCTGGAAAACTTTATAATCTCGTTGCAACTCGCTCGAATGCCATTGAAACGGCTTATTTGTACTCCGATACTTCAAACTTCCACCGGGACGTGAGCTCCGCTCTTCTGGTGCATTTTGGAATCATTTTAGCCTCGGATCCAAGACGATGGTCATCAAATTTTCGACTCCCGACTCTCCGAAGAAAACCTCTTTGGCGAGCAAAGCGCGTCTCGAGTTGGTTCGAGTGTACTTTAAAAGAATTACAAGGGGAATAAGGTACGAGCGAATGGCATTGCGTTTTGTTCGAATACGGCAGAGCTTCCAGGAGACCAGCGGGAAAGTCGTAACAGCGATCGTTTCCAAAGAAGCCACCGTCCTTCGTCGAAAGGCGACGAACAGAAATTTCTAGGTTAAAACTCGATCGCGGTTTCGGAGACGAATCACGCTCGCGTAATAACGCTAAAGACGATCGGGGCGAAAAAGGACGGAACGATCGAAATCGATCGCTCGCTGATAATCTCGATCGACGAATGCGATATCAAACGCGCGTGGAAAGAACAGAGAGATTTCCCCCGTGTTTTCCTCGCGGAAGACTGGAAATCGGGGAGTCGAGCCTGCGATGGGGAAGCTTCGGACCGAGGTTGGAAATCATAACTGTAACTCCGTCGGGGCACTTTGAGGGGTTCTCGTCTGGGGCAAGCTTGCGAGGCCCGACCGTGTGGGTCGGCTCCAGGGTGAAAGCGGGGCTAGGGGGTGGGCTTCGGTCGGTGGTTCCAGTGGGAGAAGCGGAGTGGAAAGCAGACGCGATTTATGTAGCGCGCGGTCTCCTTTGTGCAACGGGTACGGCGGCCGCCTGGAAGGACCAGAATTAACTTCTTCTTACGTTGCAGCCGGAAGAGAGAGAGAGAGAGAGAGAGAGGGTGTGAGAGTGGAAGCGAGAGAGAGATGTGGTAGTGTACGTATGATATTGCCCAGGATCGGCCAACTTAAATTGCACCGCGGGTCGCATTGACGGCCCAAGGATTTCCAAGCGTCGCATATAAATGTGCATAGTCGCCATTTTTATTCGGCAACCACTAATCGTATAGGAAACGTTGGCCTTTTCGAGCAATATGCCATACAGAAGAAGAGAGAGAGAGAGAGAGAGAGAGAGTGGAAGACACGATCGACGCCGAAGATGGACGATTTCACACCGTTTGGGACGTTGGTCGAGCATTTACGAAGATCGAATCATCTCTCTCTCCACCCTGCCTAACACGGTGAGCGAGTAGGATGATTCGAAAACCGCGGTGGTTTTCGTAATGGTGAAATTCGTAAATGGGTTTAACGATGTTCCGTCATGCGAGTAAGGAGGGAGAATGTGGGGAATCGTGGAACATTCTGTCTAGCACCGTGCTTCAAAGAGGCCGGAAACTCTCGTTTCCAGAGTTACTTGTTCTCGTATCACCGACCGGCGGAAAACGGTTATTCGTGTTTTGTTCGTATTTAATTTCGACGTCGGCCTCTAAATCTCTTCAACTCGTTGGAGCTATACTTTTTCCCGCAGCCTGCAGCGTGGACCTTTCCGCGGGTATGTAGCGAGCGTGAAATCGTGGAGCACGCGTCGAAGAATTGACCGACGATGGAAAGTGCGTACGGTACACCGTAAGGGTTGTTCCCCTGAGGTGTTTTGCGAAATGTTTGCTTTTAATTTCTACGTCGGCCTCGGTGGATACGAAAGGTACGGGAGGTTTACTATTGAACTACGCGAACTATTGCCAGCGATTGGCTTTAAATAAAATAATAACGAATGAACCGTTAGCGGTGCACGTTGTATAAGAAAATCAAGAGCCGATGAAGAAAATTCGGCGGACAACCTTTGGATGGCAGTCCTTTTTATACGAATACCCGATAGGTTCTGTTGACTCTTATTTCCGTCCTTTTTCTCTGCACATATCTCGTTGACGTAATTGTCTACTCTGGGTTTGCGAACACCATTTCCCTTGTCGGTTCTTCGGCGGTGGAATTTAGAGCGCTATTTACCAACGATAACGAACATACGTATACCAGGAATAAGCGTAAGTATCGTAGGCCAGCTATATCAAATCTGGTGTTAATGGACTATCTCGAGGTTGGAGAAATGCACGCATATGAAGTATAATCGCTGAACTTTCCTTGCAAACATTTAAATCCTAATTTGAATTTGACTTCGATCGTCTAGTTCCTGTCGAGGAGAGGAATACCAAAGGAATAATCGCGCGCAGAGAATTATATCTATTATGAGAAATTGAGGTTTGACGTTAGGAGCTGTGGAACGAGTATTTGGAGGTGGTAGACTATGTTCCAAATTTGACCTTAATTAACTCTCCCTCGTTGGCGGCGGAGTATACGGAGAGGAAATATGAATTATATATCTCCCTTATTAGCGGAAAGTTGGGCTAAGGTAATTAGAAGTGGGTATCGTAGATATTTCGTAGGAGGGAAGAATAAGTTCCGTTTGCACGTGCACCGTTCGCACGGAAGATGAGAAAGTTTCGAACCACTTGAAACACGTCATTCGTTCGCTGTCCGCGTGGAAAGTTTCCAATCGGAACGGTCTTGATTTTTCGATTTTGGTCAATCCGACATTTACGAGGTTCTTTCACGCGTCCACCTTGTGGCAATATTCTCGCTACCAAAGCCACCGTATATACCATCGAAAATTTTCCACGAGCGATGATGAGCGAAATTTGAGCCTAGATCCTTGACGTGCAAGTAGAACTTTCTGCCAAAGCTGTATGCAAATTTCTAATTAGTCCTCCGTTTAGTTCATTCGGGAATCTCGCCGGCGCACAGAATTTATCGTTAGAAATGGCATATTGACATTTCGACGTCGTCATTTTCACGAGGCCATCTCCGAGATAAAACTCGATGGCTAATAACGCGAAGGCTGTGAAATCCGGCGACTAGTAATGCGCAAAATCGTGACAAATTCGAGCTTAAAACATATAATATTTCCGTGGGGAAGGACCCAGCTGTGTACGCGATATTATGCGAAAATCGGTCCTCGGAGATAAATCTGTCGTGGTTTGCCCTTCCGGGGATTTCCGACTGCTGCGCCGAGAACGCACTTTCCCTCCTCTCTCTTCTTTCGCCCGTTCTCACTTTTATTATGAAAATCAGGCTGGAGGCTCTCGGAAACCGACGAATCGAACGACGCGCATTCGATCGTGAATTAATTTGCGAGAGATGGTAGAGTGTACGCATGTCCATCGCGAGCGTTGAAAAAATGAGGATTCGCGAGGATATCGCGAGTAAAATTCGGTAAAATATCCATTGTCGGGTAATGTAAGAACGATGACTCGGCGCAAGGTGACCGTTGACAAAACAAAATTTTTCAATTTTGAACGACCTCCGAGACCGGCTCTATTGTTCGTCCTCCGGAGACTATATAAGGCGGCGCAGACGGGCAGAACTCATTCTTCGCAATCCCGGCGAAGGAGCAACATCCCTTCCCTTCCTCGTTTGTCGTATTTTTGTGTGTGTCTCACCCCTCCCTCGCCCCCTTATACCGATTTAACTTATTTTTACCGCTTTGCATACTGACCGACATATCGATAACCTGTTTTTACATTTACTAGCTTTCAGTTTTGGTATGGAAGAGAGAAGAGAGAAGAGAGAAGAAAGAAGAGCGAAGAGCGAATCTAGTATTAAGTTCTTAGCGTTAACTATACGTTAAGGTGTATGAGTGGATCTAGTTTAAGGCGTGGTATGCGAGATTTCAAACGTAAGCAGTGAAATTCTCTTTACTTTTAGCGAATCTAGTATTAAGTTCTTAGCGTTAACTATACGTTAAGGTGTATGAGTGGATCTAGTTTAAGGCGTGGTATGCGAGATTTCAAACGTAAGCAGTGAAATTCTCTTTACTTTTCGACTCTCGTTCCTCTTGCGCTCCATTTGTGGGAGCATAGATTCCCGAATTCTTCCAGGGGCCCAGGGTTCTCGCGGTACTCGTGCTGATCCTCCGACGGCCCTTAGAAGGTCATGTTCAGGGGAGTGGTGTTACGTCAGTCGGGCCTAGCGCATAGATTCCCGAATTCTTCCAGGGGCCCAGGGTTCTCGCGGTACTCGTGCTGATCCTCCGACGGCCCTTAGAAGGTCATGTTCAGGGGAGTGGTGTTACGTCAGTCGGGCCTAGCTGTTGCTCATAGAGTAGCTGCCGTTCGCCGTAACGTATCCACTTTGTGGAACCACTCTCAGCCGTGGCCGACTTTGGGTACCGTCGCGGGGGCCCCTTGTACTCGCGAGAACCCCTGGCGCTCTTGGTAAGAATTCGACGCGTCGCGATTTTCTCCCCTTGTCTCTTTCATCGTTTTGTCACTGCTTACGCGTTGGAAAGCTGCACGAATGATCGAGTGGATCGAGTGCTTAGCGTATTCTAGTAAGACGGAGCGAGTGTGTTTAGTTTGGTTAAGGAATGAGTGCGCGCGTAGAATGGAGGGTGGGTGGGGGGTCTCTGGTCGCGGCAACCTCCACGCGGTGAGACCCGGGCAATCGGTATTCCTCGCGATCGAGCTATGTTCTCGAGATCGCGAGGGATAGCGAGCTGATAGCCGCGAAACTTTGTAAAATTTACTTGGACGTATTTAAAGAGATAAAGACTTGAAGTTTACAGTCGTAAGAGATCAAAGAAAGATGATTTTTTACAGCTACACGTATTTGCATAAAATATTGCAAATACGAGAATTTATACGCTCCTTAACGTCTCTTCGAACGGAGAGAACTTCCATCTCGGGGAAGGACGAGTTCGTTCGTAAGATCGAGCGGTAATATATGTATCCCCAAAGCGTGTCTTTCTCAGGGCGTCTCGCAGCCACCCCGGCGTAAAAATGATACGGAGTGAGAGATCGTCACGTTTCGCTCGTCCCTTCGAGTATGCCACGCGCCCTCGAGGGTCCTTCGTAATCCCCTTTCTCGCCGACCGAGCGTAACGCCCTTATTTCTATCGAGAAACGATCCCGGGACAGTGGCCCAAGTAGAAGTTACGCTTTGTCGCCCGAATACAAACGCGCGTCCCTCCCAACGGACCCTCGATCAAGGTTAAACGTATCGGACTTATTATCCACCGCGGCTGATCGCAGTTGAGAATAACGGTAACATCCTGCGCGGAGAGAGTCTTCGTAAATTTGATTCCAACGAGCACAAGATTCTCGGCTATAAATTCGCGCGACGAAAATCTTCGTACGTTTCAAATAGGAAATCGTATCAATATTATGTCACACTTGAAAGACGACGAGCGATTAGAAATGTAACGCTCGAAACGTGGTCTTTGGTTCTCGCCGATGAAAATCAAATTATCTTTTGGAAACGAATTTCTACCACACCGCATTCTCGCGATTAACCTACCAAGGGGACGTTTACAAATTTTTTTTCCCTCCTCCTGGTCGTCCCTTTCGCAACGGTGTCGCTCTTAAAGATTCAAGCTCGATCCACGATGACGCGTCGTCTTATCGAGGGCGCCGGTTATTATCGTTACGCCATCGCTATTACTCCACTCGTCGCCTCGACGACAAGCGAAACGACCTTCCTTAGCCGGACTAATGGATTCGACGAATTAGGCGTCGCCAACCCTCGGCTACCGACCCACGACGCGCCGTCTACGGGAACCAGGCCTCGAGGAAAAGGTCTATCCTTAAGGATAGAAGATTAAGCGGTAAGCGCGGTTAAGGCGTTTTGAAAATGTCGAAAGAAGGAGGAAGTTTCGGTCGCAACTCGAGATGCGCTTGGCGTTCAAAGCGTTGAGGCGTAGGAGAGCGCCAATTGTGCACGGTTAACCCTTTTCCTTGGTTAGGCGCACGCGTCCATAATGAATTTCTGCCCGCTCCTACTCTTTCCTTGCGTGCTACAGGTGCCCGTCCACGTTCCTGTCCTCTAATTACACGCTCGCGGATGACCTCGATAGAACTAGCCGAGAAGCCAGGGAAACGTTTACCGCATGTAAACACGGAAGGTCGGAATTTTGCAGCTAAGAAGCCGCGAGGTTTTGGCCGGAACTAAAAACGCCATTCGTCCGGTCGAATTCCACGAAAGATCCTCCGAGAGGTCGAATTATTTATGGGGCATGGGTTCTCGTATGTTTTGGCGTTATATCTCGTGAGGCGCGAGGCAAGAACGCTCGGACCGTTTTTCCTGGGTGGAAGCGGAGAGGTCTGGCGATCGAGAGTGGTTAAGTGCGGGAAGTAACGAGCCAATTAGGGATTTTGGCGTTCGACGAGAGAAGCAGGGCTCGATACCTCTCTCCATTTCGAAGCGCGTTCGTTTTGACGTTCCTAAGCGTTCAAAGCTCGTAGCTTCGTTTGATGGGCGATGAACAACGCCTACGTCGCTTCGGTTAAATATCATTCATCGCGATTCACGCGGTCGGGAATGGTGGCGCGGATTTTATTATCCAAAATTTCGCTTTGCCGGCTTTCAGGGGTCGCTCTCATTTTTTGCGATTTATAATCTATTTTTTATCCTTATTTTTTTTCGCGTTTTTCAAGCGGCGTCCGTGGAACGATACTGCTGTGCGGACGAAAAGTGGACGTTAATCGGGGGCTTTACACGGTTTCGTAATTTGGCGCGATATTCGGCATTTGGGCAAAAGGTGAGAGCTCTTTTGGACGAGAGCTTTTGCGAGGTAAGCGATGGAAATGGTCGTTATTCGTGGCTCTATGAAATTATTCCCCGTTAATTCCGTGTTATTTCATCCGAGACAAGCGGCCGCCGCTTTTCCTCTCGCCTCTTTTCGGTTTTTCGAAAATACTCTCCCGCGCCGCATCGGATAAACCAGGTAAACAAGGATGCCCGTTTAATTCCTCCGTTACGGCGAACGTATTCGTCCTTTTATGGACTCGATAAAAGGACAAATCGGTATTCGCCACGTAGGGGGGGAGCGTCACATTCAGCGTTTTTCCGTAAACGAGTTTTTACAGATGCATGGAAGTTTTGAGTCGAAAGATTTCGCGCCGAAACACGGGCCTTTATGCACCGTTAATTTTGTACCAATTTATAACCCGAATAACAGCGATTTACTCCGTGCGGTCCGCGTAAGATTTACGCGAAAAAAAAATCGGCGGTACCGCCGCAGAATAAATCGGATCGATCGATGATCCATCGCGTAAAATCGGAGCGATCGCGGAGTGCCGATCGAGCGTCGAGGAATCCAAGGAAACGTCGTTCCGTCCAACGTTGATCAGCGTAAATTAAACGATGCCCCTTCCCGTGGTTCGGAGGGCGTTAATAGGCGTGCCTACAAACGGCCACCCTGGAATTTCCATGGTTGATTTTGAGGCTACACTTCCTCAAACATCATTATACATCCGGTGACGGTTATCGATGATCGCGCTATCAATCCAGGCGCTCCCAGATGGTTCGATGGCAATTACGTAGGAGGCCCGATAAATTATTATCAAACTGTCCGTCATTTCCATGAAACTATTAATCCAGTCGCAGTGCTACAACGGCACTCCGATAAATCATTGGTCGAGGCACTTGTATTTTCTATGAATATCAATGACCTCCCGCCCGTTTGGCGGGGGCGGAGGCGAGTTTAATAAAAATTCTGCCGATTCACGAAAAGATCGATGCACCGCTCGTTATTCGATTTCTCCTCCCGAGCGGTAATTCAATCTCTCACCCGCGTTTTTCTCCGCGCCTCGACTCCTCGGCCGGCCCTCCAAATTTCTTTTCGCAGTCGGGCGGCGGGCCATTTTCCACATCGTCAAATTGAAACGGACGTCGGGCCATACTTCTCGTCGAGCCCAAATATCCACGGGTATATCGTGCCTCGTCGCCGGGCCATCGATCGCTCTTAGCATCCCGAGGTGTCGGCCTCCGAGCAGCCCGCGTCACCCCGCCGACGTTGTCCTTCGCCGAGTTTCAATTTCGCCTAGGCCGATCGCCTCGTTTCGGCGCGTAACGCCGCCGCGAGCACGAACGAGCCCGGATTTGCCTCGGAGCCTCCGCCTCTTCTTTTTCATCGAAAGACCTTCGAGCCTCTCTCGATTTATCCGCAGACCTCGGCCCCGCACCGCGCACCGCGACCCCTCAAAATTCTCCCCGGAGATCATCGACCCTCCGAGTAAATATTCCGGCCGCCCTTCTGGGAAGATAATCTAGAGGGAAATACTTTTATCTGCCGGCGTAAAAGAGTTTTCCTTCGCAGGGAAGCTGGAACGCCGTGAATTCCAACCCCCCCCCCCCCTCCCCCCTCCCCCCGGCGCCAGTGTCTTGTTTGCCCTTGTTTGATAGCTTCCTATACCGGGATCTCCGCAAACAACGGCGCCAAACGGGACATTTTTTTCGAATATTTCTATCCTCCGTGCTTTACCGTATCGTTACTCGATCGACGCGTTGTCGATAATGTATTGGCGTCGCGCGTCGACGGGGGCGACATGGATGTACGGAGAACAATTTTTTTCGATTTTTATCATCGAGGCATTCTTTTCCTTTGCCTTGGAATCCGTAGCAAAAATTCGATGCGATATTTTTTAATCCTCGTCACGAAGCTCGACGCGAAATTCGAGCGTACCTTTTGGGCTACGGAATGGTTTATCGAAATCGGCCCATTCGGCGCAACGGCGATGACGAGTTTGAAGCCGGGCGAGCAATTTTCGGAGGAGGGGAAGCTATAAACATCGCGTTTGATTGTCAATTATATTACGCTGGGATTCTAATTAAAAAGTTAATGTATTCCGCGGTTCTACCGGTGAATTCCGCATTAATTAATGATGGCCCGCAATTAGGAAAGTTGCGGCCCCAGATATTATTCGGGATGAGCGACCTGCTATGAAATTCATAGGTACACGCAAATTAATTAAAATAATTAATTATCGTATTTGACTGTGAAATCGTCTTACGGCAATCTGCTACGCGCAAATTCGAATTATCCCGGATTCTTTCCAAACGCTTTTCCTCTGCGATATTCGGAAAATTCGGCTCGTTTGTTTCCTCGTTGTATAAGCATTTTGGGGATTCTCGAGCGTATGGGCGATGAATGCATAGTTTTATCGGTAGACCGATCGAGTAGCCTAGCGGCGGGAAGAAGGTTCGAAAATCCAAGAGCGGCACGCTACCAAAGCTCTCGAATAATTCACGAGAGACCAGTGGCGTGAACGTATAATTAGGCAACCAGGCCATCCGACATAATAAGCTCTCGAGTTTAATCCTTTCGGGGCGCTAAAGCGCTTTCGTACTTTTTCATTCGATCCCGGAACATTCGGCCGATGAACTCTCGACGATCATCGACGTCACTTTGACGAGTAATTAAGCCCGACCGCGCGACGATTTTGCACGAGCGTTCGTCAAAATTGTGCGGAATGACTCGCCCATCGACTTTCCATCTCCGCCTCGTCAAGGAAAGACGGACTTTGCTTCTTAAATATTCCACTTGTACCACCGACTTATTTTCAATATCGGGCGCACGATGTGATCCTTTTTCGCCGAAACATTGGTCGACGATCGTCCAAGATTCGATGGTCTTCTTTCTATCGCGCATCATTACACAGCATGGAGATACATCGTGGAATTCGAAAACTCCCCAAGAGAGCCTCGACTTTTTTTTTAATCGCTCGTCTTGTAATTCCGATGTATTTTTTTGAATGCACGCGGTTGCCGTTCATAAGCACTCGTGACGAATTCATCGGCGATCCTCGGAATGCCGATAACCGCAGGGTGTGTCATTGAATAATACACATTCGTATCGCGCACGATAAACGCTCAGCAGTCCCGTTTTATCTCCGTTGCTGGCGGTGCGCATTCGTGCAACAATGCTCGCAATATAAAGCATAATTAGTTTGATATACGAAATCGCTGCATTCTGTTTTGTTTAAAATGCGTCCGCAACACGCCCGGCGCCGAGATGTCGTTAAACATTTTTTTGTTCCCACTCGGTAATTTCATCACCCCGTGAAAGTAGATCTCGTTATAAAACCGCCGGCATTAAGCTCGCGTGCCGCGCTTTGACGGCTTCGGTTTAAAGCCCGCCTCCATTATCCTTGTATTTTCCAAGTGGCTCTTTCTCGTATTCTCCCCACTGTCTTTTCACGCGATCGATTATCCGCCTTATTCCACGAGTCATCGCGCTCGACATCGTGGAAAGGTTCGCGGAGAGTTCGAAGGGAGCTCGATCGACGATTCGCCTCGATTTCGAGAAATAGATTCGCGGTATGAAAAGCCGTAGACTTGCTTGTGTCGGCTCGGTAAATGTTTGCGCGATGGTAAACGTATCCTGGAAGCTTCGAGTTTAGGATGCATCCGGAAATTTCAAAATATCACCCACGCAAAAGACTTGACCTACGAAAATGATCCTCGGGACGATATGCAAATCCACGTTTTGCTTTCAACCTTATCGCTTCGACCTTCGTCTCGACGTCGCATTTTCCCGGGTTTAAGGACTCTCATCCCTTATCTCCTACCAAGGGATGACGTAAATGTTAACAGTGTGAGGTATCGTAAATGTAACGGCAAAGCGCGATACGTTGTACATAGCGCGAGCTACTCTTAAGGCTGGTACTACAAAAGCAGTCAAAATAACCGACCCGTAATTTCTTATCAAAACTCTCGGAATTCAGGACTCTCGTCTACCTCACTTCTCTCGTCGTCTCTCCCTTCAAATATGCGTAGCGTTCAAAGGCACGCGTAGAAAAGGTAACCCGCAGTTTTAGCGTTGATCACGGCAATCGGAACTTGGAAAACTTTTATGCGTAGCTAATCTATGCAGAAGAACGAAAGAAAGGGCGAGAGAGAAAGAGAGAGAGAGAGAGAGAGAGAGAGAGAGAGAGAGAGAGAGTTTGCAGGCATCATACGTACGTGGATCGAGATCATAAGAGTCTCGGGTGCAGATCGGAGCGGGGAGGTTCTGGGCGGACAAGGAGAGAAGCGATCGATAGGATAATTGGCAAGATAGAACTTGGGTAGAGTTAGGAGCACGGGTGTTGTTGGCACGGCCGGCCACGCCCGCGGCATCCCTCTGTACAGATTTTTTCTCTCCATCCATCTCCGTGTTTCGTTTTTTTCGACACCGTCAGCACGTAGGCGCCATGCGCGTCGTGCGTATACCGCCCCGCTTCCCGGAAATGCCCCTGGAATTACCCCAAAACGCCACGACGCGATTAACCCCCTGGCACGCAAGCCCAAAAATCTTTTTCTCCTATAAACTCCTATAAAATCGCTGCTCGTTATCCTTTATCATCGAAAGGATTCGAATTTGTTGGGACGCTCTATCGAACACGAAACCTTTGGGTCCTTTCACTCGCATCTGTCGCGTTTTTCTTCGCATTTCCGTCCCTCGCACCGGTAATTATAACGCACTTGGGTCAGTTTATAACTTATATTCTTATCTGGCGTACACGATGCACCCAGATATGCCGGGACAGTGGCCGGTAGTTTTGGTGTTAAGCGCGTCAGGTAATTTCCAAGTTCACCGGGGAAAATATCTTCGAGGAACATTACGCGGTCTTCCGCAGCCCAGAGTTTCCTATAGTTTACGCTAAACAGGAGTTTGCGATTGAATCTAATTTACGATCCGAAAAGTTACGAGAAAGAGCCCCCCTCCCGCCTTCCGCGACGGACTTGGCAAGTATCTTAGCGAGTATTTTATTAACGGAAATCGATTATGTCCGCTCTCGTCTCGGGATAATATCATTACGATTATTAACGCGGGGGCGGCTGGCGAAAGCTATCGGAGGGGAAGCAATTACTCCTGGGAAAGCTGCGAGTTTCGGTTGGCACGGCTAAGCGATAACGACGATTAAAAGTCATTAACGCCCAAGCTGGATTTGCCAGGCGTACGTCATCGCCGTTTTCCCAGGAAAGCCATCCGGTTTTAAGATAAATAACCACCGTGGTGCTCGTAACGATCTCAGACTAGAACCATCGGACACCGTTACTGCGTATCTAGGTGTACTACTCACGGTCTTGACAAAAACGGAGGACTAAGAAGGAAATTAAATGGACGTACGTAATTATTTGAGTATAGCGCGAGAACGAAGGAAAGATGTTTGTCGCAAATTTGATTGCATTTTCCCTTCGGTACTTCCCTTCGCTGATACTTCTAAAAACAAAGAGGAAAGCGTAGAAGCGGGCGGAGCAATTTGACGGATGTTGATTACGGGAGTTAGGGGCGAAGGAGTTGAAAGGGCAGGCGCTCTGCCAAAGTGGTTCGTGCTGAAAGGCGAAGAAAGAAGGCGTAGGAAGTAGATTCGAGTCGCACCCACGGGACCTGCGGTAACTACGGTTAGTGTTTGGACCAGTGTTCCCGGCATTGAGAATTTAATCTCGGCTATCAGCCCTGGTTCTTCCTCGTTAATGATGCAAACCGCGGTTTGCCTTGGCACCGACCACAAACAGAACCTTCCACGTTAAATTGAGCCGAATCGTGGAGTTTTAAATCCTATATTCCACCCTCTTCTTCTCTTCATCCGTACCACGATATCCACCGATATCGTCGATCTGCTTTACATAATGCGATGGAAGATTCTTAGGAGGGATGCGAGGAAGGAGATAAATATCTCGTCATAGGTGGTGCAAAGGTCGTTGCGTTTCGAGGAAAATAACGTATTTTATCGAGCTGGTAGGCGAGCTCTGTTAATTGCATCGCTGAAATTTCGAAGTGGCCGCGGAGAGGATCGGCCCAATTTTATTCCGCCTCCCTTAATCGGCCATCCAGCGCGAAACAACGCCGATGTATTTTTCACCCGAAAATCCATTTAGCCGGCCCAATATCGGCGGCCAGGCTGGCGAGGCTAATTTTATCGAAATAACGGCCGACGTGCCCTAATCTTTTCAGGGGGCGTTCCATGAAAGTCGAAGGAGCTTTTTGTCCTTACGCTCATTACGTTTCTGATCCCGCGGGCTCAGCTTCGAAGCTCGGCCACCCTCGTACAGGCCCTCGTAATGTTCCCGCTTGTTTTTCGCCCAAAAAGCCTCCCCAGGAAAGAAACGAGAAGCCGCAGGATCATCGTTAGCTCGTGTAACTCGATTATTAAATCGTCCATATCGACGTCGCCTCGATTTTCCCCCAGTGCGCTCCAAGTTACACCATTTGTAGCCTTTTCGTTTTTCTTCACTCGAGCCTCGCCGAGAAACTCAACGTTCCTGAAGGAACGCTCTCGATAATATTCGGCGGGCTTGCGTTATTCGTCGCGTAATCGTGGTTAACTAATTCTTTCGCAAAACTTATATTCGAATCTCCCGCGCGTAAAATTTCAGAATTCACGAAATACAGAGTTTGCGCATACGATCGATAAGCGATGGAAAACTCTTGAGAGAAAGGGATGCACGGTCAAAGGGTCGGGAGGTGAGTACCGAACGTGTAGGTAACAAGTTAAGAGCGCGATAAGAGTCGTAAACGGAGAACGAGGGTGAAAGGTCGAGAGCAAAAAGCGAGAGAGAAGCGCGTGGAAAGAGCACAATGCGAGGGACATTAAGGATAGAGAATACGGAGAATACCCAACGAGAAATAGGGACCGGTAATATTTCCTGGTTAATACGATTAATATAACAGGCGAAGAAGAAAGCTCTTCTCTTACGCGTGCAACCTTAATTGTCCGCGCGACGCATTCACGGTTACTTCATCCGCGACGGCATCCTACCGCCCCTCTGGATTCCTTCGCAAGACCCATCCTCCCCGTTGCTCTCGCTGAAAGCCATCGAGGAAGATAAGAAAGGAGGCTGCGAGGGCGAGGGAAGCTGCGAGAAAACGAAGGCACGAGATAGATGGTTAAAAGATAGGAGCAGGACGGGGGCAGGGGGGACGTAATAGAAAGAGCGTGGAATAGAAGTGAATTTATTTCCACGAACTTCTCCCTCCTCGGCCTCCGCCGAGCGAAGAAGTCGGCCGAGGGCTCCGCCCCCACCCCCGCCCCCGCCGCCCCTGCCACCGCCACGGCGCGTCCTTGTTATCGAGACACTGTCATTTTTATTCTCGCGCAGCCGAGGAAGTGCCGGGCGAGAATCAATTCCCGGGATGACGACGGCTTCGTTCGGCGTGATCCTCCTCCGCGAACTTCTTCCTCGATACGTTCGTGGCCAGTAGGCGTTTTATATCGAGACGCGAGGAAATGGCGGATGGTTCGTCATTAAAATCAAGCCTGGTTACCCCGATTACATCCGTCGTTGTGACGGTCAATTCGTCAGTCTATTCGAAGAGATATGCTCGCGTTGGGCAATATATACCAGATGTCCGTAGCCGCTCGAAGCGACGAACGAAAGGCGAACACCGACCGCCGGGATCGTTTGGCTGGGGATCCATTCCGTTGAAGGTGAAATGCGAGCCGGCATCGGTACGGAATACGTTTCGGATGGAAAGAGGCAGGAGCGAGGGGCGATGGGTGGGATTGGAAGGTCGGTCAGATCCGCCGCGTGGAAGTCCGAATCTCCGTTCGGCGCACCATCCTAGCTCTTTCCTCCTCAAACTCGAGCGGTTTAGCTCCGCTCGCGCCTCGCATTTTCTTACCCATTGTGCCTTTGAATTCTGACGGCAAACCGAGGCCGCCGGCGAGTCTCTCGTTACCCGGCGCTCTCGTTCGAGTCATCCGAGGAGCGGCGCGCGCCACGGAGAGCCGGCCGCCTGGAAGTTTTTAAAGGCAGGACGCACAAAAGGGGGGAAGCTCCCTCCTTCCCCCGGCGGAGGAACGAAAGCGCGTATAATGAGAGTCGATTGTGTATCTCGTACAATCCTTCTGCGACCCACATCGCCCGAATTTCGATCCCGTCTCGAAGCGCCGAGTAAACAGAATGTACTTCCCGAGCGCGTACCGGCGCTGCTCTCGCGGCCTCTCGTTGCAGCTCGCTTTTTTTCCCTCCCTTTCTTCCTCCCCATAAAAGTCTCCAACGAGTGAACTTTCCACCGCGACGATTTTTTTTTTTTTTTTTTAAGACGGGAGAGCGGAGGAACGCGGCAAAAGTATAGGGCGCATAATGAGAAGCGATTGTGTATCTCGCAGGAACCCTCTGCTCTGGATTTCCAACCTTGTTCGGAAGTATCGCGAAAATGCTTGGCCAGCGGAAAGCGTGCTGCGCGGCTCCATCGGCGATTAACCCGCGCCACTGGCGCTCTACGGGGCACGATTTTCTCCTTAACAACCTCTCGTTCGCGATTCCGTCGTCGTGGGGATTTTTTAACGGCGAGAGCCCGGAAAGATAGGTGCGCGCACTGCGAGAAACGGTCGCGCGACTCGTACGATCCACGCGTCTCACGGCTCGCCGAATTTCTCTTTACTCCACCCTATTTTTAACCCCCTTTTGGAGCTTCGAGATTTTCGATCGAGTTTCCGAGCGACCTAGAAACGTTCTGGAAATCCTTTGCGTATCGGTGCCTGAAAATGCCGTGGGTTATGGATACCGTTCTTTTCTCGCCAATACGATTTCCAGGCTCGCGAGTATTAGGTATAACGGAGAAAAAACGCGTTTCTCGTTAAACGATATTTTTATGCCTCCTGCAAAGAGCGCGAGGAGTGTACAAGGGGAATGGCGCGATAATCGTCGGATGTGTCTGAGCCATCGGCGGTTATCGGTGACAGGGCAGGTGGAATTTAATCGGGCAAGAAGCCCGGTCCGCCTCGATTTTGCTAGCGGATAAGGGAAGATTAGAATCTGGGTCTTACTCACGTTTCTGATCGTCTTATTGAGCTGCTTCGAGGCCTTCCACCAGGTCAAAATAGCCGGCGGCTTCGATCCCGTGCTCTGGCACCTAACCTCGTACTTCTTCCCGGCGGATAGTATCTTGTCCTTTCCCAGAATTTCGACCTTCAGGGGCTTCACTGAAATGCAAAATCGATGAGCAAAAACGTTGGGAGTTTACGCGGCATGGGAGACTCTTAATCTACGATTTACCCGGGATCTACGTACGCGGATGTCGTACGGGGTAAATCTTTGTATTCTCCGCTCTGGTGGAATAATGGGGCTTTTTTGGCGAAACTTTCCGACTCGTTTGGCCAAGCAGCGAAATGGCCGCTTCCGGGGAACGCTCTCGATACCCTACCGTGCAACTCCTGGCGTCAGGGTCGCTGTTTATAATTGGCCCCCGCTGGAAACTTGGGGCTCGTCGCGGGCTTTACGGTGCTTTTGACTTAATAAGACATCGTTACGTATCGCGAATCATTACGCTACACCGGAGCCTATAATTATTGGGCGGGGTACTCGTTTATCGGAGTCCTCTCAATACCCTTATCCTCCTCCGACGTTAATGCGCAACAAAATAAAATCGCGTTCGCGCCGTAATGAGGGGAGAGTTTGATGATTAATTACGCCGGCACTACGAGAGCCGTCGATAAGTTTCTCCGACTCGATCACGCGCTACGCTATACACGCTGCAGGCTAGCATCCGTCGGAGCACCGATCAAATCTCTTGTAATCGCGTACACGTCGTATGAGTAAATTACGCGTAATCTTCCTTTGATCAACGTCCATTCGGTGGTAAATATCCAAGTACCCGTTGCTACTTTTCTCGCTTGCAAAAGGAACTTGCGCAGTTATACGTAAAAGAGGAGATTCCTTTTTTTAACTTCTCGCGCTACTTCCTCGTTAATTTCGATATCGACCGGGACGCTCATTCAGGCCGGGCTCTTTCGTTTAAACCCAGTTCCGAGCCGTTGGGTCTATAGAATACGGATCATAGAGCAAGATTCGGAGGCGATGGGCCGGCTCTAAGCTCGGCTCTCATCCGTCCAAGTCGAACTCTATCTCCGTACCCTATATCCGAAATACTCGCCGATCGATTCGCGTCTTGGGTTCCGTATTCGTCGCTCGAGGGTCGCGCAAACCGCACGGCCGGCTCTCGTCGGTCCAACGGCCGGGTTCGCCGTGCGCCATCGACGGCCCCAAGAAAGCGAGGTTTAATTTCCCGAGAAGCGGCGTATTTAGGTTGGCCCTTGCGCGACCGTCGGAAAGTTCGGGGCCGCTTATATTAATTCGATGACGAAATTGCGAGCCGGGGAGCAAGGGAAAGGCGATGGAGATAACCGGGTATTAATTAAACGGCCGGAAAAGGTGGTGTAGGTCGATGGAAAGCCGGCCGTTCCACCTTACTGCCCCGTAATCGCGCGTCATTGTTCCAAAGGTTAGGGCCCTCGTCGGTTCCTGGCCACGGATCGACGCGCTTCCGCCCCCGCGCAACTCCGTAGCCAGAGTAAAACCTTTTAAGCGCCCGATTAACGATCGGCCAAACTGCTACCCGCCCCAATATTCGCGCCAAGGATTAAACTTCCTTATACTTTGAGAACGATCGGTCATTCTTGGTCTAACCGAGCAGCTACTTGCGCACTTTGTATTTTCATTCTCCAACCGATCTCGCGGAGGTACAGTCTGTGGAGTGATAACAATGTGGCTACTTCTAAAATGATGAATCGAATGAAATTAACATTGGAAAAATGGTCGTATTTGTGTATATCCTAATTTTCCTATTTCTCGAGCGATTTTTTATCTTGTTTCTCGAACGACCGAAAAAAAAATGGTTGTCGCGATCATTCCTCACCTGCTCCTCATTAGATCGAGGGACCATTATGCATCGCCATCGGTATTCCCTATGATTTTCTCAACGCCGGTCAAGGGGAAAGGGCAACGCGCGCGTCCGAGATTTTGATCGGTCCTCGGTTTTCCGAATTCGTCGTGAAAGAGGCAGTTTTAGGATCGAGTGGGAAGAGGCGTGGAAGGAGAAGTTCGCGGTGCTTTATAATTTTGGTCCGTAATCGTGGTCGCAGAGCCGAGTGGACATTATGAGGGAAAGGGTTAATTTGGAAGGGGCAGCGGGCGAAAGCGTGCGCCGGTTGCGTGGCGAGCTGCGTTATCGTTCGAGCTCGTGAAAAAGCGTGTCGGAGACAGGCCGAGCCGGGGAAACTTTCCCGTCTCGTTCGCCCGCAAAATTTTGACGCACTTACTGACCCCGACAGTTGCGCGTGTTTCGGAGCTCTTCTCCGGCCGGCCAAAAAGTTTTCGCTCCCCCGCTGGAAAACAAAAACCACGCGCTCCTCTGGAGATTATCCGTCTCTTTCGCTCTCGAAATCCGATCCTCCCCGCCTCCACTATACCGTTGACACGCGCTTCGATGCGGACATGGCTCTGTTATTCGGCTGTCGGAATATTTCGCGTTTTTTCCTCTCACCGATCATTCGCCGGACACGAATATCTTGCGTTTCGAGCACGGCTGTTCGTATTTGGGTTACGACAGAAACGCGATTACGTATCGCGCGTTTTTTCTCGTACCTTACCACGAGAGAACCATTCGCGGCCGTCTGGACGTTACCGAAGAATAATGACGTCGATGCGATCGAAACGCCCGATTAAAAGGCGCATTGCTCGATAAACGAGCGGATTATTTATCGTGCGCTATCAGCGGTACCGAAACTCCTTTCATCCCCGTTATCGCGCTCGTAATACCGATCATCGTTGCGAGTACGTCGTGATTCCAGCGGCGATTTGCGCGGTGAAAGGCTCAAATTTGAGGAATGTTCGGACCGCGCGAAAGGGAATGAATCGTTTTAGCGGAAAGGCATGGTATCGATTCGTGGCCGCGCATTATAAACGAGAGCCCGATTTAACCGGAAAGCGGTATATCGGTCCTTCGATATCGTATTATTCCGGCGTAGACGGTAAATATCGTGGCTTTGCGAATTTCGCGGCGGCGAACGCCTCCTCTTGGCGATGCCAGAAGTTTTCTCGTTTCGTACGAATCGGCCCGAACAGAAACGATGACTTTTCAATCTTGTTTTTCACCGGCGTACCCCTTTTTTCCTCCTCCTCGCCCCTCGCTCCGCGTTTTTTTCTCCTCCTTTCCCCCTTTTCTCCCGACGACTCGAAACTTTTATCCGTTGAAATGAAGGGAAAAGAAAATGGAGATCGATGGAAGGAGCCCGGAACGGATCGGAAAAAGTGGAATGAGGTGGAAGGAAGGAGAAACCCCGCGGAAGAAACCTCTGTATAATTAGAACTCGTCGAGCTGGCGGGGACCGAAAACAAAAGCAGCCGGAAAATTACTGGCCGTAAAACTCCCCCGAGGAGAGTTGAAATTCAATTTGCAAATCAAAATTCATGTCGTCAGGTGCACCGGAGGAAGCGCGAATTCCACTTCTCTCTCCTCGGCGCCGTGGCCTCTAACAAGAAAAAGAGATTTCTTCCGACCGACTCTCCTCTCGCTCCTCGCTATGATACGCTCTCGCTCCTTCCTTTTTCTTCTTAATCAAAAAATCATCTTTAACCATTGCCGGAGCGGAGACGCGCTTTCGCCAAGAAGCGCCAACATTCCATTACGACGTATTTTAAGTAGAAAGGACGTATTTTGGTGGACGAAGGCAAGGCACGCGAAAGCGATCGTCGCCCGACAGCGTTCAACGGCGCTTCCTTGACCCTCCGCGTTCTCGAAGAACCCTCGACGCGCAATTACCGCGAATTTCCCTATTCTTCGCATCAACGATGCTCGGAGCGATGGCATTTGGAACCTACTCCGAAACAAGGTTCGTCATTTGCACACAAACGTCTGTCAATAACGCGAGCATCCATCGACGGTCCAAATTTCCATGAGCGGTACTCGCATTCCCGACGAGGCAAAGCTTTGCATTTCAATTACCTCTTCTCGACATCCCCGCGTACTACTTTCGAAATAATAAGTACGACGGAATAATTTCACGTGCTCCGGCGAGGGTGTAACGAAACCGTAAGTGGTCGAGGCTGGAAGCGAGGAAGTGTCGGAACTGCCGGTAAATGGCTCGTTTGCGAGTCAAGTTTCGTCTTTCGGGAACGAAGCTAGCGTTGGATGGAGGAAAAGCCGGCGCGCGACGATCTTGAAAATCGTCCACTTTTACATCCCGCGTAACTCGCGTTTTCTTTTTCTTTTTTTTTTTTTAGATCTCAACACTCTGACCACACCTTAATCCGTCTTTCCGCGCAATCTCACCTTTTTAAAGAGTAACGGGGAAGTTTTATCACCTCGACGATCGAAGTCTCTCCTTTTTATCCTCAATATCCTAAACACCTTTTCCCGTATCTCGAATACGGAGAGCGCGCGTGGCCGGTCCCGTATTAGCGGAATATCGGCGCGAGTTGGAAATAAGCCTAGCGAGTGAGTCTGCACCACCGTAATCGGAGGTTTAAGTGAAATTTTGCCGCGGCCGTGGCTCGAGTTTAAGCGATGTTATAGCTACAATTTGGCAGAGCCTCGCACCGTACGGTTACGTCCTCATCGAGACCGAACGTTTTCCGCCTCGCCTCCGAGTGTCGCCTTAGCAAAACCGCGAGACGCGGCTCTCCGGTTAAGCCGAATAATAACCCTCGCGACGGTTCGTTAAATTCTATCGCAATTAAGGGTTAATTGCTCCGAGAGCGGGCCCAGGGAATTCGTATAGCTCCTCATTACGGCCTGTCATCCAACTTTGGCGGCCGGCGGACACTTTCTTTCGCCTATTTTAACGAATCAAATTTGACCGTGCAATGCGGCGAACGCTTCTTAGCGGATGATTATGCAAGTCTCTGGGGGGGGGCGCCCCGGCGCGCGCCC